>CM067490.1:13421647-13449255 GCA_034552555.1 Semaprochilodus insignis | reverse complement strand
ATCAATATATATATATATGTGTGTGTGTGTGTGTGTGTGTGTGTGTGTGTGTGTGTGTGTGTGTGTGCGTGCACATGAGGGAGTGTTAGCTTGCGTGCATGGTTCTCAAAGCGAGCACACAGAGGGTGGAAAGCAAGGCTGTGCAGGGATAAGCTCCGAATGTTGCCCAAGCAGGTTTTGACTTGCTCTGGCATGGGAAACTCAGGAGTTGGGTAAATAGTTGCCAGCATTTTCACTGTGCCGCCACCGCAGTGTGTGTGTGTGGGAAGAGATCATCCAAGGTGGAATTGGGAGAGCGTGAGAGTGAGCAACAAGGGGTTGTGAAGGGCACCTGTGTCAGTCACATACGCATATGGCTGGATTATTTCATGTCACCTCAAAAACAGGCTAAGCATATGAGTCAAAACTAAACCTAAAAGAAATATATTAGTAGAATTATAGAGTAATGCTTTGATCTGTCATCCTAACAAGGCAGTGACTGGAAGGTAGTAGCCTCTAATTTGCATTCTGCCATTTGCATAATACTCATCGGTGCTTGTTTGGTTTCATTCATATTGTAGCCACAAATTATTTTATTGCAGTCTAGCAATAATTGTTTTTTATGCTGCATTATTACCATATTTTTAAAGATTATAATACTACAAATGTTTTTAAACATTGCATTATAGCATCAGTTTATGTTGTTACATTATATCATTTTTAGTTAGTGTTTGTTTTTTTGTCTGTTGCATAGCAATATAATATTTTTTATACTAATATTGCTTTTATTTATATTACATTTTGTATATATTGTGAGTATATTTTGCATGTGTAAAATGTGTATGTTATAATAAAAATATTTTTTTTATATTTTATTATAGCAGCCTTTGTTTTTTATTATATATGAATATATTTAGGTTATATTATATTATGCAGATGATTTCAAATATTACATTATAAATACATTGTTGCTATTGCAATATAACAGTTTATTTCCTATACTGCATTATAGAAACACGTTTTTAATAACCTAACCTTTTTATATATATTATATAATTTTTTTTATATATCCCTTTATGGCAACATTTCATGTATACTGCTTCATAGCAACATTGTTTATAGATTGAATTATAAAAATATTAGCATTTTCTGCAACTAAGTATGAGTTACAAAGCCACAGAACTAATTGGTATAAAATGATGACATTTTGTAGTTATGCTTTGAAACATCTGACCATACTTCTTTAATCTGATGTACTTTTCATATTCAAATGCACAATAAAATTACAATTATCACAAAAAATGATTAGTTCTGTGTGAACTAATCTGAATTTAATAAGGGATAAAAACTCCATGTGGTTTGATTGATTGGAACCTTTTTCTGTCTCATCTTTTGACATTTAGTTCAGAGGACATATGGACCACCAGAAATTTAAAATCAGACATGGACATTAATGACTGAACTGTGTTATGTTCTACCACCTCAACCCTCAACTTATTAGTATTCATTGTAATACTAATTATTCAGAAACTATAATGAATGATCTGATACAGTGGTATGTAAAAGTTTGGGTAGCCCTGGTCAAACCCCATGTTTTTGTTAACACTTGCAGAGAACATTTCTTCACATTTTAAGACACAGTTACTGTTTACTTACTTAATTTCACACACACACACACACACAGACACACACACACACACACACACACATCCTTTCAGTCAGGGCACATATTGTACTTAATGTTTTACTGCTTTCCAGTATGCTGAGGTCAGCAAATTATGCACTAACATTAAAGGAAAACCTCCATATTGAAGCATGTTCTCTGTGTGTTCTCTGTTTGTTCTGCGTAGAAGAACTTATTTTCACTTAGCAAATTAATACATTTCATTTGACTAGCAGTCCTCTGAAAGTGAGAAACTGAAGTATGGAAACCCGGGCTCCTGGGTTTGAGGAACGGTTCCAGTATAATTACCATCTTTTATGCGTGACGAGCGAGCAGCGCGTCCTAAGTGACAGATTGTGGCTGTATGTGTGCGTTTGCTGGGGTGGGGATCGCGTGTGGCGACAGGGCTTTTAGCGGTGGAGTGTTGTTTGAAGGGGCGGGGGTCACTCTCACACTGGAGACTGTTGTCGTGAAGAAGACTCCACAGACCAGACAAAAGCCACACAGGGGTGTGAAATCACAGAGGCTAGACTTATTCCTGCCCTCGCACCTAGTGGGGTGGGGGGGTAGGTGGGGGTGGGTGTGTGTGTGTGTTTGTGTGTGGGATTTACCACATTGTGTGAAAAGTGTGATCTGACTCCAGTTGAGCCTCATCTGTCTCACCACTCTGTCCCCACAAACCTCCCTGTCAGCATGTAAAATTATAACTCCAAAACTAATAAAACAGTTAGTCATTACACGTCTGTCTCTCCTTTTTCCACGCTCCCCTCCGAAGTGTGCGAATTCCGTGAACTTTGTGCTGTGTGTTTTATTTGGATGGCTTCTTGTTCTTACTGTAATGAGGTTGTTCATTCCTGGATGAAACTGATTTATTGACATGAAAGTACGTGCTCATTAATATGTGAAAAAATTAACTCTTGTTTCTCTTTCTTCCTTCAGGCATGCAATAATAATGAATACTTGAAGGTGTCCAGAGAAGAAATGACGGGGATGTTGAACAAACGAGGTCAGTTGATGTGATGGTTGAAGTGATGGCTGTGCGCTAATGAGCAATTTACTTCTGTTAGCAGGTGACTGTTAATTTGGTAAACACACTTTATTTGCTGTAATTGTTTTTTCCCCATGATTCATATACACCAAGTGCAACCGACCAGCTGAGACATGTTTGATATGTGAAGTTTGCTTCTGTAGTTCTGGATTACAGATATGAGGCTAATGTGGCTAACATTCCAGTAATGGAAGCTTGTATTCACCAGTTAGCATAGTGCATACTCCAAACCTACATCATCCACATCTATGTATAATCAAAGATGACTTCCAAAAGTGTCCATATTTACAGACAAGATATATATATATATATATATATATACACACACATACACATAAACACACATATATATAGTCTAATTCTGCTAAATTAAAGAGCTGCCTCCCTCACACAAAGTTATTGCATGAAAAGGTTATGAAGATACTTTATGACAGTTTTTAGATAAAACTTAGAAAGTCATGATAGGGAGGTAAACATTACTTAAAGGGAAACAGTAGACGTGTAGGTTAACTGTTCATTTTAAAAAGCTGTGGTCATACCGAATGCCTGGAAAGTAAAATTTGCCTAGTGAAAAAGCCAGTTTGGAGCACGGGGATGCAAAATTCAAAATGTTGAAAAAAATCAAAAATAGATTCAAAACCTATATAATATACAGTCATTTGTGTTCAGCATTCTACACACTGTGCTGCACCAAATCCAATTAGACAAAACTATTTATTCTCTCTTTCTAATTAAACATGAAGTTGGGAAGGTTTCTGAAGTACAGACGATATCCATGATATGCTCAGAATATCCACGAAAGCATACTGTGATGTAATTCATCATGATAACAATAAATACTGTGCCCAACCCTAAGCCATTTTCACTTGAATGGTGAAGGACGTGGGAAAGTGTTAGTTTATCTAGGTGAATTTTAATCCTGTGAATTTATGGACCTCGGAAGCGTGTGCCAATAGAAGGGAAAGACGAATGGAGAGAACACAAAATGGAGGAGTTCCTCAGACAACATAATGTTGTTTGTCACTCACAGTTGCAAAGAACTAGCTAACCAGCTTAGCTGTTCACCAGCATGTCACATTAGGACCACCCATAGTGTCCTGATCTTCACTCCACCCTGGCAAAGAAGATAATGAGGGGACAGTCTAGTTTGAGGGGAATTGTTTTCTTTTTTTTTATTATCATACATCTATATTTTATAACACTTTCATTTCTCTGTGTCATTCCTAAAACAGGGCTACTTCAGGACAACTCCATCCTGCATAACACTCGGGTGCATGAAGGGGACTGGAGGTCCCCAGAGGGCCCAGTGTTCAACCCTCACTGCCGCTGGGCCTCTCATTCGGTCCTAGACCCTGAGACCTTCAGATTTCGCGGAGGTGCCGAGATCCAGCTGGAGACCGTGCCCCCAGGTCTGCTTCCACGGATCCCAGAGTACTTTATCTGCACGGGTTGCGGGAAAGTGTTCTGGGAAGGGACCCACTATGATCGGGTGCTGTCTCAGTTCCAGGAGGTGCTGCAGTTATCGGACGGGGAAGTGTCCAGTCAGTCTTGAGCTGGGCCCTGTTATGACTGCCACAGTTAGAGTAGTGCAAACTGCATGTTTACTTGCTTTCAAGTTTCTGAAATGTCTTGCTTATATAGATTGACACTGTACAATATACTGTTGTTTACAAAACTGGACCTAACATGGCTATCTGCAGTAAAAACAGTCTGCATTTTTCTTCTTTTTCTTCTTTATTTTTGTTGCAAATATTGTAGGGCTTCATTATTTGTTGGCTACTTCAGTCTTATAGCTCCAGTACAAAATGAAAGAAGCAACTTTCAGACACTAAGCATGTACCAGCTGATTGATTACACTGCACAAGGAAAACTGTAAATTGGGTTGTCCATTATTATTATTATTATTATTATTGTTATTATTATTAGCCAGATTATCTTATCCTATAGCTTCTAATCCAGAAACAGCTAAAATTGTGCATTTTGATCCAGATCTGATTAACAGTAAAACCTCAGACAGAGTGTTTTAGCACTTTTCGACTGCTTGCTCTTTCCCAGACGATGAACTATGACCGAGGAGCTAAGAGACGTTTCTTTTTTCTGCTGTCATGTTCATATCTGTTTATAATGGACTGGAGCATAGCAGGGATGACAGGTTCGCTCCTGTCTCCCTTCTTCCATACCGGTTCTGTTTAAGGTTACATCATATGGTGAACTGTGTTAAGTTTGTTTTTATATGAGCTCAGTTTTGTTTTTAGAGGGTCCGTTACTTATAACCACACCAGCACATTCATAATGGACTCTGGGTGTGGCACATTCTCTGTGCTCATAATGTGTAATTAACACTTCATTATTTTATGATGCTCTTTTTTGTAAACATCATTTCTTGTACTAGTTTTGTTCCATATGTTATTGAGGGAAAACCAAGAAAAATACATTAAATGAGTTTATCTGTCTTTAGGTCCTCTGGTGTTGTATGGGATATACACTGTACGTCCAGCAGTCTGGAGCTTCAGTGCATCAGGGAACACGACTCTGCTGGGAATCCCAGGGGGTCTTTTTTGACTCTCTTTACCCTATTTCTAGTCTAGAGCTATTTATTAGTCGTAGAGGTCCTGCTCCCTCCCAATGTACACTAAATAATGGGTTCAACTTTATTTGAGAGCTACTTATGTAAGAACTTCATAACACATGCATATGCACTGAATAGTGGTGTATCTGTAAAGACATAAGATGTTTTATGAAATGTAACAAGAATGCCATTTTGAGTGGTAGACTAACTTCATTGTACCTTTGTTTGTGCTTTATTGTACTTAAAGGGGAATTCCACCAATTATTTTAATATCTGAATAATTCAGCCCTTGAGATTACACAGACTGATTCAGAGTGGTTTGATGTGAAATGGTTCATTATAGAGGAACTTGCTGAGTCTGATTTCTTTACAGTGGTGGTGATGGGAACCAGGGGTCACAACTCAAATATAGCCATTTAATTACTATCCAAAACCACCATTGAACCTACACGTGTCTTCTGAGTTTTTATATGTAGTGTTGATGATAAAACAGCCATGTACCTAACCTTACAGCATCCTGTATGTACCCCTCCGTCTGAATAGATCAAAATACATTTAAAGTCTAAACTTTTATCGCAAAACTATCATACAACAGTGTGTCAGACATCAGGCATATTCGAAACCATTTCATGTAATAACTGTCCGTGAGGGAGCTTTTAGAAGTGGCTGTCTGGTTCCCATCACCACCACTGTGAATGATTCTGACTCTAAGTTTCTCCTTATTTCAATCTCGGACCTTTAATTTTGTAGAATTTTTTATTTTTGTTTCCCTATAAAACTCAAACAACACTGTTTAGACTATTTGGACTATTTTGCCCTCCATTTTGGTTTTAGGGAAATTCCACCAATTTTCCAAAACGTCTGTACAAATCAGTCATTGAGCTCAGCCATCAAATCAAGTTACGAGTTCGAGTAGTTTGGTGTGAAAAGACAAAATGATTAATCATAGAGGAACTTGCCATCTTAGATTACTTAACAGTGGTGGTGATAGGAACCAGGGGTCATGGTGCACACAGCTGCTATTTTATTTACCATTAAAAACCACCAGCAAACCTACACATGCTCTGATATGATAAAGTAAAATAGCCCTAAATCTGCAAAAATACATTTTCTCTGGGGGTTATTGTGCCTCACATGCCCGTGTACCCCTCTACTAAAAATGTTTCAGGCCAAATTCTCACCACAAATAATATAGTATCTCAAGCATTAGGCAGTGTATTCATAATCATGTCCTGTATTAACTTTCTGTGGGGGGGCTTTTAGAGGTGGACGTCTGGTTCCCATCACCAAGACTGTGAAGAATTCTGACTTATCAGATTGACATTATCAGATGACTATATCAGCCACTTAATTATGTAGAACTTTGTGACAATGGGATAAGCTGTTCATAAATACTGTGGTATTGCTTCAGAAATGTTATTCAGTGCTTGTGTTATGATGTCCTGATGTAAATACGACCATGGACGGTGTTAAGTGACATGAATACATGAATTTGAATCAGTATTTATTTAATTGTGTATTGGATTTAGCAAAAAAATGAGTTTGACTTAAGTCTATCTTCACTCAGTAAGGTATGGAACATCTCATCAGCAAATCTCATACCGTTGATCACCTAAAGATTTTTCAGGTGTAAAATTAATTGGAAGTATGAATGCAGATCACTATAAAATGGGCAATATCAGTTTATTTGTGCTCCAATTATACTACAGAACTGTGGAAAAAGGCAGTCCAGCTGAACTGAAGCCAAGAAGGCATTTGGCTCCCAAGTCTTGCCAGGGTGTTTTGCAAGCTTCAAAACAGGATGGGCTGCACAGATTCCTTGACACACTCACTGTGTGTGAGGGAAGCAGGAGTCCCAGCAGAGCAACCTACATAAGACTCTTCTGAATATAAATATCAGGCGTATTTACTGTAACTGTATCTCGGGAAGCGTGTTTGCGTTCGCTTGAAATAATCTCGTGTTCATGCTCTTCCTTCTCGAGGTCTTTCCTTTTTCCCCTCCTGAGCTACCTCCACACTCACCCGGGCTTTTTCTGCAGCGCTGTTATTCGATCCTCGCTCTTTCTTCGCTGGGAAGAAAAGCTCGCCTCTTTCCCACGCTCCTGCAACACGTGGTACTGGGGCTCAATAGGGCTCCGCGGCTCCGCGGCTCCGCCCACACTGCTGCGACGTCACGCCAGCTCCGCCAAGCGGGAGTCATTCTTTTCTTTCCCACCCGTATTCCGCCCTCCCTGCGCTCTGATTGGCTTAGCAATCCATACGCCTGGGCGAATCTGCGTTCTAGAGTGCGCTCGGATTGGCTGGTTGATCTTACTCAAAAGCAGGCCGCCGTTCTAGAACGCTGGTCTAGTACGAAGCACTAGCTACCTCTAGCCGGAATACGGGTGGGAAAAGAAACAACCTTAAAAGAGCCTTGAAATTCTCTTTGCTATGAATGGACGTGGCCATTTTGGACAATTCCTCCCTGCAGATGGGTTTTAGTTCGTTAATATTTCTGATATACCGTACATGCACAACCCTGTTCAGGTCATACCACAGTATCTCTGTACGGTTTGGAGTCAGAACTCTGACTGGATCGTTCTAAAACACAAATTTCCTTTTTCAATCAATCTGACGTTGATTTACTTGTGTGTTCACCCAACGTCTCTTCAGGGTTGAATTCATTCAAGGTTTCCAGACCCTAACGCAGCAAATCAGCCCCAAAAGCCATGGTGCTCCCTCCACCATGCTTTACAGTTGGTATGAAGTTTTGGTGTTGGTGTGCGGTGTCCCATTTCCTCCAAACGTAATGTTGAGCATGTGTGATAAAAAGTTCTGCTTTTGTCTCATCTGAGCATTTTCCCAGAAGCATTGGGGAACAATCTAGGTGGTCATAAACAACTTCCCTCATTGTGTCCTTCCATGAACACCATTCTAGTTCTGTGTTTTCTAATTGTGCACCAAAGATTTGTAGTGTCTTTTGGGTCTTTAGCTGCTAACCTTGGGTTCTTTCTTACCTTTGGGATTGCCCGTTGTGCTCTAGGAGTGATCCAAGTGGTCCAGGAGAGAGCACTCCTGAGTTTGCTTCATTTGCAGACAGGTTGTCTAAGCATGGATTGAAGTACACCCAGGTCTTTAGCAGTCCCTTTGTAGCCTTCTCCAGCTTCATGCCTCTCTATTACAGGTCTTCTAAGATCTCCTGAAAGTTTGTGGTTTGTATGCTGCCTTTAGTTAATGGTCAGAACACCAGTTCCAACAACAATTCCTAAATTCAAACACCTTTTTTGCCAATTAGCTCTCAAATAAGTCTTTAACACACACATTCACTTTTAGCCTGCACTGTGTTGTTACTCAGTAAAATCCATGGAATGTACAACTGCTTTTGTGTTATTAGTTCACTTGGACTGTGTTTGTCTATAATTGTGACCTAGATAATGACCAGACCACAACGTTTATTAGGAATCAATGCAGAAATCCAACCAAAGAGCTCAATTACCTTTTCTTGCTGCTGTATAAACTTTTACAGGAACAAAGATTTAGTTTCATTTCACTGCTTAAAGAAAATATCTGGTATTTTAATATGAAGATTAATTCTCAAACAGTCCTGTCAGAATCAGAAGTTTCAGTGCTGCAGTATTAATCTGCCCACCCATAACCCCCAAAACAAAAAAGAGCCTAAACAAAATATATGGTCTTTTAACGGCTACTCTGCCAGAGCTGTGTATATTTTATCACGCTCCCAGACAGATCAAGTTGAGCACCAGTCCTTTTTGTGATGTATATATTTTTAATGAAGTGTGGCTTCCAGTACAAATAACGAAGGGCCGCAACAGCTGTGCAATGAAGTTAAGCCGCCTGCTGCGCTTATGAATCTTTAATAGCACAACTTTTGCCCTCGTTGACGCTGGGAGGGGTCTGCTGCCCTGCTAATGTGGTGAGACACCAAAATGATACACTCATATGTGAAGTACAGTACATCTGACACTGAGGGTGGTATGCAATTCACCACTCCCACGCTGAGGTTATAACTCACAGGGCTGGTGCGTACTTGGCTCACTCAACACTGTGTATTGATCTTTGCTAGCCGTGTTAAAAGGAATTCCACTAACTTTTCACCTGTTTTGTATCGTTGAGATGTAAACAAAGGCATTTGGTGTGAAATGGTCAATTGTAAAGACTCTGATTTCTTTACAGTGGTGGTGATGGGAACCAGGGGTCACCATATCCACAACACAGATACAGACATTTTAGTTACTATCCAGAACCACCAGAACCTACATGTGTCTTCTGAGTTTTATATGGTATGTTGTTGATGGTAAAAAAATAAATAAATAGATTCTTCACTAACTTTAGCACAGAACTATCACAGAAAATGTCTCAGGCATCATGTAACATATTCATAACCACTTTGTATTAAGTTGTATATTTAGTTAGTTAGCTATTCTAGTTACTTGGAGCTGCTAGTAGCTAATGTTATCTGTACTAGCTACTCTATTTCCATAATGACATCAACACAGTAAAGTAAAGCTGTTCCTCACTATGAACCTTTCAGTTAAGATGATCTGCTTCAACCAGCACACAGTGATACAATCACACAGCATGGCTGCTACTTACAGGTTACTGCTGGGGTTGTGATTGTAATAAAGGTGGAACTGCTCCTCTGTTCAGTCTCTACAGTGTCAAACACTGAGCAAAGCTGCTCGATATTGTCCAAGATTTGAGGAACTGTATGAGGTGACGTGCACAGAGCAAACTAACAACTGTGAAATAAAGTTTTCTAGGATCCTGTTACAGATGTGAGAGCTGAAGTTGTGCTTCCTATTCATTGGTTTGTTTAGCTATTTTTGCCTTTCACTTTAAATGGTGCTGCAGTTACATTCTGGCACCTGATGCAGCATTTAAGGTGGAATGGAAAATTAGATTAAGAAGCTGGTGAATAAGAATTCAACTTCAGCCTCGTTTAAAGATGAACATCATGTCAGTTTGGTTTCTTATGGAGGGAATGAAAAGTGCCACTTTCCATTTTACAGCCTGGAATGGTAGATTTCTCCAGATAGTCCACCATTTTCATAGCTGTTGCTCTGTTGTGGTTGTATGTAAGTGTTGGGGGTATAAATATTAATGAGTCTGTTTTGTAACAGTTCAGGATTTTGAAATCGGCTCCTCTTTTGTGAGTGCAGAATCCGCATTTGAAGGAGGAACAGCAGTGTTTGAGGTTCACGGTATGTCAGTTCTGTGTACTGAACTCCCCTTATTCAACAGTATAAACGCAGTTTATATTCTATGGCTCATTTAAATGTTTCTGACTCTGTAAAAAACAAAGTGTTTCAAACCACTCTGAATGACTTCGTTTACATCTAAATCGTTTAATTATGTGGACAAATTGGTCCCATTTAATCTTCATTACTCTTAGGGTTGGGTCTGTCTGGGTATAAACCTGAGGGCTGACTATAAAGCAATGCTTTGTTGATATTTTTGGTGTCGGTATGATGGTGATAACAGTAATATGCTGTTGATGTGATCAGTACATGCAACACGTTCACATGAAACACTGATTTTGGGTTGATAAAGATTATCAGGGTAAACTCTGCTCTTTCGACCGTAATGACACTATAGGGGGAATAAACAAGTCTCATTTGCCCTGAAAACAAAACTAAATGTTGATTTCACAATATGATCTAAAAGTTTGTTGACACCTGTTTATCCCAGCGTTGCTGCAGTAACAGCCTCTAGTCTTCTGGACAGCCTTTATACCAGATGTTGGAACACTGCTGTGAGGATTTGATTGCATTCAGTCACATGATTATTGGTGAGGTCAAATACTTATGTTAAATGATCACTAATCCAGAAGTAATGTTCACTCCAGAGGAGATGGCTCATGTACGGCTGTCCCATGCTTTTCTAGGAGATACAAGCCATCAGAACTGGGTGCAGCCTGACAGAGAAATTTGTAGAATGAGGCAACAGCCTAAATTCATACGCCAAACAATAGGGGTAGTATATCACCACAATCTAAAAGAAACGTTGTGGGCCAGCATCAAACTTCACCCCTTTACTCTCCAAGAGCATCTCCAGTGATAGAAAGCATTTATGTTACATTTACGGCATTTAGCTGACACTCTTATCCAGAGCAACTTACAAGGTTAATCTTCTTACAGGTTGGCCAATGTATTATTAGGAGTCTTGCTCAAGGACTCTTATTGGTGTAGCACAGCATAGTCACCCAGACTGGGAATCAAACCTCAGTCTCCCACATGGGGTGGTAGCTCACTGGCAAGTAGTGTTGTTATTCATTGTGCCACACCAACAAAGCAGCACCAGTGTTAACTCTTGTTTTGCTTCTATTTATTTGCTCACTTCTTCTGTTTGCTGTAGAACATAATTTCTTGCTGAGAGCAGGCAACGGCGGTCGCTTGCCAAGAGCTTCAGCCATTGTTGCATTTACCTTTTCCTTTCATTGGCTGTCTGTCCTTAAATGATCTAATCCGGGAGCAGGACCTTCAACATGATTGATAAGAGGTTAGACCTGATGAGAGAGGTAATCCTCTCATGTTGGACTGATGGAAGACTTGACACTACAGTGACTCACTATCACCTCTTGAGGTACAAAGTGGTATTACAGAAAGGACAAGCCAGGGCTAGCTGGTTAGCATGCTAACTTCAGTAGATTCATAGACATACTGGACAAACTGTTATTTCTAAAATCTTAAATATTGAGTGGCTGAATTAGCCCAGTACTAGAGATTTCTGGATGTTTTTTGTGGACAACGGATGGATTAGGTGTTGTCCAGCATTTGGTATTTTGGTGTGTTTTTGGAGTTTTGTGAACGTTCACCGATTGAATGAGTGGGCTCCTGCACAATATATTTCTGAACGATACATTGCTGGGAATAGGAATTGTTACGCCCCCAGTCTGTTTCACAGAAATAAGGCAAATCGGATGCGTGGAAGCGGGTAGAAGGTAAATATGCAGAATAAATAAATCTTTTGGCTTACCAAGAACCATAAATGGTGCAAATGCCTCTGTACGGGAGAGCTGTCCAGGGGAAGAACTGTCTCCTTTTCCGTGCAAATATTTTCCAGCATGCCATCGCAGAGACACATCCATCTGATTAGCAGACAGATGTTTCAGCTCTACCCTGGCGGGGTTAGAGAACGCTTCTGTTTGCCACATGGTACAGCTCTCGCCAGTGTGCACTTTTTGTCCCACTGATCGGAATGCTGGGAAGAAGAAGTTGTGCTTTCGGAAAGCTCATGAGTGTAAGCAAATGTTTAACACTGCTGCCACTTTTATTTCCTGCTCCGATATCGTGACATATTTACAAAAACATGTTTTATGTGACCCAACAAGCAGCTTATAGACTGTAACTATCTACATATTCATACATACTCAATTGTTGTTGTTCTTCGGTTTACGATCTAAGTTGAAAGTCACTGCGGACCTTTGCATTGTGTATAAATTTCATAATAAATGGACCAAAACAACTGACTGAAAAGTAAGAAGTGTGGTTACCCTGACTTACATTAAAAGCATTTTTTTCCTTCTCCTGTAACGCAAAATCTTATTGCATTTAAATGAAAAATATTTCCTGTAAAGATCCAAGTTTGGACTTGTTCCAGCAGTGACAGTCTAACCAAGAGCACCATTTGTTTCAACCCTGTCTGGTTGAAACAAGGTCTGCTTTATAGCCTGAAGTATGTTTACAATGTAAAAAATCTTAAAACAAAAAAGATCTTCATTATACTGTAAATAATCGTGAAAATGACATGTAATATACAATAATTAAATGAGTACTACTATACATTAGACTGAAAGTATCACTATACTTGCAATAAACATCTCTTTATGTCAATTTAAACATGTTCTGTCACATTGCCCTTTCATATTAAAAGGAAACTATTTAAAAGGGAGATGTGAACAAAGTTGTTCAAAGTGGTTAGGTGTGATATCCACCTCTAAAAGCTCCCTCATAGAAAGTTATTACATAAATTGTATGGTTAGATATACAGTATATGCTGTCTGCATGCGACACATGGGTTCATGATTGTTTTGTGATACAGTTTGGGCTTTACCTTAATCTATTTATTATAATCCATCTCAAGGTGGAGGGGTACATGCAGGGTGCTGTGGGGCACAATAGTTGCCAAAGAAAATGTATTATTTATTGTTATTATTATATGATTTATGACAATCATCAGCATTCCATATAAAAACTCATGTGTAGGTTCACTGGTGGTTAATGGATGGATAATAAATAAAGTGTCTTTATTCGTGTTGTAGACATGGTGACCCCTGGTTCCCATCACCACCACTGCAAAGACCATCTGAACCATTTCACAGCAAACCACTCTGAATCACTCTGTTTACATCTCAAACACTGAATTATTCAGGAATTATGAAAATTTGGTGGAATTCCCCTTCAGACTTAGGCTTCTAGCTGAATGTCCAGTCTTGGCCCCATTCAGCACATTCATGAGCACACTTTCCATCTAGGACTGAAAGAGTGGAGCGGGTTTGTATGTGCTGGTTCTTCGAATCAGCAGGCTAAATTTGAACAGATTAAACTGTAAGCGAGGCTCTGGATCTGTCCCCTTCTTCTGGTTAATAGTTGAACTCGTGGACCAAACGGAAAGTAGTGCAGAGTTTTTTGCACTTTGAGGTTTTACAGCTCGAACAGTCTAATGAGGCAGGAAGCCTGATTTTACTGTGGGAAAATAAAAGTATCAGCGCGAAAGAGGCCGAGGCGGTTTGTGAGAGTGTGATATCGGTGTGGTTTGGTTTTGCTGTTGCTGCTGTTGTTGTTGTTGTTGTCTTTAAACGTTGGAAGCCCCACGTAGCCATACAAACGGAGAGCAAACGGTGTGTGTGGCTTTCCACACCAATTGCGGCAGCATGCGGAGAAAGGAGAGAGAGACAGAGAGAGCGAGAGAGAGACAGAGAGACAGAGAGAGAGAGAGAGAGAGAGAGAGAGAAACTGAAGCACAGTGAATCGCGGCCGTCCGGTTCCCACGCTACGGCTGCCATGCGCGTCACTGCGAGCGCGTGGCGTGCTTTTTCCGCCTGTTCTCCGACAAAGCCCAGCCCCTACGCACTGTGATTGGCTAGTGTCGCTCTGCGCGCTGAGTTAGTACCTGGCTACAAGTACATACTCTCGAGCAGCCGTTTTAGAATCTAGTCCCTGTGTGTTCTAAGAGCCCTTTAGAATGGTGAACTAAATGTCAGCCCACAAAGATCGTTCTTAAAAATGGGTCTTTAGTAAAGGACATGGATCTATTTAGAACCACAAGGTCTACATAGGACCATTTATATGTTGAAATGGTTCTTTAGATTAATAGAGAAGGTGTTATATTTGGTTCTATATAGCACCAATACATAGCACGATGGCAAAGAACAGAAAAACCCTTTTAGTGCTACTTAAAACCATTTTCAAAAAGGTTATATACAGAACCATATTAAGCACATTGCCCATCAGTCTGAAGAACCATTTCACCATGCAATATACATGCAATATTTTGAGTAGGAACTTCTAGTCTGTCCTAATGTGTTCTAAAATACCAAGCTATTTATTAATTACTAAATACCTAGTTATTCTAGAACAGCAAACTAAGTACAAACATCTAGTTTTCTAAGTTCTAGTGTTCTAGTCTTCTATATCAACACATTACATATAAGTATAAATTACAAACCAATCCTATTTACGTGTGTTCTAGAATGGTAGTTTGCTAGTTGTTGAGCTGTTCTAGAAGGAAGTTGTTCTAAAACAGCAAACTGCTTGTGAACACAACCTACTAACCAATCGTATTGGTTCTCAAAGAATTCTAGAACTACAGGCTACTTGTGAGTGTGAGCTACTAGGCAGTGCTATTGTGTTCTATAACCAAAGCAACTTACCTGTATGAATTACTAGTGATGGAGTGTTCTAGACCCACAGTCATTGTAGAACAACAAACCAAGCTAATTATACCACGTTGTACACTTATAAGCCAATCCTAGTTAAGTCTATAAATCACTAATCTTAGCATTTGTAGAGTCGTTCTAGAATGCCAACACTGATTGTGAGTACTACAATTAATCCTATTGCTTCTTGAATAATTCTATAATGGCAGGCTACTTGTGAATGTGAACTCCCAGCCAGTCTTAATGGGTTCTTGAAGCCTTCTGGAAACGTTCTTTCTAGAACAGCAGACTTCTTGCGAGTATGAACCACTAACCGTAGTGTGGTCTATAAAGGCAGAATACTAATATGAATTGCTTGTCCTAGCATGTTCTAATGTTGTTCTGCAATCCTAGCACACCATAGAAAAGTTCTACAGTGGTATTTTTAAGCTCTAGCAAATCTACTAAAGCTAGAAATACAGAGTATCAATTTGCGGAGCTACTAGAAGTTTGGATGACTGGCCAATCCCAGAAAAGAGGGCGGGGCTTGACGGAATGCTGGTGGGAAAAGCAGTAAGGACTTCGCACTTGCAGAGGAAGCCGTGCAGACTGCTGTTGTTTAAGTCTTATTGCCTGTGAATATATGACAGCTGGGATTACTGCAGCTCTAGCGCCTTTAAGTTATATACAGCCAGTGAAACTTTTGTTTTTCAATGGCCATGTGGAAGCTTTGCGTAGGAGGGGTGGGGTGGCTGGGGTTGTATGGGGGAGGGTTAGAGAGGCGAATTCATCTACAGATCTTTACAGATCTCTGCTAATCTACAGAGTTGCAGTCTGTTAGGTTTAACAGCTTTAGATCTTCATGGCATATAAACAGTACTGTATTATATAACAGCAGACAACTAAACCTCTAATAGATCCAAAGTGGGTTCAGTGATTTGTGTTATATATGGTTATATTTTATTAGACAGCCTATATAACCCTTTATATAGATATACATGTATGCACTGTTACTTATATATAACTCCTATTCGTGTCCTCTGGAGTTTATAACCTGCGGAGCCCATTAACACGCTCGGTTTTCCGTGGGAAATTCTGGCCAGACTCTTTGTGTGTATGTGTGTGCGCTCCGTATCTTCAGTTTCAAGCGTGAGGCCACGCCTCCAGGTTCCGGCGCAGCCAATCAGCTTCTCCGTAGCCCCGCCTCATCCATTGAGGAGCGTTTTAGGCGCTCATTGTTATGCAAAACAGTCGGTGTAAAATATCGGCAGTGACGGGAGCTCCGGCCACAGACCCACTGCAGGGAGACTCCAACAACGGGGCACAGTTTTCTCGAGTCGCCACGACCCGTCCGGAACCTAACAGGCAGGTACCTACCCTGAGACCTCTGCTGTCTTGCATTTTGGCCTGTTTTCAGTTTAATTACATTCTCTTCTTCTTCTCCTTTTCAGTCACCCTCGATGTGCGTAAAGATTTAAGCGGCTCTGCGCGTTTCTGAAAGAGAAGGGAGTTGAAGCTGGACTGCGAACACGAGGGATTTCTGTTTGCCTTTCTCGGAGATGTCTGCTGCTTTCATATAGACTTTACCTCCTCGGTCAATAAGCCGTTTGCCATAACCCCGGTGCTGCTACTGACCAGGCGAAGCGGGAGATTAGCCTAGCGTCATTTTTCTGTGTGGTCTGGATCAATCAGTTGTTAGTTGGGTATTATTTTCTTTTCGTTTTTTTTTTTTGGATTTAGCCATTTCATTCCATTTGCACACCAAGTGTGTCGTTTGCTTTCTGTCCTTTTTGGGATATACAATCGTCGTTTAGCTTCTACTGTGCCGGGCTTGTTTGACCTCCCGTAGCGCCGCACCACAGACCCCCCCACACCTTTGCGCACCATGAGCCAGGCGGATATATCCACTTGCTCCGCGCCTCAGAGGGTCTTCCAGGAGGCTGTGAAGAAGGGCAACACGAAGGAGCTCCACTCGCTGCTGCAGAACATGACCAGCTGCGAGTTCAACGTGAACTCCTTCGGGCCGGAGGGCCAGACGGCGCTGCACCAGTCGGTCATCGACGGCAACCTGGAGCTGGTCAAGCTGCTGGTCAAATTCGGAGCCGATATCCGGCTGGCGAACAGGGAAGGGTGGAGTGCGTTGCACATCGCCGCTTTCGGAGGACACCAGGACATCGTTTTATACCTCATCACCAAGGCGAAGTACTCGTCCGGCGCCAGGTAAACCACGGCAAACAAACAAACAGCAGAAGAGACAAGCTCCTGTTTAGACCTTTCCTTGCTCTGCCAAATTGAGAGACGATGGCAAAACCAAATGGAGGGAGGGTTGGGGTGCACGGGCCACCTAACTAACTACATCCGACAAATACAGACAAGCATGGAAAACATTAAACTCGAACATGCATATATATATATATTATTGTTGTTGTGCGTTGGTACTAAAGCTTTTGTGCGTGAATGTGTGAAACATCAGATCAGATTTGGGACTCCGAACTGAACTCTAGGGGGCAGATACTTGTTGCGAGCCGTATAGATGTTTTGCTTTTCCCACCTGTATTCCGGCACCTCTGCGCAGGGATTGGATGGTTAGTTCGAACGCCGCTAGCCAATCGTCGCGCAGCTCGGGCGGGGCCTGTCGGAATACGGGCGGGGTTAAAAAAGAGCGCCTGTGCTTGGAGGCGTTGACCTGTTGCTCAGCTGTTTCACCAGTATGACCATTACTGAATAGGCTATTTAGAGGGTATTTAAAAAGATGGCACTTGAGGCTGTAATATGCTGGAATATCTGAAAGGGAAGAGGTGAAGGAAGGCCATCCTTTATTTGGCTAAAACACTGTTTGTTTTTGTTTCTGTTTGTGTTTTTTTTTCCCTCCAGATCATTATTTGGTTTGAACAAGGCGTTATTATATCCAATGCTTAAAGTATGTAATCTTGATTGATAACAGCAAGTGACTTAATGATGATGTTAAGTACTGTACACAATAGCTTTACTGTGTTCTGTGTAAGAGTAGTGCGCCCTGCAGCTTTCAGGCTAATGTGTTACTAAACAGAAAAAACAGCTGCTTTTGCTTTCGTATCAGGAAAAAGTCACACTTTATAATCTCTCAGTATTTTTTTTTTTGGTTTGTTTATTATTAACACCCTGGTCATCACTGTGAATACAGGCTGGGTCTTCTTTCTATTTATGAAGGTACATTGAGATAAAGCATAAATTATGTTGTTTTTACTTTCTCGTTTTTAAGTAATGAGATCTCATGGTTTAGGGTGAATTAAGCTGCTCTGGATTCATAGTGGTCTACAGTACAGTCCCGCGGTGATTCAGCCTCACATAGCTGCCTTCTCATTCTCAGTCCTCCTTTCTCTTTCTTTTTTTTGTTTGTTTGTTTTGTTTGTTTTCCTCCCTACTGTGTATGTATGTTTGGATCTCTGTATCAGCTACCTCGACTTTAAAGTGTTCAACCAGTTCAGCCTACTGATTCTTCTAGGACCTTCTGTAGGACCTGACCTGACTTCCCATCCCTTCATTTTCCAGCCCCTCAGAAGCACAGACCCTCAAAACCAGTCAAACCTTTAGGTGGGCATAGCATAGGCTGATGGTTTCATCCCCTTCCCAACTCCCATCACTGCCATCACCTTTTCCTTCAGCCTTCGGGACGTTTTTCCAGCAACCAAAACTAGGCTTAGATCTCCTGGTTCATCAGAACGTGGTGTCATTTTGTAGGTTATCATGGTGGACACGCCGTCGTCTCAGCCGAACGCTTAACTGTGCGTTTTCATTCATTTTTTTGTTTCCTTTTTTTGCTTATTTTAAATGGAGTTACAAAAAATGGACTGTTAAATCGCATGAATATTAATGCAGGGAGTTTTGTTGCACAAAATAATGTGGAGCCTTTTACGCCCCCTAGTGCCTGGTCGGGTAACTGCAGGAGCTGAGGCTTAAGAAGAGTTACTACTGAGCAGGACAATGAACCTAATGTTTTGTTATTGAGAAGACTGTTCTGACCGTCGCAGGGGATGAAACATCTTCATGATTGAAAAAAAAGACCTGCCTTTAAGAGTCATCGCACCCTGATGTTTGTTTCAATGCTGCTTTTATGTCATTTTGTTTTTTTGTTTTCTTTTAAAAACAATAGCCAACAGTGAGTGAAAGAGGATAAATATCAGTTAGGTTCAGTTGAATGGAAAGTCTCCTGAATGCAGTGCGTGGGTATGTGTGCTAGAGTGTCTGTATGTGCAAGAGAGAGAGACAGAAAGCGTGAGAGAGAACGAGAGATGCGAGTCTTGCATGCATACCACTGTTTAACTGGTTATTGCTCGTCTAGCCCCTTGAAAAGCCCTGGTTAGACGAAGTTAGACTCGTTTTATACCTGGAGAAACACCAGAGGCAATACGCACCATTGGTATAAACAGAATAAATATGCATTGCATGTCTTAAACTTGATATTTTTACTCTTTTAAAAAACTATGTTGCACTGATGACTGTTGTTGTTTTTGTTGATGTCACGTCAACATTTGAATTTTTTCTAAATAGAAAAACAAGGAACACAACAAAATACTATTGTATAAAAGCTCCAGGTTATATTGTCTATTTTGTTTGTGTTGCGTTTGCAAAGAGGCCTGTATCTCTGTGCTTGGGTGTACATGTGTGTGTGCGTGTATATATACATATACATATATATCATATCTCACTGCTGACATATCTCAAACCTCGTATCTCCTAAATAATAACTGTAAAAGGAAAGGTAGAAAACGTTGAACGCATGGCAAGGTAGCCCAGTCATTTCAGCCCATTCGTTATGTATTTACACACTATGGTAAACATTCAGCAGGTTTTTTTACACTGTGTCCAAAACTAAAAATCAGCTGAAATGGAGATACGAGTTTTTTACTGACAGCGGTGATATACATATGTGTATATATATGTATGAACTGTATATGCACGCATAAATGTGTGATTATATATATAAACGCTGAAATCCCGGGGCACTTTCTTTTTGGAAGTGCTCTCCTGATGCTAAGAAAGGGGAATAATACATTTGATGGTAAGATCATTGTAACAGAAATTAAAATTGCACGACGTATGGCTGTTTCACTCCATTTTTGTCATAACATTTATGATATGGGGGGGTGAAGCAGCTCGCTAGGCGTAAGTGAATGAGTAGATTGCTGTTTTTTTTTTGTTGTTTTGTTTTTTTGTGGACCAAGTTCTGCTTAGTCTTGTGTCTCCAGTGAACAAAGTTTTGAGTGATGGTTGTGAATGTTTGGTTTTAGCTTTTCTTTTTTGTATGTCATTTTTGTTTGTTTGTTTGTGTGTTTGTTTGTGTGTGTGTGTGTTTTCTTTTCGAGCGTTTGTAACACTGTGATTTGTGTGTGGTCAGATTACGGAGTGCTGTAATATGTTTTGTACATTTGTGTACAAGCCAGTAAAGATATCATTAAACCTTATTGAAGGTGTGACTGCGACTCTCTCTTTCTGTCTACTACACTTTCCCACATCGCTCCTTTCTCTCTCTCTCTCTCTCTCTCTCTCTCTCTCTCTCTCTCTCTCCCTCTCTCTCTCTCTCAGCCTGCCTGACCCTGTCCGCATTCTCTCTCTCCTTTTGTCATTCGTTTGGCCTGCTCCTTTCATATGCTGGATAAAGGAGCGCAGGGGGTTGTGGGTAATTTTGTTTTAAAGACAGATCCCCTCCCTTGTGTTTGTGTGTGTGTGTGAGAGAGAGAGAGAGAGAAAGAGAGAGAGGGAGGTTTTATGTTAACACTGTGTGGGGAAAAGCGGTGGAAGTCTGATACACCTGCATTACTACAGTGTGAAAATTCCTGATTCCTGTTTATACATTATATTCACTCATGGAAAACTTTAATTCCACTTTACATCTCCAAACCACAAGAAAACCACAAGAGTTTTCACGCCTCCTCATTCTTTCTCTTACGTTTGCTCTCTTCTCTTTTTTCTCTTCCTTCTTTTTCATTCTCACAGTTTCTTCCTTCCATTTCTCTCTCTCATTTCTACTCCTCTATCTCTCTCCCTTCTATCTCTCTCTGTCTCTATCCCTTCTATTTGTCTCTCTCCCTTCTTTCTACCTCACTGTTTTTCTTGTTTCTGTCTCTATCCCTTCAATGTCTTCTTTCTCTCACTGTTTCTTTATTCTATATTTCTCTATTTTCTCTCGCCATTTTATTTCTCTCTCTGTCCCTTCTATTTCTCTCTCTGTTTTATCCCCCTACCTTCTCACTCTGTCCTTCTCTCTCTCCATTATATTTCTTTTTCTCCCTTCCATTTTCCCTCTCTTCCGATCTCTTTCTCTCTCTTTTATTTTACTCTTTTCTGTTTGTCTCTGTGCCTCTTTTCTTTCTTTGTTCCGTTTCTCTCACCATTTTACTTCTCTCTCTTCTTTCCATACCTCTCTCCATTGTTTTTTCTCTTTCTGTCTGTCTGTCTCTATTCTATTCTTTTTCTCCTTTACTCTCTCTTCTATTTCTTTCTCTTTCCCATGTATTTCTTTCTTACTTCCTTGCATTTTTCCATCTCTCCCTGTCTTTTTCTATCTCTCTCTATTTCTTTTTATTTCTTTCTCACTTCTGTTTCTCTCTCCCTGTTTCTTCCTTCTGTTTGTCTTATCTCTCTCTCTCTCTCTCTCTCTTTCTCTCTCTCTCTCTCTCTCTCTCTCTCCCTCTCCCTCTCTCTGGAAACCATATGTAAATAAAACAGGATGACATGAAAAAGGGAAATACTAATAATGAGATCTCTGGCATTGCGTGGTCACTCACTGTCTCTAGAACACTGGCAGGTTCTGTGTGTTGGACGGTCCACCAGTCAAACAGACTAGTGTGAACAGGTCCATACAGTGGACTGTAGACATACTGTGCACCTTCTCTGCGTGCAAAGGTTTTCATAACCTGCCTGGTGCACTATATAGGGAAGAGGGAGATTCAGCCAGAAGAGGTGCGTGTTTATTTACGCATGTACATGCACACAGACACTGAGTCAACACTGACTCACTTTCTGTGGAATGGAACACAGGCAGTAATAACACACACAGTCATAACAGCACCGCTAAAACTGTGAGAAAGTCCCAGCTGATCCCGCAGGCTTCACCCTGTTTCTCTCTCTCATGTTCTTCAAGAACAACGTAACTCTCATCGTCCAGTCAAACTGAGAAATGAGTGATGCTCCTACCCCACTGTAACAGCACACACGTTCAGGACTTCATGGCCACAGTGGAGATGAGCTGACCAGTACCACAGAAACCTGTGAGATACAGCACGTCCATCTAAATCATGCAACATGACTGTTTACCCTGCAGTAAACTGAGATCATTTTTTCACTTCGCTGCTTTTCCCACATCACTGCAGCACAAGGTAGCATGTAGCCTGAGATCATCCTGTGAGCACTGTATGTTTCTGCAAGGGCATTCAACTGAACGCTCTCACTTCTGGGCTTTCTTCAGCCATGAAAAACGTTGGTGCTTATATTAAATATATTCAGTTTGCAAGACTGGACAGTGCCCTCAACATGGTGGTGGTAGTATGAGGGAGGAGGGGAGAACTTGGGCTGGAGTTCTGGGCAGCTTCTGCTTGGAGCTAGAGGCCAGACTCCTCCTTGTAACTGGTTGGGCTGGCTGAGGAACTGGGAGGAGATGTCGGTGCTGGTGGGGATTGTGAGAACATTGTAACAGGAAATGGAAGGTAAGACTCACACATCATGTTCACTCATGGAAAACTTTAATCCCACCTTACATCCACAAAGCATGAGAAAAAAAGAGTCACTTTACCCCCACTTTCTCTCTCTTTCCTTTTTTTCTTTCTTTCTCTCTCTTGCTCCTTATCTAACCATACAGCACACTAGATTGGAAGAAAGAGATTTCAGGCCTGTATCTCTCCCACTGGCCACTTTATTAGGTCTATATTAGGTCTATATTAGTGTATTAGTGTCTACACTCGCTGTTCATTTTATTAGCTTCAGTCAAATCATTGTGATATTTGGAGACTTTCTGATGCATATGATGAATCGTTTCTGAAAGTTTCGGAATGTAACTGAATCACTAGCTACGTTTTTAGAATTTAATTGAATCACTAGATACGTTTTTGAAATTGAATCACATCCAAAGGTTTTTTTCTGTGAAAACATTTTGAAAGTTTTGTCGATGTAAGCCTTAGAAATGTATACTAGTATTTACGAATGTTGAATGTTTATTTCCAGTTCATCTTTAAAGGAAAAAACTGGGGCGTGACTGTATGGAGTACGAATTCGACATTATGTAAACATTAAATGCATCAAAACAACAATCATAAAGCATTCTTCAGACAGATACAAAGAAATTGTGTTGTAGATGGTTAAAGTTTTTGAGGGTTCCTGTATTGTTACAAGCAGGCATCATAACCATGGCAGAATCCTTTTCAAAAAGATTCTAGATAGAACTATTGTAGAACCATCTACAGCACACTTTTTCCATCAATCTGAAGAACCGATTGGTACCTTAAGTGTTCATGGTTCCTATAAAGAACCATTCCCTTTGCCAAAGAACCGTCGAAGAAATAGCTTTTTTAAGTGTGGATAAGAAAGACAAAGGTGTACAAGTTGCGAGATGTTGAACACAGCTTTTATTTTACTGATAATCCAACGACTTTGAGAGGACGGTGCTTTTAGTTTTACCACTGAAAGCAGGTTTGATGGAAATGGCTGTTTTAACTCAGTCGCTTGCAATTTGTAAAGTTGATGGAAACAACTCTTCACAGCTACTGTAAATGGCCAGGCCTCTAGCATTCTGTCTTCATAAAGCTTTCACCTTTTTCATTTGCTGCCTGTCCTGGAGAAGAGCTAGCAGGTAGCCAGAGATCTTGGGACGTTCTTGGGGACGATGTGGCAGCCCGGCAGCCCCTTGGACTGCGACCTAACTCCCCCCGTCCCCCTCCCCCTGGGCAGGATGTTATTGTTGAGTTGGATTTCCATTGTCCGGCGGCTGGCTTGGCCCCCTTCCCAGAGTGCAACAGAGAGGCCCCCTAATAGATTCTTCATGTGCCTTTGCCCCGACACTCAGCAGAGCAGGAATTTGGAAATGATTTTAGCAGAGTCTCTCCTCAACACCCCCCCAAACCAGTGAGAGAGAGAGAGAGAGAGAGAGAGAGGCACATTCTTTAGTTTGAGGCAGTGTGAAAAAGACTTTTTTTGTCAATGAATATTTCTGAAAGAGAAGAGCGAGAGAGAGAGAGAGTGGGAGAGAGAGGGAGAAGCACATTGAGGCGGTGCTGAAAAGTATTTCTGAGCGAGGGAGAAAAGAGAATGAGACAGAGAGATAGAAAGAAAGAGAAAGAGAAGCTCATTGAAGCAATGCACATAAAGAGTACTCAGAGAAGCAGACGAGAAAGAGAAGCACTTTGAGGCCGTGCAGAACAGTGTGCATGAGCAAGAGTGAGAAAGAAAGGGAGAGAGATTTTGAAGCAGGGCAAAAAAGCATTTCTTAGCAACAGAGATGAGAGATAAGGAAAAGTGGAAGAGAGAAAGAAAAGAGGAAGAGAGATTCTTTATTTTGAAGCAGCATAAAAAAGATTTTTGGGGAAAGCAAGAAAAAGGAGAGAAAGAGAGGAAACGAGTAATAGAGAGGGACATTCTTTACTTCAAGGCAGAGTGAAGAAGATTCTTGTCAATGAGTAATTCCGAGAGCCAGAGAGAGAGAGAGAGAGAGAGAAAGTGAGGCAGTGAAACACTCTCTTCTCATGCGGTTGGGGAGGTGAAGTGGCTCCTGTGCGTTGGAGTTTTCCATTTTCCTTTCCTTTTTTGTTTTGCGGTGGCGTATTGAGCAGAGGAATGCGGACTTGTCTCATACCTTCGCTGCACTGGCAGCCCACCAGAAAGTTTTCCTCAGAACAAAGCTGCTCCCTCCCGCGAAGGCCCATTCTCATGTTTAAGAAGAGTGTTTACAACAGCCTCAATCAGCTCGCTCTCGGATTACTCGCCGCGCCGTTCCTGTGGCCGTGTGACCCTGGGGCCCGACGGAGAGAAAGAAACAATGGCTTTTTAATGCTTATAACCTCAAAGAAAAATGGCCACATTTAATCCTGAAGTATAATTCCAAAACAACAGTCGTTTAACTAATGGCCCCATGCACTTGGCAGGACTTAAACAATCAAAACCACACAGAAAATTTGCGGTCTGAATGTTTTCCGGAATCTGGTGGAATGTTATTTACTTTGGACTTGACCGATTTGGTTTGTAGAGCACATTGATGGCCAATAACTCTTGCGTGAAGGGTAAAGCATTATGTCATGAACTCAGTTGGTATGAGGGAGAAAACAGCAAGGCTGGAAATGTGAAGTTGCTGAAAGTAGATCCTACTTACACAGTTTTGAGTGATTCCATACAGTTTGAGTCCACAACATGGCATTTATAGGTGTTGAACATACATGTAGGGTTGCATAAGAGCAGGTTAGTTGTTGGGGAGCTCTGTAGATACATGAGGGTGATCAGTGTCTCATTATCAGAGGCGGACAAAGTATGCTACTCCATAACTTAAGCATAAGTATAGATACTGCTAGTCAAATCTTACTCCAATACGAGTGAAGGTCAGTTAATCAAATGTTTACTTGAGTTAAAGTTCTGGAGTACTCAGTTTTAACAATACTTAAGTATTCAAAAGTACATTTTCTATTAATGTTAGTTTATTGTTTTTTATTGTATTGTTTTAATGATGTAATTAAACAGCCAGCTGGATGCACATGACGTGACTAATAGCGATTTGTCTAGTTAAAAAGTGGAAATATAAAAACTCATCATCAAAAAAATAGTTGCACAAATAGTTGCACCCAGAAGGAATCAACTGACAGGAATGAAACTTGGTGGGTAGGTTGGACATTGTGAGACAGACAAATGATTCAAGTTTCACACTCGACCGTGCATGTGACATAGGCAAGGACGGGCCTTATCGCTGTACCTGACTGACCCAACAGCCACAATTGTAGACAATTGGAGTCGTCCAGACTGCTGCATGACGCAGGACTACATATGACGACTGCCCTCAACACCACGTCAACACCTCCCAAGACTGCAATGGTGTCGTGCCAGACTGTCATGGACTGACTCAGAACGGCAGCAGGTCATCTTCAGAGTCCTGCTTTTGTGTTTGTTGGAGACGACTGACAAGTCCATGTGTGGAGGCACCGTTGTCAACGCCAAGATGTACAGATTGTTGTCACATGTCCGGAAGGCCTGATGTCCCTCCACCTCCACTCCTACCGCAAAATCTGCAGGAACTGTGTGAGAATATTGAAGCTACATGGGATGGATTATCACAGGACACCATTAGGAACCTCTGCAACTCCATGCTGAGACGTCTGACGCCATACTAAGAGACACTACTTATGCATGTGTAGCTTAATAAATATTGCCCATATTAGTTTAAATTTATCATCATTTATTGTTCCTGGTAACCTTTATCTTCCTTCCAAATACCATTGCAATCCAACACATCCATCTGGGTGCAGCTATTCTTTTGATGATGAGTGCATTTCTGAAAGTACTTTATTCTGTAATGCCAATTCCCCATTTTCACTAGATAATTATTAGCATGTGGCAGCAGTAACACGGGACCTGCTATTATGAACCAACTGGTTGCTGAACATGTTCACACGCTGGGTTAACAGCAGCAGTTGTGTCTGCCTCTGTCACCAGATTAATTTCAGTGTGTGTTCAACACAGGAAAAAGTTATCTTAAAAACCGGTTCAGACATAACATCAGTCCCAGTAAAACAACTTGGCAGGCAAATCCATGCTGGCCCAACCACAGCATAAAAACTGCAACTACTACAAGCTCAGACAACCTTGTCTAAAATGATTACTGGATTTAGACACATGTTTATAGACCTCAAAATGCTTTCTTAGGCTGGATGGTGAATTTTTGAAAATTGTCACAATAAAAGAACAAAAAGAACATATAGTGCATCATTTAAAGAATAGTGACAGTTTAGAAGACAGTTTAGCACCATTTAGAGGACAACACTCCATTTAGAGTGTAGTGACAAGTTAGAGAAAAGTGCACCCATTTAGGGCATAGTGACAATTTACAGTATACAGTTCAGTGTACAGAATGTACAGAGTAGAGTTCAGCTCTTTATGAATAGTGAAAGTTCAGAGGACAGTGCACCCATTTAGAGGATAGTGACAGTTTAGAGGATAGTGCACATTTAGAGAACAGTGCTCTATTTAGAGGGTTGAACTATGTAGAGGATAATTCAACCATTCAATGGATATTGTACCTATTTTGAGGATAGTGTACCATTTAGAGGATAGTGTACCATTTAGAGGATAGTGTACCTGTTTAGAGAATAGTGTACCTGTTTAGAGGACAGTGCACCATTTAGAGGATAGTGCACCATTTAGAGGATAGTGTGAGGATAGTGTACCTGTTCAGAGGATAGTGTACCATTTAGAGGATAGTGCACCATTTAGAGGATAGTGTACCTGTTTAGAGGATAGTGTACCATTTAGAGGATAGTGTACC
>CM067490.1:13345019-13407678 GCA_034552555.1 Semaprochilodus insignis | reverse complement strand
GAAAGGGAATGGAGGGGTGGGGGGTGGTGTCGGGGGATTGGGTGGGAGGTTTAGGGGAAGGGGCGAAGAGAAAGCCTAAAAGAGGACAGAGAGGGCAGGAGGAAAACAGAACCCCCCCTCCTTGTCTATCCCCTCCCCCACTCAGCCCTCCACGTTCCAGACAGTTGAAAATGAGGATGTTAACTGCTGTGGATTTGTGGATGGTGTTTAGCGAAAGCCAAACAGGCTGAACAAGCTGTGTAACAGACCGTGTAGTTCAACATCACAGATTTAGGATATAAAGCCTAAAGAAAGGTCAACAGTGATGCTTTGCACACTCGTGTCACGATAACTCGCAGTATACGACGCAAATGCTCTCTCCTCATGCAGCCTAAAACCCCAGCAAAATCCTCAGTGGTGCAAAACAAATGGCAGTAAGGAAGTAAAGTACTTAAGGTCTTCAGCTCAGCAAGAAAACTATTTTATACTATTCAATCGGGCAGTAAGTGATCAATTATAAGTAACAACAAGTAACATTAGTACAAAAAAGGAAACAAGTTGCTTTAAAAAGAGTTGTTAATATTTTCTGAGGCAATATTTTGAGAAAACCACTTTCCTTTTCTCCTCAAAGCATCCCAGCAATCACATGGTTTCTTAAACGGTCCATATCACGGAAAACCACATTTCCTGCAATGCTTACGAAGTAAAAGTTTAATGTACTATGTAGTTTCACATAATCATTGTACTTACATACATCCACTGTTTAGCCTACAGCAGTTTAGCTCCGCCTATTCACACTTAAGTTATAAGCAGAATTTAAGTCTCGATGAGACACAATACAAGGCAACCAGTCAGAACAGAGCTTATTTACATATTAGTCTGAAGTCCACAGTTTGGACCCTGTAAAAATGAATTTAGACTGTTTTCTGACATAATAAAAAACACACAAACATCAATAAAATACCAAAACGCCAGAAAAATAAAACACTTTAAATTCATTAAATTCCATCACTTTAACTGGTCCACATTAGCACATGTTCAGCTATCAAATGCACATAAGCGGTCAATTTCAATGTAACCATCTGACGTCACTGACCAGAGTGCACTGAAGCAGTAAATTAATGTTTTTATTATGCCTTTTTAATAAAATAGCATATCTACACCAGTCTTAACAAAAAGGGCTCACAGACAGATATAAATGTATAAATGTCTTAAGTATGAGATTCTCAGGCGATCTAAGACTTCTGAGAAGTGCTGTAGATATTAAAAGCTGTACCCTGATCCCCACCGTTCACTTACAGAGGTACCATTTCACCTTGATCTTATCAGCATGTAACGCACAAGTTACAGACAGAAAACTAGTGCAGTTATAGCACAACAGGGGCGCAAAATAGCACAAAGCCTCCACCGTCCTCATTAGATAACATCAGTCCAACAGCCAAGCAGCCAAACAGCTGTGTGACGGTACCTGATGATGCATCTGGAGTTGCGGGGTGTAGAAGTGCATCAGAAGACAAGAATTTAATTGCATGAATTTTAGAATAGATTACAATCAATTGTAATGATATTCAATGTTGTTTGCAGTCACTTTTAATAATGCTTTCAGTAGGAGCCCCACTCAAAAAAAGCTTCTTGTGCTTTTGTCTTTATTCTACCACTTCCAGTCCAGTCTATTTGAACTGTTGAATCGTGGTGAAGTTTGGGATTTTGTCTGTTACCGAAATGGATGCTTATTTGCATTTTAGGGCATGTCAGCAATTTTTCTCTTAGTGTTTGATTGTGAAATGGAATTCCAGAGCAATTTTGAGGGTACACACTGCCCTCGTACATAACTACATTAGCTGTATATGTACCAAAGTGCATTGGGAGTCTCTTGTTACTGCATATGGGACAGAGGAACATTCTGTTAAGTATTGCCACTGAGCCGAAAACAAAACTTCTCAAACTGTCTTGAGAAAACTACAAAAAACAGCAGCTCTGTACAATATAAAAGATCCTGCTGCTCATCATAGTGCAAAAACACCCGTTGGGAACTGTAGTTATGGAATATGAATTATACTGTAGTCTAGTCAAGTTTGTATTACTTTTGTTTTTAATTGCATTTTTCTCAACTTTACACCCGTTACCATGACTATGAAGTTAACTTCAGCTTGACTCAAGCAGGTGACGCTGGTTTGTTTATGTTCATGAGACTGGGAAGTAGTGACATAGAGGCTGATAAAGAGTGTCCTAATTCAGTTGTATAACTATTTATCCAACTAAACAGTTTTCTCCTATATGGTACAGTAATGAGGGATCTATTACAGTCACCTTCATGGCTTAATGTTATACCTCCTGTCTAGATGCTTCACTCTTGCATTTCTGGTTAATACACCCACTCTCATACCAGCAGTAAGGTTATGAGAAAATGTATTTTCCCACAGCACTCAAACGCAGGCTACATAAAGGGCTGATTAAAGGTTTCATAATGATTTGACCCCCAAACTCTCTGTTAAATATAAATATAAAAAGCTGTTGTGTTCTGGAGAAATGAGATCTTCTTGTGTCTGCATGCGTAAAACTTTCAGAATATGCATAAAACACTGTTTATGCACTAGTGTTCAAAGGAACAACTGAAAAAAAGGTTTTGTGCATTACTGAACCAATTTCTCTTTATGAACTCTTTATGAACTCTTTATGAAGTTTTTGTCAGTTTAGTTTTTTCAGTGCTTTCATATCTGTTTCTGAAACAGCAATTTGACCATCAGTTTTAGATATTTCAGCCTCTCCCCATCAAAAGAGAAAGAAGTCTGGTCTTGTATGACTGGGAATTGCTTCCCATGGGTGCAATACATAGACGTCTTTGACGTATTGTCAAACTTGTATTTCCTCACATTCGGTTGATAATTTTAGTTTATTTTGGAATCTTTTCAACTAAAAACCTTACAAATTGCACCTTTAAAGACAAAGTAACTGAAACAGCCTGTTAAATTATAAAGGATAGAAACATGGTCAGTCTACCCAAATAAGAGTAACTACAGATTAGAGTGATATCATGAGAACTCATTTCACATAATGAGGGTCGAGGAAAAACTGAGAAAGTCATTACTGCAGTCAGAATATTTTAAAAAGGAACCATTTTGAAATTCTTCAGTTCTTCAAAATGTTAACTTCTTCCTCTCTTTAAGAGGCTCAAGTTGACTTCGTATTTGGTAGCTTCTTAATCAGCTTTTCCAGTCCAACTTAAGAAACTCCAAAACATGGGGAACAGGAGAACAACCCATACTATGAAGAAGATCTGCAGTGGAGGACGTACACTATATTGGCAAAAGTATTCACTCACCCATCAAAATCATTGAATTCAGGTGCTACAGTCAATTTCATGACCACAGATGTATAAAACCAAGCACCTAGGCATGCAGACTGCTTCTACACACATTAGTGAAAGAAAGGGTCGCCCTCAGGAGCTCAGTGAATTGCAGTGTGGTACTGTGATAGGATGCCACCTGTGCAACAAGTCCAGTCGTGAAATTTCCTCACTACTAAATATTCCACAGTCAACTGTCAGTGGTATTATAACAAAGTGGAAGAGATTGGGAACGACAGCAACTCAGCCACGAAGTGGTAGGCCACGTAAAATGACCGAGCGGGGTCAGCAGATGCTGAGGTGCAGAGTGTGCAGAGGTCATCAACTTTCTGCAGAGTCAATTGCTACAGACCTCCAAACTTCATGTGGCCTTCAGATTAACTCAAGAGCAGTGCGTAGAGAGCTTCATGGAATGGTTTCCATGGCCGAGCAGCTGCATCCAAGCCAAGCACAATGCAGAGCGTCGAACGCAGTGGTGTAAAGCACGCCACCACTAGGCTCTAGAGCAGTGGAGACGTGTTCTCTGGAGTGACGAATCACGCTTTTCTGTCTGGCAATCCGATGGATGAGTCTGGGTTTGGCGGTTTCCAGGAGAACAGTACTTGTCTGACTGCATTGTGCCAAGTGTAATGTTTGGTGGAGGGGGGATTATGGTGTGGGGTTGTCTTTCAGGAGTTGGGCTCGGCCCCTTAGTTCCAGTGAAAGGAACTCTTAATGCTTCGGCATACCAAGAGATTTTGGACAATTTCATGCTCCCAACTTTGTGGGAACAGTTTGGGGATGGCCACTTCCTGTTCCAACATGACTGCGAGCCAGGCCTTCTTGTCCAACATCACCGTCTGACCTCACAAATGCGCTTCTGGAAGAATGGTCAAAAATTCTACAATAAACACATTTCTAAACCTTGCCTTCCCAGAAGAGGTGAAGCTGTCATAGCTGCAAAGGGTGGGCCGACATCATATTAAACCCTATGGATTAAGAATGGGATGTCACTCAAGTTCATATACGTGTGAAGGCAGATGAGTGAATACTTTCAGCAGTATAGTGTATATAAAACATCTCAGTGGGCTTGTGATCATAGTGACTCCAAGCATTTCCACTGGTTGGAGAAACAGAGAATTGATTCTTTTGGAATCAACTCACATCACAACTTTCCAATATATATATGTTCTTATGGGTGTTGATTTGTTTTGAAAAGTGCTGGAGACCCAAAACTAACCTAGCTAACTAATTTAGCTGCTATAGCTAGCTGGCTAGCATTAGCTAGTCTGACACAATAAACTGACTGGTGAGTGAACTGACACTAGGGATGGGTGGATTGATATCTAAAAATCAAAAATCATAAACTTTAAAGTCTCTGTATTGTGATATTATTTTTGGTATTGCCTATATTGGATAGAATGGAAAAACAAAGGTATCGCTTATCCCAAACCAATGCTGGCCCATGGTAAAGAAACATGGCATGACGTTGAATATAAAAAGTTCTGAGATACAACATTAAAGGTACATCAAAAAAACATATGCAGGAATAGCAATAGTTTTCCTCACATGCAGTGTTTTAAATGGCAGCAGGATCTGGCTTATAAAGTTTCTATTAGGTTTTAAAAAAGGAGGCAGAGAGGCTGACAAGGCATGCAGGCTTTTGGGTTGACCAGCTTTACAGTAACGGCCTCTGCTGAGGAAATACATTCTCAAACATGGAGGCAGCGCGTGCAGACGCAGTGGCTTGATGCTGTCCCTGCTTTGGCTGCTTTTTTCTGTAGTTTTATGTTCACTAGTTTATGGATATTGTATATTACTGCTCTTTTTATTGTTTATTGCTTCTTCTTGGAGAGTGTCACACTAAATTTCATTGTATGCAAGAACAATGACAATAAAAGGATTCTATTCTATTCCATGATGGGTAGCCTTGTAGTACTGGCATTGTAAACAGAGCTTTTAGCGATGAGGAATGACAGGACAGAGAGTTTTAAGGTCCTGCATCTCTGAGCATTTATAAAAATATACCCTTTTATCAACACCACTTTTTGAAAGACCTCATTTTGCCTTTCACTTAACAATCAAAGGGCATTTCAGGAAAATAGAGGTGAGCTAAAGAGCACTTCCATTCTTTCCATTTTTTGGAATTTCCACATATTTGAGTGATTGAGTAATTCAGAGTGGTCTGATGTGAAATGTTTCTTTGTGGAGAAACCTAATGACTCTTTATACTGGTATTGATGGGGCCAGGGGTCACCATGTCTACAACCCAAATATAGCCACTTTATTTACGATCAAAAACCATCAGTGAACCTACTCGTCTCTTATGGGTTTTATATGTAACGTTGGTAATAGTAAAATAGTGGTGGATCTCTCTGTTTTGCCTTACAACACTTTGCATGGACCCCTCAACCATAACGGAATTAAAAGTCCCAACTTTAAGCCCAAACCCCAAACTTTATGTCATGGGAGACATGACGTGAGAGAGAGACATCAGAGATACTGAGTGCTGCGTCCTCCTCCTCAGTGCGTAGCTAAACTCCTCGCATTATTAACCCTCGCACCATGCTTTCCATTTCCTCTGCTGCCTACTGTGCAGTAGATGCCAGTGTGGGTGCTGGACATTGCTAACCACACCACCAGGCTGCCATGCTGCTCCACCAGCACGTCTTCACAGCTGGCCAATGTCCAGGTGTCCTTTTTGCTGGCTCCACTGCCAAGCCTTATCATGCTGCCTTCTTTGCAGTTCTCACCTCCTGTCTTCACCACACTACATTATAAAGAACAAAACTACAGCATTTTCAACAAACTATGCATTTTCAAAATAGACCATTTTATCGCAGCCACCTTTTGATGTGCCCTTTTTGACCCAAAGTGGAGGGGGCATTGAGGGGCATTTCGGTTTGTTTGTGAGGACATGATCCTGGTCTGTAAATGTTGCCTATGTCTGTACCAGAGTCTTTGTTCGTGTGAAAGTGAAGGGCTTAGCGAGGAAACCATGTGCTGCAGGTTGTATCACCATATAAGTCGCGGCGCTCTTAAATGGGAAATTCTGAGTCTGAGATGTTCCGTGGAAATGTGTGTGCATGTGTGAAGGAGAAGTGAACCCTTCTATGAGCTGACGTACTTTGATCCTATCCAGTGGTCTGAATCTGTTTGAGCAGCCGACCAACCCATCTCACACACACACACGCACACATAGATTCTCTTTTGGCTCTCCACATATTTACACACCAGCACTCTTCCCACAGCAAAGACACACCACTAACCAGTCCCAGTCTCGCACACAGCAAAGACACTTTCATTTCATTTACCCAAACCGCAGTGCTGTGGGAACGGCCTACATTACAGATCTGCAGGAGCCTCGTCCAGCTGGTAACTTCATCCAACCACACATGGGCTATGAGAACTCAATTATGTTTAAACACATTTGCTCTGAGTGTCTCGATAATGGACAGAGTCACTCTTTTTCTTTTTCCAGGAACTGAGCTGGCATGCCATACCTGTGATGTGATTGTAGGGAAGTTAGAAACGTCTCGCCAATTTACACTGGTCAGTATGGCTTTACAAGAAGAGCCAGTATTGTGTAAAACTTGTGGAGAGATTTTCCTCACTGGCTTGAAATCACACAGCTTGACTGTTAAAGTTTCAAAACCTACTGTTCACTTCCTTGTTCATAGATAGAAACTAAAAAAAGCCTGTTTTGAAGTGATTTTGTGATGTCGTAAAAGCAATGCATATACATATCCACCTATTCAGTGTGTGAAATACCACCTCATATTGGGGGGAGGGGTCTCAGGTTGGCTCGCGAATCCACCGCTACTCGCCTTTTCACTTGCCGTAGTGGTGCTGTTATTTCAAGGGAAACCAAATGTTTGGCTTAACAGTTCTTCTGCTGGAAATGCTTTTTTACTAGTTTATTAGCTTCTTTAGTTTCCATACATTAACTTAGATCTTACGCAACTCGTCTTCTGTCTTCAGCTTGAGCAATAATTCATTCTCTGTAACAATTTCTTGGAAAAATTAGACAAGTTGGGTGAACCTATCTGCTACAGCGCCACTCTGAGGCAGACCAGTGCTGCAGCTCTAGCTCGTCAAGAAAAACGGGAATTTGCTAACTATGGGTGAAGCAGCTATATTTTGGTGTTGTAACTTTTAGATGTTCTAAGAGGTTTATTAGGGTGTCCTGGACCACCCAGACCCCTGTATTTCAAACTTTGTGCCTATTTCGCTTACAGCAGTTTAGCGCCACCCATTCATGCTGAAGTTGTATGGAGTGTTCTAACGTGAACTGCTTTGTGAATGAGGCACATCAGAGGCAAATTAGAGTAGAGCTCATTTACATATATCAGGCAAAGTAAAAAAGCAAGGTAACAAAAGTTTAATTCTAAGGGATAAAGAGAGATTGGGAAACAGGTCCTGCAGAAATTAATTATGACTCCTTTTTGCACATACAACCAAACAAACAAATGTACTGTAAATAAATAAATATTGGGGAAAGAAAATACAACGTAAGGCAAACGTAAGAAGTAGGCAGTTTGGTTTATTAGAGACTGAACTGCAGAAAGATAGACTCTATCTCTGTAAGTCTTCAAATGCTCATTTCCTACAATTTATTTGTATTTAATNGCATGTGGGCAGCTCCAACCACAAACTAGGTCACATCCTAGATTTAGTCATCACTAAAGGGTTAAAAACAAACGTGTCCCTCATATCTGAATGTCTTTCTGTCAGACCATCTCTGTGTGTTCTTTCAGGTCGGAATAGATGTAAATAAAAAAAGCACCTGAAAGATCCTTTAAAAAATGTTACGCTGACTCAGAAACAGCTGAGAAATGTAGATATATTTATAAGAGTGCACCAAATACAGCATGTATTTATGTGTATGTGTGTATATATATACATGTATGTATATGTATGTGTGTGTGTATATATATATATATATATATATATATATATATATATATATATATATATATTTATTTATTTATTTATTTATTTTTAACATGTAATGTTATTATTTATTATTTAGGAGAGATGATTTCTCAGAAAGCTAAACAAGAGGTATGGACGAGATAGAGTTGCCTTTGTGAGATGAATTATATGCAATCTACTTTAAAGTGCGCCTACTGCTGACACAAGCCTTCAAATGTGCACACACAGCAACACACAACACAACAACAAGCATAATTTCCATAGAAAAGCATTGAGAATGAGCCTAAAGCTACCATACCCAATGCCAAGCCTTAGATAGAGGGGCTGATGAGCAGTGGAAATGCATTCTCTGGAGTGATGGAGTTCCTTCCAATACCTTTGGAATGAGTTGCAGGTGCCTACAAACCTCTGGACATACAGTGCACCTCCCAGGTCCTAATCTCTCTATACATATAGATTGACAAATGGTTCTTGGGTGTATGGTTCTGGGAAAAAGCTTGAATCCAAATAGAACCTTTACATTATGTGAATGTTCTTTAGTATTCTCTTTTATTCAGTTATAAAAAGAGTTCTTTAAAGAACCATTCACTGAGGTCAGTACCCATTCTCTGTAGATGATGTGTGTAGATGAACAAATTTTCACTCAGAAGTTCAACAAAATATCATCTGGTGTTCAAACATTTACACACATCTCAATATGTGACTGGGAAATCAACACAGAGCCGGATGAAGAATGAACAGAGATCTGCTGTATTAGAGTCTGTCAGTATTAGTGTACGTGCATGGACGAGGGTTTAGTTGGCGTCTGTCATTTTTTAGCAGCATGTCTCTGAGTGCTTTGTGCTTCTGTATGAGGGAGACTGCGAGTGCGTATGTGTGTGTGAGCAGGTGATGTGGCCCTGGCCGGAAGGTCACCGAAAGCCGTCAGTTCCTTTTTCCTCTCCGGATATTCCCAGCATTCTCTCGCCAGTATCGGCAGCCGAGAACGCTGGGAATCTGCGGGGCAGGAAGCTAGACCGGGCCACTGGGGCTCAGGGCAGAATCTCCCCCGTTTGCCCTGGTCTGGGAACAGTTGCCCTTACCCAAATCCTGACCTTAACCATTAGTGCACCAAGCACTCAGGTGGTCCCAGATCAACAGCCTAAAGTGAAGAGAGGAAGACAGGAGGCTAGGGTGCAATTTGTGGTTCAGTCAACACTGGCCTCTGCTGGACCCAGAGTGGAAATGACATGGTTGATAAAACTTGGGCCAAAACTCAAATTTCCGGAGTTTTCCTAGTTCCCCAAATGTAGCCAATTAGCCAAGATTGTCTGGTGTCTGAACTTAGTTTTGCACTGGAACTTTGAGGCTAAGGTAGCTAACAACTAATGGAAGCTTGTAGTCATTGAATCACACACTTGCCTCAAACCACATGGATATGTTGGGTCATCTCAAATTGACTTGTTAAGCGGATTCTGACACCTTATGATGTTATCTATTTGTCCATTACTTATTTGATACATTAGTATTGTAGCTCCAGTGGAAAACCAAAGAACTAAACATCAGACACCAATCATGTCTTCACTGATTAGCAAAGTTGTGTAACTTAGCTTTTATGCTTTAACTGCAGTGGAAGTACTCACATTTATGTTCACAGCAAGACATAAAATACAGAAATTCAGTGGATGTTTATAAATGAAACAATGAGAGCAATGCAAAACGTATAAGTCTCTGTTTATTGTGTATTTTTGGAAAATTGTGACCATCAGTGATGCAAGAGCTGGACTACTGAATGTAAGCAGATCTCTGCTGTGGCTCAGCTTACTGCTGTTCCTTAGTTCACTTTGAGGAATTCCTCATCACCTGAAAAATTAAAAACAGAATATATTATGATGTTAGTACTTCATCACTGTCTGCCCAAACCTTGTACCCCCAAAACAATAATATTTCAGAAGAAAGAGAAAACTTTATTAACTTTGACGTAAGCTGATTTTATTCCAAGCACTGTTGGGCCATTTCTTCTGGCCTATTAATTATGAAACCTTCACATAATGTAAAGGGCTGCTGGTGTTTACATATTATGGCAAAAATGAAAGATTACTAAAAATAAAAGGAGTTATAAGGTTTTGTTCTGACCGCAACAATATACTATACAAATGTTTGGGCACTCATGGCATGACATGTTTTGTTGATTTCCTAAGTGAAAATATTAACAAATTAGCACAGAATGCCATATTTAAGTTCTCTGTAGAGGAAGTGTTAACTTACTATGACTTAAACAATTATCATTATTATCAAATAAACAGCATATGATTTTGTATCATATGCAATTCCAACTTCAAAAAAAGTAAAAATGGAAATAAAAATTGAAAGCAGTGATTTTAAACTGCCTGTAATGAAAACACCACACAAATGTCATATTATTATTATAATTAGTTATTTTTACTGATTTACCTTATCGATATTGATTTCTGTAAATATACAATAGATCCCAAATTGCAACTCATTCCAAAATCCCACAATATTGGGACAGGAGTACTGTAAAACTGGGAAGTTTGAGAAATGATCCCCTATTTGAGATCTTTCCGCAGGTTAACAGATAATGCTATTATAATTGGGTATAAAAGGAGCATCTAAGAAAGGCTCAGTCACCACTCTAACAACAGTTTACGAACAAGGTGGAATTTAGGGATCTCACATTATTACAAGATTCAGGGAATCTGTAGAAACCTCTGTGTGTAAAGGTCATAGCCGAAAACCAGTACTGAATGCCCGTGACCTACAATTCCTCCGATGGCAGTGCATTAAAAACTCACTGGTATATATAACCACATAGACTCAGGAATACTTTAGAACACCAATGCCAATAAACACAGTTCACTACTGCATCCAGGGACACAGGAAGTGCAGGTGCTAAGGGGGCTGCAGCACCCTCTGATTCCAGTGCATAGTAAAGATGTGTGCTTGTTTTAGATCAGAGTTTGTATTTTTATGTTTTCAAAATCTACAGAAGCACTGCATTGTGAACATCATATTTTCATTAAGGTGAGCTGAAAACGGTCTGCTTTGGTGGCGCCGCTCAAACACATGCATGTTGAAGTGCAAAGAGAGAAAGTCTACGCAGAGCTTTGGTTCAGTTTCTTACTCTCAGACCTGACCAATACTGTTTTTCAGCCGTTATATCTCCTGCTCAGTGTGTTCAGTCTCACTGTGTGGCTGGGGCATCACACAATCGGTTACTGCACCACAATCTGGTGTTCAAGCAGAACGAGTGATGATGTGCATCAGTGATTTGATGTATCATGTTGGTTATGTGTATATATTACCTCTTGTCTCATTATGGCAGTGTATAGCACAGTTAACACGGCATGTTAATTTTGATGCAAATTAACAAAAAAAAGTCTAATTAGGCAAATCATTTCTCATGACATCATCAGCACCCCCAACTCAAAACACCTTCCTCTGTCCCTGGTTACATCCACAGACAGAAGTTAAGACTCTACTACACAGTGGAAGCCACATATCTATAATGTCAAACAAATAAAGCTTATCTGGTGCATTATGAGGCACAATATACAACAACGGAGTGTCCTCAGTGTCCTCAGTGTCCTCAAATCTTGAATGATTACTGAATGAAAGGTGAAGAAACATATATATATATATATATATATATATACAAAAAAACTTTTTGTGTATTTACCGTCTTTTGTGACTCCACAGTACTCCTCACACTCCTTTTGGCTGTAAAACTTGTTGCCATTGCCCTTGCAGCCTCCGTATTTGAAAGACACACACTTGCCACTGGATGAGTCAAAGGCCCATAGGTCCTGTGAAGTGGTACAGGGGCCAGCGTCTATCGGCAGCCTGCAGGCAGCTATAGCACACATACACACGCAAGAGAATACTTCACTGAGAAATGTGGCCCTTCTGCCCTCATCTTCAGTCTATCATCTTCAGTCTATCATCTTCAAACACATCATAGCGCTGTTGCATCACCCAGGAAACCCCCACACATGAGTACATCCAATCCCATGGCTCCTCACCTTCAGTGCGGCAGGTCTGTAGACACTCCTTCTCTGTCTCAAAGTTGTTTTGGTTACCCAAGCAACCTCCGAACACAAACTGCTGGCAGGCCATGAGGGAGGAGTTATAGTAATAACGCTGAAGCATCCCAAAACACGGGCCAGAGTCCTGCTCAGCTGTACAGGCATCTGCATACACACACACACACACACACACACACACACACACACACACACACACGCGCACACACACACACACAGATTGAGTGGTCAGAAATACAGAAGTCCCATATTTATACTATATGAAAATTCTTATGTGTGATAATAATATGTGATAATATTTTGTTTTTATGTACACCCACCAGCAACTTCATTAGATAAACCCCCTCTTATCTACACTCATTTTATCAGCTCCACTTACCATATAGGAGCAATTTATAGCTCTACAATTACAGACTGTAGTCCATCTGTTTCTCTGCTTAATATGCTACCCTGTTCCTCAATTATCAGGACCCCCACCACAGAGCAGGTATTATTATTAGGGTGGTGGATCATTCTCAGCACTGCAGGGACACTGATGTGGTGGTGTGTTAGTGTGTGTTGTACTGGTGTGAGTGGATCAGATACAGCAGTGCTGCTGGAGTGTTTAAACACCTCAGTGTCACTGTTGGACTGAGAATAGTCCACCAATCAAAACTATCCAGCTAACAGTGTCCTGTGGGCAGTGTCCTGTGACCACTGATGAAGGACCAGAGGATGACCAACACAAACACAACAGATGAGCTATTGTCTCTGACTTACAAGTGGACCAGCAAGGTAGGAGTGTCTAATAGAGTTTAAAACAATAGTGTTTAAAACTCCATCAGTACTGCTTCCATCAGTACAGTGTCTGAACCACTTACACCAGCACAACACACACTAACATACCACCACCACGTCAGTGTCACTGCAGTGCTGAGAATGAGCCACCACCCACATAATACCTGCTCTGTGGTGGTCCTGTGTACAGAGAAACAGTTTTACAACTGTAGAACTATAAAGTGCTCCTACATGGTAAGTAGAGCTGATCAAATGCAAAATGAGTGTAGATGTAAGCACCCAATAAAGTGGCCAGTGAGTGTATAAGATCCCCTCCCCCCAAAGTGCTTTTGGAGCACTTCTATTGGTCCATTTACCATATTCTCAACAGCATAGCAATGAAAATTGATTTTATGTTTCTTTACATCACCCAGAAGTAATATGTACAAAGGAAGGCAAAAGCCCTAAAACAGAACCCTGTGGGACTCCACAAGAAGTGTTACATGTTTTTATGAATGATTTTCCAGTGAACTCATCTATTACTCTAACTTTTGGATTTGGGTTTGTAGTTTTAAGATTAGACTATACACACCACTTAAAATGATTCTTCAAGGTTCTTTAGTGAAGACAATGGTTTCACCAAAATGGATAACATCAAAAGGGTTCTGCTATGGCTATGATGTCAACTTCGCAGTGATAGAAGAATCCTTCCTGGTGCTATATAGAAGCATATCCAACACATTCTGCATCAAAGTGAAGAACCATTTCTTCATCCAATGAACGGTTGAAGCATGCAAATGGTTTTTTTGTTTCTATATAGAACCATTATCTTTAATAACGAACTCTTGAAAAAACATCTTTTTTAAGAGTGTAGAATTGAATAGAACAGGTTTATAATTGAATAAAAGAGGGAAGAACATAATAGCATAGGTCAGAATGAAATACAATGTAATAGAATAGAACAGAACTAGACTCAGTGTGAAAATGTAACACAATGTTATACAACAGAATACTAATACATACATACATACTAATGCAATAATACAGACTATGTGTTACACATACATTTAAGTGCCTCATATGTAATATGAGGCACTTTCTAATCTCAACCACAACCTTAGCTTCATGGCTTTGTCCTCTTAGCTTGAAGTGATGTAGTGATGAGAGTGAGAAGCTGAAGTATGGGTCAGCATATTTCATATGTTAGGAGTAAATCTAATTCAGTACAGGAATGAGCGGTCTTTCCCTTAAGGGAGACGAAGAAACAGAAATGGATCATGATCATCATTACCTGCTCCTCTGAACATGGGCATATCACTTCCAGAACCATCTTCCTCCCCTGGCAGAACTGCAGCCCTTCTCGCTCTTGCCTTCACAAAACAACAGCCATAGAGAACAAAGCATTATGGAATTGGGAGGAAAAAAAATATAGCTCAAGAGAGAACCACAAGAAAATCTGCAGGCAGCTCAGTGTTAAAGTCTTATTTGGGGACCTTTAAAGCCATCTGCTAATTTTCTGTAGCATTTGTTGCCAATCACTTTCTGTCTGTGATCAGTAGCAGCCATACCTTTTACCTGCGACAGCAATTCCACATAATAAATACATTAACTTATAGCACAGCACTGCAGTAATACCTGAGTCTGAGGCTGTGAGGTGGACTGCTGCCCTGGAACACATTCACCTGAAAGGCAGAGAGTAATGAGAGTAAAACAGCAGCTAGCATGTGTTTACAGGTCATCTGTCTGCTTGTCTGTGTTGTAATGTGTACCTTTGTTCACTTTAATAGAGATGGTATCTGCGCTCATGCCCTGCTCAGCTACCAGAGTCTTGAAGTCATCCATTAGAGTGGGCCGTAGTTCCATCTTACGACCTGCAGGGGGCAACAACACCCAAAACTACACGTCAAGCAGTGATTTGTAAATGCTACTTTGTACTCGTATTTAAAAGTAAACAGTACAAAGACCGTACAATACAAAATATTTAAAGCTGTGCTTCTTCAGCTTCTTTATTCTATGTAAATTTAGTCATATTCTGTAGTTAAATCATCCAATATTACTTTTTGTACTATTTTCACGTGAATACAGAATTTATTAGTTAATCGCAGCTCTCTGTTTTTATTAGCATTTTACATACTGTTCCAAAATACTGGGTTTGTGGCTATTTAGAATAGAATAGAATAGAAAGCAGCAAAGTAGAACAGAGGAGAATAGCATAATATAGAATGTACTGTATATATGGATTCCCAGCTTTAATACCCAATCCCATTAATACCCAAGAATAGCATAACAGGACAGAATTTAGAAGAAGGTAATATGACAGAACAAAAACAAACACAACAGAATAGAATAGAATACAGCACAATGCAAAATATAACAGAATATAATAAAATGAATCTAACAGAACAGAACAACAATGCAACAACTTCGATAACCTGTGGTCTCCAGGAATGAGAGTGAACATCACTGAGCTGACCCTGATCTGAACTGCTATAGCAGATCAGTGTCTGACTCTTTATCAGGGCTCAAATCCTCACTCTCAGTCCTGCTGCTGTGTTTACACTGCGTCTCTCACCGTACAGTTTGACGGAAGTGGTTTTGTTTCCTCCTCTATGTTTCAGCATCACCACCAGCGCATACTCATCGTAGTTAGTGTGCACAACATAGGCATCCACATCGGCTGACCACTCTGCATGGAGACAGCGGCAGTCAGTGTGCTTTAGTTTGTGTTGTTGACGCAAAGTTGATAGTTTTTCATTGTCTTTAGACAATTTCTAAATTGAGTGCAGCAGGCCTATCCGGCACCATGTGTACTCACTGACACTGCGGTAGTAGAATCGTCCAGGGGTTCCCGTCAGCTCATAGTCACCCGTGATCATCTTACACGTTCCATGCCTGTAAAAATCAGCATTAGAGAGGGACATGTTTAAAAATCCCCTCCTATTCTAATAAGCATTCCTGCTGGCTGTCAGAGGTTTGGGGACACATTTTCTTGTTGATTTATGACCTGATATGATAAATGACCTTCTGGGTATAGGTAGCTCCGTATCTCAGCTCCACGTTCAAGTCTTTAGACCCAAATATCAAGCGATGAATGCTGACATCAAAATAAGGGATATGATGTGTGGAGTTTGGCTTTATTCCTAAGGGAGAGCTGCTATCTGTTCTCCTTAATATAGTACTGCACAGATTTTCCAAGCATCCGACATAATTAAATGGTTGGGATGTAAAGAAAGTCATTTGGAGTGGTTTGGTGTGAAACGCTCTGTTCTAGAAACTCACAGAGTCAGAATTGTTGGTGGTGGTAAAAGGGAACACACATCCACCTCTAAAACCTCCCTCACAGAAAGTTACTACATGAAATGCTGAAGTTGTGTAAAGAAGTCTTGGCTCAAAATGTGGTTCCTATCACCACCACTGCAAAGAAATCTGAGTCTCTGCAATGAACCGTTTAATATCAAACCTCTCTGAATGTTTTCATCTCGAGGACTGAATACTTCAGAAATTGGGAAAATGGATCCAGCACCAAAAAATCAGGGATTAATTGTTTTTCATTCTTTCATGCTAAATAATGTGACTGGGGCCAGTATATCTAAGACTACATATACTGCAGTGCACACATAAAGTGTTGTGGTGTAACCAATAAATGTGCCTGTGTGGTGAAAGAGAGAGAGAGAGAGAGAAGCAGAGAGAGAGAGAGGTTTACCTGGACATGATCCTCTTCATGCTCAGAGTGTTTGGTGAGTCACTGCGCTGCAGCTCCAGAGAGCCGATGGGAGACTCTCCACTATGCTTCTTCTTCCATGGACAGTTGGAGGCTGAGGCGATGTCATACCATTTCCCCAAAAACTGCAGCAACACAGACCAACATGACAGTCAGTGTATGTGCGCACACTGTTACAACCATATGAATACACAATTTATTGGGTTCCACTTTATTTTAAGTGGTGTTAATAACTGTGTAGTTGCACATTAACAACAATGTAATTACTGGTGATTTATTTACTGTTACGCATTGGTCACTCCGGACTGTTGCCTTGCTATTTCATGAGTGGAGGTGGAGCCAAAGTCAAGCGAATAAGTTCAGCGCTGGTTTGAGGTGGCGTTGGAGGGACAGTTAACATTGGCCGGTTCCCTAGTTTGCTTTTTTTGCAATAGTGAGTGACAAGCGGCATTATGTTCACTGAAGAGTAGTTGCAGATTCTCAGGGTTAAAGTTCACCTACGCAAAACTACATTTTAGTTTATTCCTGTCCTCTCCTGTTCAGGTAAACTGGCTTTTTTTTGGCAGGCGTATTTTCCTGGCTTTATAGATGGTTTACAGAAGGACAGCTCACATAAATGTACACGTCTATGAACTGTTTGTGTGATTACAGCAGTGTATCCTGATAGTTACCTAAAATGTATCGTTTAGTGCCAACACCCTTAACAAAATTCCTAAGAACTTTAATTGAAAGCATTATTTTATAAATAGTGTTTTTTTTATTATTATTAATTACAGATGAACACCTGTAAATAAAACAATTGTAAATTGTTAAGGTACAATCTTAAAAATAAGACTGCTTCTTTAAAAATCAAAGAGAGATGTATGAAGAAACGTTAAAACCATTACAGAATTATCAATTTCAAGAAATGATTAACTTATCATTGTTATTAATAGAGTAATTAGCATTATTAAAAGTAGTAGTACTACTACAGACAGTATTGTTTTAACATTATTGTTGTTGTTATAGTTATAATCATCATCATTATTGATTTTCATGGTGTTTATATAGAGCAGGTTCTTACCCGGTTGAGGTTGAAGTTCTCCTGGGTTTGGAGGACAGGTTGTGAGGGCAGTGACTTGGCCTGTAGCAGAGCCACAAAGCCACAAAACAGGAGAATCACCAGTGTACTCTTCATGATGCCTCTGCTCACACTGTGGAGTCTGTGGTCTGCTTCAGTCAGATAAGAACCACCACTTTCCTCCTCCTCTTTTCTCAGAGGACATCGACCTGTGGGGTACGTGTGCTTTGCCCCACTGAAAAAGCACTGTCCAAAATCAGTCTGAGCCAACAAACAGAGCAAAGGTCTCCTTATCTGTCTATTGACTGTTTTGTTTGGAGAAACTGGGCTATAAACTCATCATGTTCCCAAAAAATCTGACAGAAGGGTGAAGGCTGGAATCTACAGCCAAATGAGGTGGTTCTGCAGGAGACACTGAATATCAATAGCATATTGCTGTTACTGTAGATATCCAGGATGGTAAGTTTACTGTGACTCTAAGTTAATGTTAAGAGATTTTATTTGAGGCAATTTTGGAGGATTTCTATTTGGCCCAGCCATCATGAATTATAAAAGACAGTGGCTGAATTATACAGAAAATTTAAAATGGGAAAAAGGTCTGATACATTTTTTTGGTTTGTTTGTTTGTTAAACACAGATGATATAAAGATATTTGGAAAAGCTCTAAACTGCATGAACAGGCAAGACCGAGATTTCTCTGAATGTTCAGTTTAGAATGAACAGAGGAGCATGACACAGGATGAGTGATCATGATTTTAAGTATCACTACAATAATCGCCAAAAACATACTGAAAATAGTTTGACCACAGGTACTGTATGATATTTTACATTTCATATTTCTCTTACATTTACTTACAACACAGCGTTACAAGGCAGCATAGCCCGTGTCCTTCTCAACAAAGGCGAACCCCCTGACTGAGGGCATCTGAAATTAATCCCCTGAATGTCCCATAATCAATGTTCTGTGGAGTCTCTGGAAATCGAAAGTCTTTTGACGTAAAACAGACACTCAACTAAAAATTCAGGGAAAAAGGTTTAACTGCTTCACCCACAATAAAATACTTAACTTAGCCCGCTGCTAAAAGTTGGTAGACCCAAGTGAGACTGGAGCAGGATGTTTCAGAGTGGTCTGTGTGTGATGCATGAGGGCTTGCCGAACTTGATGGTAGTTGGGCAATAAGGATTGTGTTACCAGATGATGTCACCTTGACAGAGAAAAGGGCTGGAATTCCAACAAGGTGTTTCAGGCAGCTGAGAATAGGGGTTTCTGTGGGAGAGAGCTTCTCCCTCTACATAACACAAGCTCCATAACACACTAAAGGAAAGAGAAAAAGGAAAAGCATAATATCTCTCTGATAAATAGTCAGTAAATAAACAGTAACTGTGGATTAAAATGTGTGTTCTGTGTAGAGCATGTGTTAACACCAGGGGGCACCAAAACATGCAACTGTATATGCACACACACAGAGAGGAAGCAATGAAAATGGAAATAAAGACAAGGAGGCTGCTCAGAAGAGAAATCAAACTGTATTTTTCTACATTTCTGTTAGCAAAAAAAGTAAATAGCATATAATAAGGTGGTTAAGCAGTTTATAACAGTGTTATAACTAGGACAGCAATGCACTCTAGCAATACAATTTATGCTGTGAAGTTCTTCCAGGATAACGAGCTTATTCAGTAATGAATATACAGATGGTTGCTGGCTCAGCTGATGCACTGTACCCAGATGCTCCAAAGAGAGAGGACCTTGGAGTAAAAAATCATGAACAGTTCTTGGTTATATGTGTTTTTAACAGATATGCAATATAAATGTAACAGTTCTGTCATTGTATTCTGTGCTTTGTCAAGTTTTTACATTGTGGCTCTGCCCACAGGACACAGTGACGGTTTTGGTTGGTGGACTATTCTGTAGTGACAATGAGGTGTTTAAACACTCCAGCAGCACTGCTGTGTCTGATCCACTCACACCAGCACAACACACACTAACACACCACCACCACATTAGTGTCACTGCAGTGCTGAGAATGACCCACCACCCACATAATATCTGCACTGTGGTGGTCCTGTGGGGGTCCTGACCATTGGTGAATGTGATAAAGAATGGTTGATAAATTTAGCAAATTTTGCTGGTGAGCAACAGGCACCTTTACAAAGTGCACCTATATAGTAGGCATGATGTTTCCATTATTTTGTACACCTGCTGTATGGCGCGTCCTACTGAATCAGTTCCAACAGCACTGACACAGTAGAAAAAATATCAAAAATAACTATTTATATTTTACATATTTACAGTGATTATGTTCTGATCAACTTAAACTCAAGACGTTAATAGAGATATATAAAGAGATATATACTAAATATATACACTATCTACTTTCTAATATATACTTTCTAATGGGCAGTGACTGTTCCAATAACCTAACCACTAAATTTACTAAAGTGAAAATTATATTAATCCAGTTATTTAAAAAAAGGGTTTTGTTTTAAAATGAAGTTAAAAGATTCGGATATATCCTGAATGTAATTGTCAAATAATTTTTTCTCCCCAACAATGTTATCTTGATAAAAGAGTTTTAGTATGTGGGTGGAGCCTTATTTTAGACACACCCCTGCATTTTAGAGCAGGAAGTGAAACTACATCCGTGTCCCTCATGGCCAAATCAGTAAGAACTGACACTACCAAAACAGATTTTCTGTAGTTTAATGAACTTTTATTGTGCTCTACTTCTAATATGCTGATAGAACTGTACGACTAATCAAAACTGTGCTAGTCATGTACTTTGCTCAAACTTTGTGGTCATGTACGTTTTTTGGGTGCTTTTTCGAGTTCTGATCAAAATGAGCTAACATTGTCACTACCGAAACAGTCACTACTGAAACATTCAGAAAAAGCTTTAGTAGTGTTATAGTTGCTTTGGCAGTGATACAATGGAATGTTCAGGCTTTTGTTGTAATAAAATAAACACAATAAAGGTTTACAGTCACTCAAAGTTGAATGATTTTAGTCTAAAGTCCTAGTTCAGTTTTAAGTCTGCATAATGTACAGTAAAATCATCCATCATCCATCTACTTCTAGCTATCCAGCTACGTCTGCATTAATTTGAATACCAAATCCCTAAAATTCCATCTTCCCTCTACTACTGTGAGAATCTGTGCACTGGGTGGGCATGAAAACAGGTACTCACCTACTGTCCTGAAGGAGGGCAGTTACCTTAGGAAAGGTAAAAGGAGAGGTAGAGTAATTCAATTTATTAAATAAATGTTTAACATTATTGATAAAACACGTATTTGATCTCTCACCTGCAGGCGGTGGTGGGGTCAAGATGGACTGTTCAGGGAACCCCTGCTGCATGGCATACTTTTTAAACTTCTCGATTAGCTCAGGCCTCAACTTCTGAGTGCGACCTAGAAAGAGATCAAGGGCTCTCACTGTTCAGTGTCTCAGGGTACAGACAATGTAAATGTGCTCTCACACATTAATAACTCCACGCTGTGTTGTGTAAATTCTTAGCTTACCGTACAGAGACACCTGAGAATACTCCCTGTTGAACTTCTTGAACTTGAAAAGCAAAGCATACTCCGAGTAGTTAGTCTGCACTACCGTAACATCCTTCACCCTATTGTGACCTGCAGTAGAGTCAGATCAGAAGGTTTGTGTTACAGATTTCTCCTTGAGTTACAAGTCCTCCTTAAGTTAAAAAAGAGATTTATATTCAATAAGGAATTAAGTGCAGAGTAATCTTTTAATTGTTGGATTTGGATTTTTGTTTTTCATCAAAATACTATAAAAGTCCTCAGGGGAAAAGCCAACACTCCATCCATATTCAGGCCCTTCAAAACAAAAGTCCTTGTATGATTCACTCTTGACTACTGCTGAAGTTACACAGTCAAAGAAATGCTCACTTTTCTGTTCTTTTGAGGTGCAAAAGACTTGCACCTACCACTGAAAATGCTTAGTACTAACGTGTGCTGAAGTATGTGAACACTCCGGGCACGGCGGTCTTCATGTATGTGCATGTTTTACTTTTGCAGCCTGTAGATTTGCTGAAAGACACAAGGACAAATATTTACACACATCCATTGCACAAAACCTAGCTAGCAACCTAACAAATACACTGTAAAACTTTTAGGGAAATGGGAAAACAAAAAAAATCTAATTTCCACAATTTTCCTACCACAGATGCGGTTTCATATCTAAGACCTGTTTTGTTTCTTTAGTCTAGCACTGGAGCTGCTAAGCTAAAGTACTAACAAACACTAGAAATCAATAGTTACGCAAAAGGTTTCTGCAAATACCCTATACCCTATTTTCAGATCAATGTGGTATAAAACTATAAAAATAAAAAAATTAAAAAATACACTTTGCAGTGTAGCCGAACGCAGCGCTCAACAGCAAAGTATTGCTGTTGTTTATTTACACAGTGATGTTCATTTTTACACAATGTGTTCTAAATTACAGCAACAAGTCTACACCACATTAATGAAGATGAGTGGATTGTGGTTTGAGCAGATTGAGAGGGTATATATTTACAGAAGAGATTTCGGTGACTATTGACCTCTACTGTTGGCAACATTAGCTAAACTAACAAAACAAAATTTGAACACCTCACGTCTTGGCTAATTGATTACGTGTGGAGTGTATTATTTATGACAGTCAACCCCTCAAATTATGGGCTTATTATTATTCAGTTATTCATTTTAAGATAAGACTTATTAATCAGTAACTTATGATAAATCAGGCCCATGAGTTCAGGGAGATACTCACAACAATAAGATCAGGAATTGACAGCTGATTTAAAGGGTTGAATGTTCAATATAGAAAGTTTCAAAATCAGATAATACCACTCACTTCATTGTCCACATGGTCATATTGGCATCACCGTTCTCTTTAGGTTCCACTATTCCCATGTTAATTGTTAACTTGTTTCTGAACGCAGCGAAGCTTGGAGAATCATAGGCCAGACCGACACGGTACCACTTCCCGGCAAACTGAACACAAACATGCACAAACACAAAAGATGGAAAAAAGACAACCAGGATAATGTTTTGTGAGCTATATATACTATGGGCTACATTTAACCCTAACTGCCAGTAATCCGTTACAGGAGAGAAGAAAATAGAAAATCTGGAGAAAGAAAGGACATTTGCACTAGAAGACCACCACCACCACGAGAGAAGAGTTGTGGACTAAGGTTTTAAAGATGAAGCTAAATCTGTAATTAGGACTACTTGTTAGAAGCAAAAACTGATAAACCAACTTGTAAAACTGAACTTTTGAGGTGTGTCTACAGATTTCTTCAGAAATGGAAAGTGAGCCTCCTGGAAAAATGGAAGCTGTAAAAAAGTTAAAGAGTGGACACAATGAAAAAAAAAATACTTGTGCATGCTTCTCCTTAATTTTCTTTTAAAACATCTTTTTAAAATCCTTTTTTTACTTTGTACAAAGGGAATTAAACAGGAACTCCAACAATTAATAAATCTACCTAATTACATAGTTAAAATGTAAGCAAAGTCATTCAGAGTGGTTCGGAGTGAATTGTTCCGTTCAGAATTGTTCACAGTGGTGGTGATAGGAACCAGACATCTACCTCTAAAAGCTTCCTCACAGAAAGTTATCCCATGAAACAGCTATGAATATACTACTTGATGTCTGAGATGTTTATGATGTTTATGATGTTTATGATGTTTAACAGTTTCGTGACAAATGTATTTATTTTAATCCATTCAGGGTGACTCATGGTCCCTATCTCCACCACTGCAATGAAATCAGAGTTTCTACAATCAACCATTTCACTCCAAATCACTCTGTATCTCAGGCCCCAAAACATTTATACGTTTTCAAACATTGGTAAAATCAAACCTTTCATGAGATGGTTCAGGACTGGAGACTGGGGGACTGGTTCATCCGGAACATAATGAAGGAGCTCCTGCAATCCCAGCCTTATGTTGCCTAACTTTTAGCCTTGTCCCATTTAAATGGCCTTATGTCTGCCTAGCCCAGATGAACTTGGCAAAGAACCATCATCTCCTGCTTGCAAAACTACAGCTAGGCTGACCTTCAACATGAGGCCTGCTTGACTCCATTTCTCCCGCAACCGCTGTTTTTAATGTTGCACTGCCAAAGATGGACTGTTACAGGTGGTGATGAAAACAAGAGGTCACCGTACATAACTGCAACCCAGCAGTCCTTGTAGACATTTCCCATGAATATTGTTGTCTTCATTACAATTCGAACCAGTTAAACCAAACTCTGAAACCGCATTCATAAAGCATCAGCAAAAATTGGATATATCCTATTCCAGGCGCAGGTGTTTCCATCAACAACAACAACAAAAACCCAGGGCAGACCAACCCAACAAACCCAAACTTCACACAGGTGTGCCGTAGATGTTTGTGACTGTTGTGAAGTTATTAGAATGTTCTTTTCATTTATTTGCTCCATCAGCACTTTGATTTGAACTTGAATGTTGATTAGCAAGCAAGCAAAGAATCTGAATAGGGTAACAATTATCATAAGGCAGAAGCAATTCAATATATATATTAAAACATTCAGAGACAAGAACCAAGAACCAGAACCAGTACTGGATGGCATGATCTTCGGGCCCTCAGACGTCACTGGTTCTGTAGTGCTAATCACTGCATGGGTTCAGGAACACTTACCAAAACCATCATCTGTGAACAAAGTTCATCTTTGCTGCACAAATACAAGCTAAAACTCCACCATGCAAAGAAGAAACCAGATATAAACAGATCCAGAAACACCGCTGCCTTCTCTGGACCCGAACCCTTTTAAGATGGACTGAAGTGAAGCAGAAAATTTTTAAATTCTTTTTGGAATTCATGGATGCTGTGTTCTCTGGGCTAAAAAGGAGAGAAACCGCCCCGCTTGTTATCAGCACACAGTTTAAAGGCCAACATCCGTGATGGTATGGGGGGGGCATTAGTGCACACTGTATGGCATGCAGATCTGTGAAGCTCCATTAATGTTGAATGATATATACAGGTTTTGGAGCAACCTATGCTGCATCCAGATGACGTCTTCTGCAGGGAAGGTCACCAAGACAGTGAAGCATATTCCGCACATATTAGTGAAAGAGTCCAGGTGCTAAATGGACCTACCTGCAGTCCAGAACAGTCACGCATTGAAAACATTTGAAGCTTTATGAAAGGAAAAATAGGATAAAGGAGACCCCGAACTGCTGATAGACTGAAATCCAATATCAAGCAAGGATGGAAAACATTTCACTTTTAGAACGGCAGCACTCGTCTCCTCAGTTCCCAAATGCTTACAGATTGCTGTTAAAAGCAGAGGCGATTAACACATAGGTGAACATCAACCTGTACTGACATTTTTTGAAACATGTTGCTGGCATTAGATTCAAAATGAGCAAATATTATAACATTTTTCAACATTTGATATGTTGTCTATGTACTATAAATATGGGGTTTAAATGATTTGTACTTCACTGAATTCAGTTTTTATTTACATTTTGCACAGCATCCCAACTTTTTGGAAGCAGGGTTGTACTCAGGGGCGGTTTTAACTAGATATAATCAGATAAATTATTATGAAACAAATGAAGGGTGGTCTCTGACTTTGGCACTGTATCTTTCAATAAACAATTAGGTAAACCATTTAACCTTTAAGTGAGATGTTTCAGGTGGATCAGGACTCTAAATGAACCAATACAAAGTTTAGTGAAAACCTCTGTGTTTTCCTAAAAGTAATATCTTAACACTTTAGCCTCACTCAGAAAAGTTTTTACTGTACCCATGAGTAAGGATGTAAACTTTATTAACATTTGCATAATGCTATTTCCTAATAAAAAGACTTTTATATATATTTCTATCCCTGGAATCAATCACAGAACCATTGATTAATAAATAATCTCATATATTTGAATGCTGACAGTCATATGTGTATACGTATGTCTGCATCTACGTTTGGGTGCTCTGGGACAAATTCCATGTATTTTGGTGATATAGTATAAATAAGTGACCACACGCTCTATAGGGAACACAATAACTGAACTTTATCTATACACTCAGGTCTGGTGTGAAATGCTCTGTTCTGAAAGGTTACAGAGACATAATTGTGCACAATGGTGGTGTTAAGAATCAAACATCTGAAGCTCTTTAAAAGTTTCCTCAGAAAGTTATTATATACATTAGTTACAGATATGCTGTCTGATGTCTGAGACACTGTTACAGTAGTTTTAAGATCAGGTTTTAGCCTAAAAGCGTTTTAATGTATTCATGGGGTACTTATGGTGTGTTTTAAGGCATTACGATGTAGACATGGTGACTCCTAGTTCCCATCACCACCACTGTAAAGACTAATCTGAACCATTTCACACCAAAGCCACCCTGAATGACTTTACATCTCAAACACTGAATTGCACAGAAAATTGGTGAACTTAGATTTTCACCTTACAACATATACCACACTGCTCAGTGAAGTATCTCATAAAAGAAGAAAAAGCAGAAGAGGCCAATGACCAGCAAAAAAGCCTTAGTATTTCTACATCAACACACGAATGAAGCAGCAATGATGTTTCTCTCACCCTCTTAAGGTCAAAGTTTTCCTGAGGCTGGATGTTTCCGAAGGTGTCTCTCAGGAGCACAGCCCAAGCGATAGTCAACAGGATGAACTTCATGGTCACAGAGGAGAGTAGAGGAACACAGCCAGGAACACAGACCAAATCAAACAGCTCTGAGAAGCAAGAGCTTTTCTAAGATGGTGCCAGCCTGCACAGCTCCGCCCCACCCCACCCCACCCAGCCAATCAGAGACACGGACAGGCGTCTAACAAAGTTACTTTTCATGGAAAGGTAGAGCTACATGGAAAAAGAAATAGTCCTTCAAAGCACACACTCAGCATGTTTCATAAGCAGAACACATTTAACAGCTAACGTAGCTTACTTTTTCCACTACTTAGAAGTTTGTTCTGGTCAGGTACGACTGACTGCTACTTAAACTGGACATTTTAGGCCTGTAGTCCTCACCTGTATGTTCTCATTCGCATGTGTAGTCCTACAGAAGTGGAAAAGTACCCTGTGAAAATGATTTAGCTTATTGGTTTTAGCTTAAATATTTTTCAGCAATCTGACAACAGAGAGTATGTACTTGTGTGAAAGTACAGTACTGTTTCAAAATCTTACACAATTAACAGTGAAAGTTGGGAGCCAAAATATACTTAAGTGGGAAAAAAATGGCATCTACATTTAAACATGCTGTACATATATTTCTAACAACTTTATTTAAACTGTTAAACTGTGGACCCACTACACTAACCCCCAACCCCTACATTTACATTAAAGCCTAACCCCTATACTTATACTGACCCAACTCCTACATTTACATGAAACCCTAACCCCTATACTTATACTGACCCAACTCCTACATTTACATGAAACCCTAACCCCTATACTTATACTGACCCAACTCCTACATTTACAATAAACCCTAACCCCTATACTTATACTGACCCAACTCCAACATTTACACAAAACCCTAACCCCTGTACTTACACTGACCCGACTCCTTCATTTACACTAGACTGTATCCCTGTCCCTCATGCATTTTAGTCTCAAGTCCAAGATCAGTTAAAGGTCCACAGTGTGCTATGCTAGTTTCTGTTAGTGCCCACTATGGGACACTACGTTAACATTAAGCTAAACTAACAGCCATTCACATCAACATTTTTTAGGTCATTTTAGAGTAAGCACGAATATAACAGACATTTAAACACACGTCTCACTATTTCTATTCACTATTCTTATTTCTAATGCCTGAAAACAGGTAAGGGTAATGCTCATATTCACAGTCAATGATGTATCTACAACTGCCAAAAGCCCCTAGTAAAGTTTTTCTGCATACCCCAAATCTTTAAATTCTTATTATTTATTTCAGTGATAATTTGATATTTTGACAGTACAATACTTGCAGAGTTTGAATACAATCATGCTAATTACCCCAGAATGGTGCCCTAGAAAGAAAACCTTCAAATTCCTCGGCGTTCACATCAGCGAGGATTTAACCTGGTCACACAACACGCACTACATCGTCCGGAAATCCCAGCAGCGGTTGTATTTTCTGAGAAGGCTGAGGAAATTTGGCATGTCAGCCCAAATTCTCAGCAACTTCTACAGGAGTACGATCGAGAGCGTTCTTACCAGCTCCATCACGGTCTGGTACGGAAACCGCACTGCTCAGGATAGGAAGGCTCTCCAGCGTGTGATCAAGACTGCACAGTCCATTTCCGGAGCAGCCTTCCCCTCACTGCAGGACATCTACAGGACCAGGGTCATCAGGAGGGCCCACAGCATCATCAGGGACAGTACACACCCTCAACACAGTCTCTTCACGCTCCTACCATCGGGCCGACGCTACAGGAGTGTGAAGTCCAGAACAGCCAGACTGACAGACAGTTTTTATCCACAAGCCATCAGGCTTGTGAACACCTCCTCCCCCCATCCGCTCTGAAACTGGCTGAACTCTAACTCTGACATGCACCCATTAATATGAGCCCAATACATATTCTGCTGCTACACCATACTGTTTACTTTTGTACTTGCACAGCGCACTTTACACATGCATATGCACTTTACGCACAACTTGCACACGCATCCATACACTTAGTGTTTTTCTTTACTTAGTCGTACTTAGTGTACATATGTATGTGTATGTACATATATATATATATATATATATATATATATATATATATATATATATGTGTGTGTGTGTGTGTGTGTGTGTGTATATATATATATTCTTATTATACTTCTTATTTTTCTCTCCTTTTTATATTGATATTTATTTTTTAAGACTGTCGAGAATGGAGGAACTGCAAAGTAAGAATTTCATTGTACAATGTATCTGCTTGTTATGCTGTGCATATGACAATAAAACTCTTGAATCTCTTGAAAAAGGAAAACTGTGTTTACACTAGTATACACAAACAAAGAGAGTTAAAAAAAAAGCTGTTAGTTTGCTCTGCACATTTTACTCCAGTTTTTTAAACCTTGGACAATATGGAGCAGCTCCACTCAGCTTTTGACACTGAAGAGACTGAAGAGAGGAGCAGTTCCACCTTTATTAGCACCACAACCCCAACAGTAACCTGTAAGTAGCAGCCATGCTGTGTGATTGTATTACTGTGTGCTGGTTGAAGCAGATCATCTTAAACTGAAAGGTTCATAGTACGGAACAGCTTTAATTTACTGTGTGTTGATGTGGAGATGGAAAGCGAGTAGCTAGTACAGGTAATGTTAGCTACTAACAGCTCCGGGTAACTAGCATAGCTAAATAGTATGAGGGCGGAGCTTATTTAATAGAGGATCATTTTATTATATATATTTCTACATGTCGCTTCTGTGTGATCATCACAGCGTCTCACTGTAAACCAGCCAATCAGAGCAGAGTTCATATAATTATTCATGACCTCACCAAGAAGTCGAAAACAGCTGGTTTCATTCTAGGACATAAAGCACAGGATACACATGGGAGTGTAAATCCACATCTAAGTGAGCAAAGTCACATACCTTCTATGTAGACATTAGAACAGTCTGATTTACTGAATAAACACATTCTATGGCTTCTTTAAATGAAAATGAACTAGAAATTGCAGACGTGTTTGTTTTTCATTTTAAAGAAATCATTACTTTGAAAGCCTAGAAGGCCCTCCTGGAGTTCTCCTCTGGGTTTAGTAAAAAATGGAGCACTGTGAAGATGTTTCACAGTGAAAATATGACAACATGATTGAGTGGAACTATTAAATTTCAGGAATTTCAGAAAGTCAACTTTCCAAACGTATTTTCCATCCCTGGACTTATACAGGCTTTATAGATGTGATGAATTTTTCATCTTGTGTTAAACAGCTGCCAATGAAAACAGCCACCAACACGCAGCAGTTTCTATATTTTTTTTATTAATGTTGATTCTCGGATGCCATGTTTTGTTTTTTTCTTTCTCCGGAGCATGATTTACAGCTAACTCTTCGAGACAAGAGGACTTCAGTGCGACACTGCACACCTCACACACCTCCCTCTACACACATACACACACACACACACACATAAACACACAGTGCACTATTTACTAACCGAGCCACCGGCCTAACACGCTTTTCCCTTTTCTGATCTACAACTGCATGATGTTGTTCCTGAGTACCAAACAGAAAACATCAAAAAAAGGTGCTTTTATGACCAGCAGACTGATTACAATGACAAGATCAGTGTTCAGTTTTCAGAACTGAAACAAAACGGACATTCCTGCTTCCTAGGCAGCAGCTTTAGTAGTTATTCCGCAACATGCAGAAGGTTCCTGGTGGTTGGGGAGGGCTTAGTACCACACATGTGGCTACAACGGTGGAGTGCATTGGTCAGTATTTGAAGTAAACCGTTGCTAAATCCATAAAAGGGGAAGTACACTGCAAGGCTGAGCACAACAAACTGTCATTTTAAAAGTGTTCCACCTCCACAAACTGCAGGATAAACATGGGCCCACAAATGCAGCTTCTGCAGGCTAATCCCTCCTTGGTCCTTAGCAAATAAAGCTAGCACAAAAACATAACAGAAAACAAAACCAACAAAAAAAAAAACAACAATGACAGTGTCTTCCCACAGCAAAACATAAAAGTCCAGATATCAAACACATTTAAAACATAATTTAAGATAGCCAAAGTAAAGACATTGGTACATCAGCAAGACTTTAGAGTGAAGCAGCCATTCTGAGCTGTCAGTGCTTATGGAATGAAGCGATACAGGATTTTGGTCAAATGAGGGGTAACACTGCCCTCTGCTGGATGAGAGTGGGAACTACAACCTGTTATTTTTCCTCGGCCCAGGTGCTTTGCAGAATTTATAGAAGAAATAAATAACAAAAAATAAATACATCAAACTTGGATTTTAACACTGCACATGCATATGCAACTCCCTTCAGCCTGAAAACAGATGACTGAAGCTGTGTGGTCGTAAAGCTGCACTACTAGAAGATTAGAGGCATTAGTAGCTTTAGTGAGTCAGGAGACAAAAAGGCTACAACATAAGCCAGGGTTTCCATTCCAAATTTTCATGAATGAGAACAGCCAGTGCATTATGCAAGCTGGTCCCTTGTGAAGAGTGTGAGGTCGTGGGTGAAACACTTGGCACACGCACAACAGGAGTTTACCGCTGCATTATGCTGTCTGACAAGCAATAAGACCAGCTGGAATATAATCATGTGACTTGAAACTTGGAAAAAGGTTTGAAGCATCACTGTTTATCCTAAAACTGCTTTTCTATTACCCTTTTTCGCATATCAGATTTAGTGATGTTCTAACTTCTAAACGTGTTTTACTGTTTAGGCTCTCCCAATATTGGAACATGGAAAACCTGCTACAGTGAACACACACTAATACAAATAAAGCATGCGCCAGGTTGAGAGATTTTCAGAACACACTGGGCATCTATACGTGTTAACGCACAGGCTCAAACAGAAGACCTGCTGATTAGGTCTCAAATGATCTCAGAATCAATGACGACATAAGGAGAGTAGTAGATAATACACTCTTCAGAGGTTCTTCACCAAGTTTTGGTTGAGTTCTCATTGAATTCTCTCTCAGAATTATAGTCAAGGAATGTCTGAAGCACAGACAACGTTATGTGCAATTACACATTTCCACCAGAGAGGTCTCCAAATCCGCAAGCCCTACATAGTGCAGCTTTAAGGATGACAAAAACGTTTGAGAACTAAATGATATTTGGGATTTCTGCTGTTCGTTTTCATAGTTACACCAATCAGCTTTCCAGATTTCACTGAAACACAGCTGCAGGAATGCCAACTTCATACATTATTTAAATGGGTAGTTGCAGGTCATCACCGTCATATCAAAATCGACTTATTTTTTCAGGATTTGTTTTAAATGCCAGCTGCCGCGTACACTGTGAACATTTCAGGAAGTTTCTGTTCGGAGCTATAAGGTTTTGTTATGACGGTGTTGGACGTATGCATGTGCAAGGGTTTATCAATAAAGACGAGCTTCCAGAACTGGGAGTTTTACTCAAGAGAGGCCTCAGCAAAGTTGCTGTCACAGGACTGCGTGTGCACACGAGCAAACACACAATTACTCACAGCTGAGAGAGAGAGACTCGTTAAAAAAGAGGAAAGTTGATGGCTTTGTATCGTGTCTCAAATCTACCTTAGACTGGGAGCTAATGTGTGCCTGCCCCCTCTCTCATTCACACAGTACAACGAACGACAAGAGAGACAGAAAGAAAGAGAAAGTAAAAAACTGAAAGGAAGAGAGCCCCAACACGCTTAAGCAGAGCAATACAGAACAAATCCACCAGCCTCTGAAACATCATTTCAATTACAATAAAAGAAAGTGGTAGCTGCAAACAGCATGGCTGTACCTGACTGACCATAAACTAGAGCCCGGCAATACGGAACAAGTGACCGATACTGATTTTAAAGGGGGTAATATCTTAAAATAAGTGATGAATGGCAATATAATTTTAGTTATGTGTGTTCATATGCCAATAGGTTTTAGTTAAATAGTGCCTTAGGGGACAATACAATTCTGCATAACACAAGAAGCCTCTGGGGCATTTTCACACCAGAGCTTTTCTCAGGGTCCAGGATCTCTGATGCTGTGTGAGTTCAGTACATTTGGTCAAGTGTGAAAGCTGTTTTTGACCCCAGGAGCAGTCCAGAGAACTGTGGTCTGGGGTTCTCTTTTAGTTAGCTCTGGTGCATGTGTGAACGGAGCAGTGAAAAAACTGTGGTGGACAAAATGCTCTCTTTGCCGCTTGAGTGTTTCTATCCAAGGAAAATAACAAAAAGGAGCAAACAGGTGAAGCTACCATTTTGCAAACCTGCATGCAAAACAATGAGGTATGGAACTGCGTTCACATGGAATTCATGTGTGTGAAAGCAATCCAGCAAAATATACCCCTTCCTTCCAATGAGCCCAGAATCAGGCCTAGATGTGGACTCAAGTATTTGGGACAAGTGTGAAAATGCCCTCTCTTCAGGGTGCATCTTTTCATCGTTGTCTTTGGAGCCTTTCTGGCTGTTTTTGAACAAGCGGTGCTACATAACACTGCACACTAATATTACCAGGATCTGATCTGAATGTGAAAGTTTTCACATTTGTTATTTTATGTGTCAGTTCTTAAATATTTATTGTATCTTTTGCTTTCTGTTGTTTAACTTGTCAATCAGATGCTCAACACGCTCCTTTTTAAACACAAAACGCTGCTTCATATTTAAACAGCCATCATCTGAACACATCTACTGACTTTACACAAGGCTGTTTTGTAACTGTCACATTTGTTAAGCCCAAAACAACAGCAATGTCTTAAGAGGGTCCACTTCAAATGCTCACATTTGTGTGCCACAACTCCCTTTATCCCTTAGTATTTCTCAGGGTGTTACTGTGCCTTTAAGAAGGCTATATATGGTACATTCTGATTGGCTGCCCTGTATTGTGCCTTATTCAAAAAGCATCCAAAGCTGAAAATCTCTGCGCTAAGTTGCAGTAAGCTGAATAGGTGGATATATGTAAATGGTTCTTGTGACATCACATCGCAGCTCAGTTTCCATATATGGACTATAAGATCGGGGAGTGAATACTGGTAAGTGGATAATAATGTGTACCTATTACTGTAAACTCCTTGTTTAATAAAGAAGGGGAATTCAGTTTCTCATAATATAGGGTCTAAAAATATTGTTACACAGGGCCAGAGCTATCTGGAATTCTTGATTTGCGTAGTGGTTATATTCAGTTCTTTTTCATCAACAGGTTATCCTCATGCTGAAGTTCAGGTATGGATACAAGCTGTATTGTAATTCCTCAAAAGTGAGCCCAAAAGCGGTAGAGGCTTAAAACATAAAACAGGCCAGTATTAGTATGAGTATTTCAGCTGTGGCTATTTTGTCGAGGTTTGCAGAGCCTCATTATTGGCCAAGGTTATCCAATATTTCGTCCAGGCAAAAAAACCCCAAAAAAACAAACAAACAAAAAAAAAATAAAATAAAACACACCATACAACCTCAATGACCAACACCATCACTGCCCTGACCCTAACCTAAACGGTAGGTTCAAAGTATCAAAAGTCCTGGCCCACCTTCCTGGTCAACTCTAACCGTCTTCCTGTTGTACTATAAGAGGACTCTGACAATGAACAAAAACAGTGACTCAGACTGACGCAAGGGCCGCCACATAAAGCCGTTTCCTCTTATGTGCACATTCACACTCATACACACAAGTACGCACACTGATATAAATAAATTAACAGGCGTCATCAATGGAGTAAAAGGGCAAAATTGGGTACGCTCCTTCGGCTTTGTGGGAAAGTTCAACTATCCTATGTTTTCGCTCCACCTGTCTCTATTAAACACATGATATTTTGGCTAATGCAGAGGTTTGTTGGTGGAGCTTTAGGATAGGAGACTGAAAGGAGTTATGGAATATTAGGGAAATAGGGAATTCTGTTATAAGGAAGGTAGATGAAGGGACACGGAGTGAACTGTTTTAAAGAGTTCAAACAGAGGTGCAGCAGAGGAAGCAAGATCAAACCCAAATGGGAAGCCAAAGGGAGGGGCTTGGCATATTTAGGACAAGCAGAAAGGGCCTAAGCAAGTGGATGAAAGGTAGGGAGGATGGACAGAGAGGGGTTATGGAGAAGTGGATTGGGACCAGGCCTGTAGGACCAGGTGCTGAGCTCACAGTAAGGCACGGTGCTCTGTTTGTGTTGATCATTCAAGATGCTGCAATTAAAACACAAGATAAATGGGGTGGGAAGAATGATGGAGCATTTGTGTTCCCTTTCTTCTCTCCTTTCCACCTTCTGCCAAATCTTTCCAAGAGTCTTAAGCTTTCTCAGCCTTGAGGGGACACCGCTACGAGCGATGGTGGCATTTGTCAGCATTCCTCTTGTGAGCCTCCATGCAAAGACTTCTAGAGAAATCCAGCGCAGCGTCAAAACCGAAGTCGACTCTTCGAGCCCAGTCTGCACAATGCTACTGTACACCGCATGTACAATCCACATGTTCAAAAATGCAGTGTTTTTCCACAGCAAAACAAACAGAAAGATCGTCCCCTACAGGTCTGGAGGAGTTAGCCAGGCACAGTCATGGCAAACATACAGCAAACAGACAATGTATCGCAGAGGCTCGATGCTAACAACACAATTACACAGTGACTTATAAATAGATGGTAGCCTATTCTACAACTTAAATATTTTTGGTGCACGGTCAGAATTAAATAAATAGCATTAAGTCCTTTTCATGGCTGTCTATTGCTCTGCCAGGGCTGGACTGATATTGCACGACAATCCATGCAGTTTTGGTTACATCCGCCATCTCCATTGCTAAGCAGAAGCAGGGGTTCGTCAAAGAAGACACTTGTTTTCTAACCCACATACTGAATGGAAGTGAATCGCCCTTTTAAAAACAAAACAAAACCAACAACAACGTCTTTGCGGGACAGCAGCCATTGTGCAGATTAGGCAAAGGAGCAAAGAGCTTCAGTGTCTGTGTGTCTCAGTCCATGTGCCGCTCCATGTGACGCACTCTGGCTGTCAGAACGGACGAACGGGACGGGGAACTTGAAAGTGACTTTGAATGTGTTCCTGTTGCCCCTCACTGTGGTTGCTGAGGTAACGAGGGGCGGGGCACGGAAAGAGAGGGGAGGGGGTGTCGGGGGTTTATTCATGAGGAAGTGGGCGGGGTCGGCAGTGGCCTCACAGTTTTTGCTTTCCTGAGATGATGCTACGATGGAGTTCTGCATCCAGCTCCACGTAGCGTCCCTTACTGCAGTCCAGGAAAAACAGCCTGTCGGACACCTGGGAAGGGTCGAAGCCCTCCCGACGCATGTCTGTCTTCTGGAACTTGAAGGTCCCTGAGAGGAAGAGCGAGAAAAATATAACACAGAGAAGAATGGAAAAGGACATACCAATATGCATTGATAGATGTGCATTGTGTCACTCCTTTACTGGACAAATTTTCATTCTGGATTAATGTGCATGGCTAAAGTGATGCTCTGGACAAAAAAAGAAACAAACATGGCAACAGCCTAGCGAACACCTGGGATACTACAGCAATGGCCTAACAGCACCTTAGAACCATTAAATTTTTGGTCTAACTGTCGCTTTAAAAGAGAGCAGTTTTGCATGTTTCCCTCTCGATTAAGCACAATTCAGCTTTTATCATGTAGACTGTTGGGTCTGGGGGTCTTGGGGGCGGGGTCTGGGTCTCCTTGGACTGGAATAAACTGCAAGAGTGCACAAGTTTCTCACCTGTCTTGTTGACTTCGGGCAGGAAGCGCAGGAACACAGGCCGTGCGTACACAGGCAAGGCCTTCTCCAGCTCCCTGCTGAACTTCTCCAGGTCCGTGGTGTTGTCTGGGTCCGCAATGGCTGCCATGCCAGCCTTTCCCTCTGCGCCTGAAGAGAGAGTAACGTCAAGATAATGGAGAAATTCATTGCAATGCATTGATCTGAAGGTGCCGATTCAAGTGCATTTTTGTGTGTAGTTGTTACTGTTCAAATTCTTCCACACACACACGCCACCTACAGCGTCAGTTCTGCCGTTACAAAGCACGGTGGGAGCTGGAAGAGATCTAAAATGAGCTTAAATCAGGCGAGCAGAGCCAGGAACTGAGAAGCAGCTGCTGAGTCACTCTGGATTACAACAAAGTGGATAAGAACGGAACGATCATGGGCTTGCCAAATCATTAGTCACTGATAAAGAACTTAGAGAACTCTTTTCCAGTGCAAAACCTAACCACAGGGTTTGTAGGGAATTTTACAAAAGCTGGATTAAATAAGGGTTGTACACTGGTTCCTCAGCAGCTCTGATAACATCACCAGACTGTCAGAGCTGTGCCGTAATGGTGGGGGATTGTTTAGGTCTGGCAGAGGCACTCAGTGCTTTGCTCTTTCCTTTCCCTGCTCCTACTAGTCGGATAACATGACTGTTTCTTTTTTTTTTTTTTACACTGTAGCTAAAACTAGAAGAGGCAGATTGGAAACCAAAGAAACATGAATGTATGCGTATTTATGTTTTGTGGATCAGAAATATCAAACAAAGTGTCTGAATATTTTCATGAGAAAATAATGTACATTGTTGTCATGTTATTACAGTTGAAGTGCATCTTGTGACAGCGTGTATGCCCACATTCTCTGCAACGCATACTCATTATTTCACTACTGATTCCTGATGCCTAATTTAAATACCTGACCAGGTAAACAAATACTACAATTAGTTTTGGTATAACCATGCCCTCTTAGGTTACCAGGAACAACAACTAGGCAATATTTATTGAGATACACACAGAAGCAGTGTCTTTCACTATGGTGTCAGGCCGCCACGTCTGCTAACGCAACATACATTCGTCTTTTTACGAGTTGTAAAGGTTTCTAATAGTGTCCTGTGATAATCCATCCCCTGCAGCTTGTATATTCACACACAGTTCCTACAGATTATTTCACTACTTATTCCTAATGCCTAATTTAAATACCTGAGTAGATAAACAAATACTACAATGAGTTTGGGTATAACCATGCCCTCTTCTACTAGGACCAAGCAAGAATCTTGATACGGGCGGATGGGATCCAGCAGAGCAGCAGAGAGCTCAGCTGAGCTCAGCAGAGTTGCACTGACACAGCACAGAGACTTCCAACCATAATCACACAGCCTGTAAAACATCACTGCAGCTACGGCAGACTGCACTGCTCCTGCCAGCAGAGCTGCATTACTCCACTCAGCCTTCCGCTTCAGAGACGCCAAACTCACGCTTCAGAGAGCAAGACGTGCCTTTAATGCAGGGCAGTGTCAGATATGCTCACATCTAAACCAGCTTATTAGATAGAGAGAAAGAAAAAAGAGAGAGAGAGAGAGAAAAGAGAGACAAAGAGACAGAGAGCATGTGAAAGAAAGAGAGAGAGACAGAAAGAGAGAGAGAAAGAGCGGTGAGGAAAAAAAAAAAGAAGAAAAAGAAAGAAGAGAGGGAAAGAAAAGAGAAAGACAGAAAGAGGGGAAGAGAGTAAAAAGGTATGACAAAAAAAACCCCAAAAAAATTAAGAATATGAACAAGAAAAAAGAAAACAGATAAACAGTAACTAATAGAAAAAAAGAAAGAAAAGAAAAAAGAAGAAAAAAGATACTAAAAACAGAAAGGGAGGAAAGAACTAGAAAACATGAAACAAAAAGAATAAGGCAAAAAAAACCTACAAAAATGACATTTAATAACGGAATACAGTGAAAGAATTAACAACAAAATAGACAAAAATAAAAGCAGAGAATGTGAGGAGGTGAGAGAGGGAAAAAAAAACCTAAATGGATATTTGTACCTGGCACCTCCACGCCGTACACCACCACATCCTTCATGTCCAGCAGACGGCTCAGTGTGCCCTCCACCTCAGTGGTGGAGACGTTCTCTCCCTTCCAGCGGAATGTGTCTCCTGTACGATCTTTAAAGTACATGTAGCCATACTCATCCATCACCAGCACGTCTCCTGGAGAGGAGCAGGAGCAGGGTTAATCTTAGATGGCAGATTTGCCCTGCTCATCAGATGTTCAGGGACACAATTTAAATTTCTCAATTTTCAGGTAAATTCAAATAAGCACCTGAAAAAAAATTCGGGAAGTTTGCATGTCTTACAATGTCAGACCTACCCACCAAGTCTGATAATGAGTTTGTGTACTCACACACACACACACACATACACTTTCTTAAAATAACACTTTACTTTACATAAGAAGTGAACGTCAGCTTCACTGAATTTCTCAAGTCATTTGTTTCATATGTGCATCCTATATACTCGGCTGGTATATAGCTATCAGGTGCTGCTGAAATTCCGAAAATATTACATTTGTACAGTTAGGGCTATATATGACATATAGTTACTGTGATTATGTCACAGCACAATACAACATGCCTTTCTGAAAACATGGTAAATATAGTGAAACACTAAACTGTAGCACTACTGGTTCCAACCTTGGACAGTGCATGTTTGTATCACGTATAGGGAGGTCAGAAACATACTAATCAAACTTCCCAGAGGAAAAGGTGCTGATTTCTTATGAATATGATCAACCAGGCCATGAAGGTCTGATAGTGATGGCTTATAAAGTATCCACATGTGTGCAGTTTTTGAGAACGCACCTGACAGGTAGGCACTGTCGCCTTTCTTAAAGACACTGTGAGCAATCTTTTTGTTGGTGGCCGTCTGGTTCACGTAACCGTCAAAGCGTCTTAAGGGATCATTCTGAATGATTCTGCCCACCAGCTGACCAGGTTCACCTGTGGATGGAGCACAGAGAGAGAAGAAACAAGAACGCATGCTCAGATTAGAGAAATACAAGGAACCAAGGGGATAACAGCAGCCTGAAGGGGTGGTCAATAAGACAGTATTATACTGTTACATGATCAATTTCACCAGGTTTTTCTGAGAATACTGTGTGTATCATCAGTACTCAGCAGTGCTGAAAAACACCAGGCACCTGTTTTGGGCAGGACTAGAATGTGGCACATTATGCTCTTGACGCTATAGATTTAAGATGACTGCGTGGTGCTTGTATGTGTGTGGTGAAACTAACCTGGACCACATGGTATACACACTCCATCAGGTCCTCTGATGAGCTCCATGGTCTCCTCATCCACTCTTACCAGCCGAATGGGATAGACATAGGGTAGGATCCGGCTGTTGAAGCCACAGGCACCAGTCTGTTCAGACCACACAAACACAAATACTGTTCTTCAGTAAAGACTGACATTACTTCCCAAAGATGTAAGTCCCAAATCCCTCTGATGGTGGCTCATTTATATTAGTAGACAAGTACTGGTATGACCTGACAACAGTTTATAGGCTCAGCAGCACTAACGTTATATCTAGAGAAGAAATCAGCGTTACATCACAACAACAAAGAATTTACATCCGGCTGGATAATGCTGGTAACACTAAAGTGGAACAACAGGATTTTACAGGTCAATCAGCTTCTGAACACTGGAAAACAACAAAAAACTTAAACCTGAACCAGTATGTTGCACAAGTTATCTGGTTCTCTCATCCTGTTTCCTGGTTGTAGATGGGGATGAGGTAATCCTTTTTAACACTAAAGACTCTTAAGAGTCAGGGCTAGCTGGGGTAATGACCAGTCACTTCAGCTGCTTTTACATCGCAGCAAAATCACAATGAAACACGGTGGAGCTCCAAAATACAGTGGCCTTCATCTGAGACCTAAAATTAAACTTAACTTTAAAGAGAAGTGGAGGAGCCATGGGGATGAAGCTGAAAGTAAAAGTCCCAACAGACTTTATCATTCTTTCTTTCTTTCTCTCTCTCTCTCTCTCCAAGTATATGTTACCTTCGCATTTCTTAAAGGCATATAAACCCTATCCACAACCTGTAACTAGTTAACTAACAGCTGGACTGTGCTCCTCAAATGGAGATCACATGAGTTGCCGTTATGAGTCAGCACAGTTGTATCTGCAATGAAGAACTTTCTTATGCATCTTATTGCACACCATGCTTGTAAACTAGAATTGCAGGGGAACACTGTCAGCCTTCATGTTAGGAGGGTAGCTGACATAACAGTAAGCTAACATATCAATTTGTTCCTACAGTTGAGGTGGACTGAATAGCAAGTGGCCAAGCAGTCCACTACTAAAATCATATCATGCTTCAGCAGATTCAGCCAGCTGTCCGGTTTGTTAATCAAAGAACCAGCGTGTTGAGCTTTAGAGTAACTAGGTTTGTAGATCTGATTTTATAGATGGGAAAGTCAGTTCTCCTGGCGCTGTACAATATCATGGGAGCAGTAGAGTTATTTTATTATATTATATGTCATTGTGTAATGACCTAAGTGGCCATGGATGTGTTAATTTAATTAACATAGAAAAAAATAAAAAATAACAACATAAACAGAAACATGCCATTTGACCGACATACAACTGAATGCTTAGCTGGGCTTCATAAAAAAAAATTACCATTCTGTTTGGAATGAGCTTGTCCAGTGCATCGCAAGACAACCCTCTATATATTCACTCAACTGAAATGACTACAGCCACTAAAGACATCCCCACACGTCCTCTTAAAAATCCATTAGCCTGCATCCGGAGATCAGCCCAAGAGTGCGAGCGAGAGTGAGAGTAAGTGTGCGTATACACAGTGGCAGCATGTACCACAAATATACTGTAGATAGATATAAAAGGTTAGATCTGCGCAGCAAAGCTTCAGCATGATAAGAGCAAAAGGATCCCACAATGTGTAAGTATGTGTGCACATGCTGCTAATGGACACTCTTTTTTCCCAGGCTCTTGTTCTGAAGTGCTCCCTGGTCAACCCGCAGCTCACCTTGTTGTCGAAGTTGCCGAGGCTGCAGTTACACTCTGTGGCTCCATAGAACTCAGCGATCTGCGGCACGTTGAAGCGCTGCATGAACTCCTCCCAGATGGACTGGCGAAGGCCGTTACCCAGCGCCATGCGCACGCAGTGCTGCTGCTCCGTATCCCGCACCGGCTGGTTCAGCAGGTACCGACAAATCTCACCGATGTATTGCACAATCTGCAGAGACAGACAGATGATTAAAGGACCCATAACCTACGTTTGTTTTGCATTTATTTGTTCTCCTGTAGTCTCTTAACATTTGTGCGGTTTTATGTACCAAAGAGAGACATTCATTTTTACATCATCATTTTCCAGCTTCTTTATCGCTTAGAATTGAACAGGCTGTCTTTTTCACTATGTCTTTAAGACACATGTGCATGTTCTCTGCTCTGACTGCATGCCATGTCTTGTGCCTCACAGTGTGGTCTGAAGCACTCTATGGAGTATCAGTGTGAATGGGTGAAGCTAAACTGCTATAAGACGAATAGGTGCATGTATGTAAATACATTGTTTTTTGTGACGCCACAAAAGCAGTGAATTTGAAAGGACTACTTTTCAGCTTAGCTTTTTTAAATATGAACCTGAGACAGAATGGCCTGTTTTTTAAAACTTTGACATCTGCAGACTACATCAAACTCTCTTATTGCGGGAAAGCCAGGAAAATTCGACTCTTTAAATAATATTATCTTGTGCGGGTCTAGACTAACTGCATTGGTGTAATTTGCTCAAATTCTAGTCTAAAAAAGATATTTTGCATGTATACATGTAATAAAAAAAAAAAAAAAAAAACCATTTTGTTATAGCTAAAGAGCAGCTTGGCTCCAGCCTGCACTACTACAGACAGTTTGAACGGTCAAACAAGGAGAATATATTCTATGTGGTATAAAAACTCGAATGCTAACTCTGATCCCACTGTATAACATTTAATGACATGTGTGCACACTATTTTTGACCACAGTAGATCTCAACTGAAAACAGTACAAAGACAAGTTGTTTAACATTTGTTCTATATGCTTACTCTCAATTTGATGCCTGCAATATGTTCCAAATAAGCTGGGGCATGTTCACCACTGTGTTACATCACATTTCCCTTCAACAACTTTTAATACTCATTTGGGGAAATTAGGACACTGATTGTTTTGCAACTGTAATTGTGAAAGTGGTCTCCCCATTCGTGCTTGGTGTAACACCACAGCTGCTCGATACTACATGGCCCCTGTTTCCATACATTGAACTTCAAACTGCGCCATGTGTTTTTGTGACAGGTCTGGACTGCAGACAGGTCAGTCTAGCACTTGCACTCTCTGATTATGCAGCCATGCGGTTATAACAAATGCAGAATGTGGCTTGGCATTGTCTTGTTGAAATAAGCAAATTCGTCATCGTGAATGTCTACATTCCCCCTCGGCATAAATGGTGGATTTTAACTTGACTGGTAACAATTGGGATACTTCTTTTCCTCTTTAGCCCGGACAACACAGCATCCATTATTTCTAAAAATATTTTTGAAAGGTGATTTCATCACAGATCATGTTTCCACTTTCCACATCCACAGAGTACTCAGCAGTGTTTCTAGATGCTGCTGATGTGGTTTCTACTTTGCATAGTTGTTTACAGACAGGGGTTTTCCAATGTATTCTGGAGCCCATGTGGTTATATTCATTACAGAAGCAATTATGTTTAATGCAGTCGTAGTCAATCAATATTGGTTTTTGAGATTTCTACAGATTCCATGATATACAGTGTGAAATTACCCACAGTCCTTCCAAGTACTTGTTGAGGAAAGCTGTTCTTAAACCGCCGACGTAGATCTTTGGGTAAAATAATGAGCCTTGACAGAGATATCACTAGTCTTAATTGCCCTGTCCCAAGCTTTTTGTAATGTGTTGTAAGCATCAACTTCAGAATTAATGTATATTCACAAAAAAAAAGTTCAAAATAATTGTTTTCTTTATTTCCTTGTTTTTATGATGTGTTCATTTAAATAAACCTCAAATCGTATACAAATCAATGCTTTCTGTTTTAAACTATGTTCTTTGAAATCTATATTTATTTCTTGTTTTGTTTGTATTGTATAATTGTAGAAATAGAGAGGGTTCCTCCAGTCATAAATGTGTATCAAGCATACTTTTAAGAATCGTTCTGAAACAAATCACTATGATGCACTAAATCAATTTAATTGAATTAGTGAGTTTTATATACTTATCAATCATAAAGTAATACGACTAATTGCATGTCGATAAAGGCGTTTTGTCACATACAGCAAGGGTCAACCATTACATAAAAGAGTCTGTCTTCGCAACTAATTCTATTATAATGTAATGCTGCAGATAATTCATGGGTTGGTACATGATGTAACTCTATGTTGTTTCCTGCCATCCAGTTTTACTCTTGGTGAGTAGCTGTATATGGCACAGACAGTATTGTCCTATCTTGTTTGTATGTTTGTGTTTGTATAAGTATGCCACACAGCAGAGGGGATGTGTGAGAACGGTCAGAGATAATACAGAAACTGCCAGACAAACTCAGTGGTTCTGTCACTCCCATAACTGCTCATTTATAATCAGTCAAAACCACATTACTGATGTTCTTGTTGTAACAAAATCTTGAATCTCAGAAATTTTCTCAGAAGATTTTAATGTTGGACCATTTCTATTTGCTCATATTCCAAAATACTAAGAGCAGCTGGTGTTTTAAAATAGACTTAAATAATAAAAAAGCAAAATACTTAGACACTCACCGTGCAGTTGTATTTGATGCAGTCATCCCAAAATTTTGATGCAGAAAACTTTCTCTTGATGACAACAGTCATGCCATGAATCAGACACTGGCCAACACCCACGATATTACCTGTCACAAAAAAAACCCCACAAAAAAGCCTTACAAAAAAAGCACAGAACACACACACACACACACACACACACACACACAACTATATAACTTATAACTATAAAAACAGCATCTCAGAAACCTCTAACTTTGTGGGATGTGCTGCCGTAGTGAAGGTGTACCAAGAGTGGACGGTAACCGGACACTGAAGAACTGACAAAATGTTACTTTCTCAGACGAATCCAGGTTCATGGTGCATAAAGTGGATGGACTACGGCATTTATGCCGCCAAACACATAGGAACTGCCCCTATAAGACAACTGTGGGCCAAACGCAAGGTGGTAGTGGCAGTATACATGTCTGAGGATGTTTTCCTGACATGACGAACACCAATGAGTACTTGGCAATCCTAGCAGATCATGTGCACCCGTACAGGTTGACGTCTTCCCTGATGGTAATGGTATCTATCAACAGGATAACGCTCCACCTCACTGTGCAAGCGTAGTATATGAGTGGTTTCAGGAGCACGCCAGCGGCTTTGGTGTCCTCCCCCGGTCTGCTAACTCGCCCAAACTCAATCCACTGCAGCACATCAGGGAAAACCTGGATTGCCAGGTTCACCGTGCTGGGTCACAACACCACAATCTGGGGGACCTCAATGCTCTGTTGCAGATGGAATGGGAACAACTGCCTCCGGGTACCTTCAGTCACCTAATACAGATATGACCATGCAAATAGAATTACTGTGTTTGCTCTTTACTTTTTGTTTTATGCACCAAACTGGAAAATCACCTTCTCACTTAAAAAACACAAATGAAATAAAGTGCTAAACTGAACACACAGCAACTGTCTATTTAGCACAGTGAGTCATAAATAATTATGCTATGACATATTCACACATAACACAGACAGTCCCAAATAAAATTACAAACTGGCTGACTGGGTTTACTTCAGAGACCTTCTACAGGAAGCTCATCTCAAATGATAAAAGATGAACGCCAGAGTTGGCTAACTAACGGACTTCCATCAGTGAGGAAGTTGCAGAAACTACAGGAGGAGCCTGTTCTAAAGACATATTAGCTAATAGCAAAGACAATATTTGGAGAAGCACATGCATTCTTTTTGATCATGTTTTGTAGGAGTTTGAACATTATTAGCCCTGTAAATCTGTATACTATATATGTTAGGTTATGCCTCTAACTGATCATACTACTGCAGTGCCTTTGTAGAAAAATGCTTGGCCTGAGGCAAAACCCGAACTCATTGACGGTTTATTGTCTTGAAATTCTGTGGCGTAGTGTCCACACTCATAGGAAAACATCACTCTGGACTGCATGATATTGTCCATGCCACTGGGAAGGCTATGTACAGTTATACAGGAGAAAAATGGCAGAGCTAGGATGTTGAATGGGATACCATGCGGTCAGGCGCATACCTTGTACAATTAAGAGGCTGCATGTAGCACTCAGTTTCACTTATGAGTTAGACACTGTGACATTACAGAAAGCAACAGTACACAGATTTGTGTCCAATTAATTTCATTTTACCATATGAATGTTATAAGCTGTAAGTACATCTCAAGCATTTAAGATTATCTCCCACACAGGAAGTCCTTACTCACTCCCTTACTGCAGCATTTCTCAGACAGGAAATGCAGAGAAATGGAAGCCAGCATGCAGCGCCTTACCTGCTGAGTGGTAAAGAGGAAGGCAATCATATAGCACGTCCTCTGACCTCATCCTGAAACCATAATACACCAGAGCAGCCATACGATAGTACCTGTAGAGAAAACCCCCGGAAGGAGATGACCAAGTGAGCGATATAGAGAAATTACAAAAAGAAAGCAAGAGCGTTTGCTTTATTGCATATAAGTGTTTTTATTATTAAGAGGAGAGGACAGGAGAGAATTACCTGCTGTGCACTACAATAGCAGCTTTTGGCAGTCCAGTAGTTCCGGATGTATATATGTAGAAGAGACGATCTGGAGACGAAAGAAGAAATAAAGGAATATTTCAGGCCTGGAAGGTCGTCTCAGGGCCCAGTGAAGTTTCTCAGACGTGTCAGGCTGTGTTACCTGTAAATCCACGCTGTGGTGGGCTGGGTTTGTGTGCAGGGGCGCTCTCTATAAGCGGCTCAAGGCACTCTGTTCCCTCAGGAACACGTTTTGGATCCCAGTCTCCAGAACAGAACAGTTTCACTGTCTTCCCCATGGAGCTGTGCACTTCACACATCGCTGAGAGAGAGAGAGAGAGAGAAAAAAAATAATAAAATAATAATAATAATAATAATAATTTAAAAAAATCTGTTTAGGACTTTAGTGACTGATATGATTGCCATTTCTTAATTGTCACACTTCCTATGCTCAAATAAACAGCAGAATCTAAAAGTCCTAATTAATCTACATATTCTTTCACTGTGTATGGAGCGACCCAGGCTCCGCTACAGTTTCGGTTTTGGTACAGCAATATTTTCATAGATACCATCATCATTCAGGCCCACTGATTTATTGGTGAAGCCCTGTATATGTGTTTAATGCATCACAGCCTTTGAGATATAGTTCCCCCCCACCATTAAACAAGACATCATGGGTTAATGACCAGTCGCCAGTCTGTCAGTTTATATGTACAGAAAAAAAAAAGTTTGTTCTGTTGCCAGTGAATTGCTTGCTCAATTGTTCCGCACAAAGATCAGTTTTCATCCACCATCTTCATTCATGTCATATTAAGTAGGCGTGGACGAAAGGGCTTTAAATAGCTGATAGGCTACAGTAGAGTAAATCTCCCGGAATGTGACATACCATCTCAGACAACATCTGTATCATTTTCTGTACAGCATAAATGCCCTGGTGGTTCAGTTAGATTATGAAAATTTGAAACATTAAACTGCATGCTTTTCCAGAAACATTCCTAAAACATGGCCATTAAAATGGAGTTTCCCCGCTTTGCAATTATAACAGCCTCCACTGTTGTAGGAAGATTTTGGAATTTTTGCCTATTTAGTTTAAGGAGCATTTATGAGGTCAGGGATTTGTGCAGGTCACTAGAGGTCGTCCACACAAAACTCTTCAAGCCATGTCTTTATTGAGCTGGCTTTGTGCACAGCGGCACAGTCATGCTGAATCAGGAAAGGATACCATTATCCCCCCCTTCACCACAACTTTACTTTTGGCACCATGCATTCCTGTAGGTAGTGCTCTCCTGGCATTCTCCAAACACAGATTCATCCGTCAGAAATAGTGAAGCATGATTAATCACTCCGGAGAACATTTTTCTACTGCTCCAGAGGTTGCGTGTTTTAGACCACTACAGTTGATGCTTGGCATTGCACATAGTGATCTGGCTTGTGTGCAGCTGCTTGTATATGGAGACCCATTTCATGAAGTTCTTGTGCTGATGCTGCTTCAGAAGGCATTTTGCTACTTTGCAGTGAGTGATGCAACAGTGGATAGTCATTTCTTTCTTACGTGCTGCGTAAGATCTTGCACAGTCTATAACACTGTGGCCGAGCTGTTGTTTCTCCTAGACACTTCCATTTCACAAAAGCACTTATGGTTGACCAGGACAACCGTACAGTTGACCGTGGCATCCTATGACAGTGCCACGTTTAAAGCCACTGACCTCTTTAGTTCGATTCATTGTACTGCCAGTGTTTGTCTATGGAGATTGTCTGACTGAATACCTTTGGGCAATTGGTGTACTTGCACTGACAACAACACTGATGACACCAAAGTTGTCTACAATGTGGCAGACTGTAAGAATCATATTCAACTGCTACAGCCCCCTGTAGCATACCCTCAGGATGAAGGTGAAGAGAGAGAAATAAAATATCTAACACTGTCTGAACATCCCAGTAAGACGAACAGGGCAAACAATAAAAAGCCTGGCTCTGCTAAATCCATACAGGAACTTGCTGACTCAATCCAACCGACTTTGTACAGTCTCCAATTACTTAAAGGCCAACCGGCTGTACATGTCTACTGATCACACTGGCCCCTCCCGTCACTTGCTGAACCTCTACCATCTTTTCACCTTTCACCCGAACTGTCAGCAACTCAAATGACAATCAGATTGCAACATTAAATGCTACACAAAACAGCCTCTTTCCAAACGTACTGAACTTCTTGTGACTAATGAATCACTGCATTTTCATTCCAGAGACTCACACTCATGTTTACTTTTGGCCAAGTTTCACTTCCCTTTCATGTCATTATCCTGTTAACTGCACAATCACCTACATTACTGTGTGTTTCCCTCACCTCAACTACAGTGTAGTAATAGTGACTTACGTACTGACTTACAAAACTGGTCGAAAGGCCAAATTCCAATTTGTCTCCACCCAGTTCCTCATTCACAAAATCTCAATACATGGAGTTGTAGTGGGAAGCTCTCACTCCAGCCCAGTTTAGTTCATTTAATGATTTAATACACCAGATACCAGAGCTGAGCCTGAGCAGCACTAAGCACTAAATGGTTCTGTACAGTAGCACTTCTATTACAAATATAGCTTGCAATCATGATTGGTCAATACTTTCCATTCTCTAGAGTTTAGTTACAACACGAACACTGCATTCAGCTCTTCAAGGCTGTTTGAAAATATCTGAACATTAGGGCCACGAGACGTGAAACTAGGGCTGTGTTATAGAGACAAAACACCAAACTAAGATTATATTGCTGCAGATTGCAGATAATTTTTTACAGATACAGATGCTGAAACCTTGATTACAGACAGACACTGATAGCAAGCTTTTAAAACCTATATAAAATATTTCCTAATATTTATACATTTAATAAGGCTGTCAAATGATTCTAATTTTGTGGAGTTAACCACGATTAATCACATTTCCATTCAGAAAATAGTGCATTTTGTTAGACTTACAGGCAAGGGTGGATGTTATGGCTGAAAATATTAGATCACCTTATATAGTGTCCTTTTCATGATACATGATATGCATCATGTTAAATCTTGTTAAATCTCAGAACAACTAAATATCATGATGCATACCTTGTATCGTTATGCTCACTAAATGATGCTATGTCATTGTCCTTTAGGTACGGATAATATCCATGACAGGCTCAGAAAAGCATACGTTGACATACTTCATCATGATATTGATGAAACATCACCACATTATCCACCATAGGCTTTTGGAGTGGACAAAAACACTTCATCAGCAGGTATGTATTACTTTTAATAATGACTTTTTTTGGCATTTTTTTTTGCCATATAAACACCTGCACCTAAACAAGACAATCGCCAGATTTCCAGAGTAAGCACAGTGGTTGCATGTTCCAACTGTTAAGTAAATATAGCACATATACACATATATATATATATATATATATATACACACACATACAGTCTCTCAGGATCACTCTCACTGTAGAGCCATAGTTTCCCCACTTTGTTATTTTTTGTTAGTTTGCTGCTTGTTGATTTATCCATAGTTCTCCCACAACCACAGTCCAGTGTAGCCTGCTGATTGTGTTGTCCAGGGCTATCATTACTGATGTAACTAACTTCCCAGCATCAACAGTGCGATCTGCTTTTATATGATTCTTTAGACTTAGCTGGAAGCATCTTTGGTTTTATCAAGACAGCCATCATTAAAACTTGCTGTTTAAAAGTTAAAGGAACAGTTGCAAGACAATCATAGCAACAGCAAACAGCTGGGCTTCTGGATGGAACTACAGATGGTTTCAAGGGTCAAACTCGGTAATGTGCCATTGGCTTTAAATAAGATTATGCTGTTAATCATTTATTGCCTTCATTAACTTTGACACCAATCATTTTTACATGAACATACCATGCTCAAACACTTTAAAGCGTTGCCCCTTAGTGTTCTCATATGATATTATCATGTCACAACTTGCCTTATCTTACAAAATGGTACATTTTAAGGCACAATAAGCCACTATTCCAGGATAGACTGGATCAAATCATTTGATATTCAGCATTTTCTTCTGATATTGGCATCAAATCAGCACCCGGCATCGAATCAGCACCACAACTAAGCTTACTAGATGATGGGAATCCTTTAATTAATTGGTTACCAGCCCTGGTCTACCTTCTACCTGTAGTTTAAAATAAACTACACCTTAACAGGACACTAGAATTCCAGGGGGAGGTTTGGTGAGCACTGCTTTGATTCATTCCAAAAAGCCACAGAAGCTCATCTGAGATGTCTGTGATGTATTTAGTGATTTGGATGAGGGCTTACATACTGCATACTGCAACGGCCAACACTGATGACGATTACTAATGACATATGGCGCAGGCCTACTTGGACCAAAACTCCTTAGGATGATACATCTCCAAGAGTAAGACTGGGCAAGTAAGCCCACCATGCACCCATATAACAACGCTGATCGCTCACCATCAGTCAGCTCACTGCCAAACACCACTGCCTTGGAGTTGGAGATGTTCACGCAGTGCACCAGGGCCTCCAGTCGCAGGTTGAAGTTAATGAGAGCTGCTTCCACGCCTATTTTAGCCATGCCCAGCCACAGCCCCACATACTGTGAGCGGTTCTCCATGAACAGGGCCACGACATCGCCCTCCCTGAAGCCACGCTGGTACAGCAGGTTGGCCACACGGTTCGAATACTCATCCAGCTGCCTGAAGCTCCACTTCTCACCCGTCCCTTCAGAGATCAGCGCTGTCTTGTCACCATATTTCTGCACCGTCTCAGCAAAGATCTTGGGCACGGTGTTACGTTCACGCAAGTGGCGCTTCACGTTGAGTTTTACCTTCAGAAGAACGCCGGCCGCACTGCGGAGGACAAACAGACAAAGGTTGACTGATGGCAGTGTGACACAACGTTGCAAAAGAACAATAAAACAGCCACATTAATACAAAACACTGAGCGATATCTATGCAAAAGTCAGATACCACCCTTAATTTATTTACATTTTTTTGGGGAAAAAATGGCCATTAAAGATAGACAGAAACACCAGTGGATGCTTTTAGATCTGAAACAAGAGCAGGGCGTGATTTTCTCCTCTCTCTTAAAGATGAAAGCTTCAAGGGTTGTTCATCTGATGTGGACAGGTTTGGTGGTCTGTCAGATCTTTCAGTTCTACAGTTTTTTTCCACCACTTACTTTCCTTTGACATAGGCAATAAGCTTTTAATCATGTTGAGAAAACTGAGCGACGGGTCTCTCCTAGGGGTGGGCAATATGGCAATATGGCGCAAAACACCACATGATATTTTCACACTCTAGCATTACCACATTTAAAAACTCAACACTTCACCGGAGGTGCTGCAATTAGCAAGCTAATTCAACAGATTCAACAGGGCTAATTATGCATCTATGTAATAAAACATACATCACGATAACAAAATGATCTCAATAATGATAAAATCTCACTGTATTTCCCCAACTCTACCATCTCCTGACACTTTTTAATGCAATGTGCGTGTTACTAAAGAGCCTGGGTAGTAAACAAACCTTATTTCACCACAGACCTGGTAGTGAAAAGGAAGTGGCATGTGAATGCACTCCCACACGATGAGGAACCAAAGCGGTGACCTCTGACCTAGAATGGTGGTCTTAACAACATTAACGGCCATTGTAAAAGTTTACTTTACTCCACCCACAGAAACTAAACAAACTCACTGCAACCAGTTCTGCCTTTAAAATGCAAATGGACAAAAACCTGGGCTGTAACCACAACTGCTTCCTGACTAAAAGCTTCAAGCAATTTACAACACTTACAGTAAACAGAAAAGCTTAATTTTCCCCCAACATAGATCAAGCCTAGTCCTGGACACAACTCTGCGTGGAGATTCTCCTAGTCCAGGATTAGGCTTAACAGGCTTTCCTTGTCCGGCAAATGTAAAAGTGCAGCTTGAACGCAGGTTAACATTTATGTAATATATATTTGAGACTGTCCTTAATGAGACTTAAAACTAAAGTAACAGATTAGACATACTCTCTTTGGTGTGTGTGTGTGGGGGGGGGGGGGGGGTTACAAAACGAGTTGGACCTGCTGGGGTTCTTTTAAGCACATCCACCACAGGTACTTCAACAATTTAGAGCCAGTAAAACTGGAAAGGGCTGCCATGCTGGCTAGAGAGAAACCCCTTCATCAGAGAAATGGCTTATAGCTGGTGGACAAAACCCAGGTGAGGGTGTAAGGCCATAAAACTCTTCATCCTGGCCTCCAGTTAATATATAGCTAATCTACTATCTGGAACACCTGCAAGTCTTCGGGAGGAGTGCAACAATACAGTTCATGCAATACTGGCTTCACACTTTGCATGAAGAACGAAGGAGTGTATCCATAACCTACTAGCCATGGCTTGCTATGGGGGTTGTCTAATTTGATTAAGCTAAACCAAGTGGGTTCCCTAACGGGCGAGTGATTTTTGAGTTCTATAAAGAACTGCAGGTGAATGGAAAGATTTGGCCCAAGTGACATGTTTAGTTGAAATACTATGTGAGAGAACAAACATCCATTGTAATGCACAATTACCTTTTATCTGCTAAATTTAAAATATTGGAAAAAATATTTTTACAAAAGTAATGGCACATTTTCAATATTATATATTTTTTTATTTGTTTCAAACTTGTGCACTGAGGTTTACAGAAAAAGGCATATTTAAGTTTGTTCCAAGTACATGATATGTTAACCTACTTTCTCTCTAAAATAAACAAAACATGAGATTTGACCATTTTGGTGAATGAGTGCCTTTTTAATGATAAAGACTTAAGTATATGTTCTCTACCAGTTACAATTATTTTCTAGGCTTACAGACCAATCAGCCATAACATTAAAACCACCTCCCTGTATCTACACTCATTGTCCATTTTATTAGCTCCACTTACTGTATAGGAGCACTTGGTAGTTCTATAATTACAGACTGTAGTCCATCTGTTTCTCTGTATACATTGTTACTGCTGTGTCTGATCCACTCGTACCAGCAAAACACACACTAACACATCACCACAATATCTGTGTCACAAAGTATGCAGAGACACAGATGGACTACTGCCTGTAATTGTAGAACTACAAAGAGCTACACAGCTGCATGCTATGAGCACAGACAACTGTTGATCACAATTATTAATCCTCAGCACACACAAGCTGTTACAGTCGCGCACTCTCACACACTTACTGCACATCCCGGCCGATAGTTTTCATGAACACACGGAGGGACTTCCATCCTCCAGTGCCGAAGAAGAAGATGAGGATGGCAGGAACTACCTGAAGCCAGGGCAAGCCAAGGAGCAGCCTGAGCACGAAGAGGAGGGCTGTGGAACATCCCAGCCGCAACATCCTACACGGAAAAAACACAGTTAGGAGAAAATCTGACAGTCTGATCTGCATCCACGGTACCAACCGCGACTAACTCTGAGGTGCAATAAAGTACATTAAAGGGGAAGACAGAAAGTCCACAAAGTGTATTACCGTATCAGTCAAACACAGAACACTGATAAGATGGAGAGCATAAGAAGGCACAGATAAGAAGAAATAAAGAAATAAAGGGCTTCAAAAATTACACCGTACCATGAAAACAGGATGCTATCAGGAGGGCAGGCATCAACCTGTGAACTTTGACCTGCATTATGAACTCATCAGCGCAAAAGGCAACATTCAAGGCGCTCTCCTCACTCTCATAAATTAAAGATCAGGCCGTCAACAGATACTCCTTAGCCGGGATAAGATTGCAGAGGCCTCGAGGCCACCATATTCCAATGAAACATTAACAGCTTAATCGCTTAAAATGCATTCTTAACTCGTATTGAGTCAAGTGCTCTCGACATCCGTGTGTCTACAACATTGCTGGTTTTACATAAGGGCAGGCAACACTACAATACTCCATTGTTCAGACTGAAAGCCCAAATCCAATTTTTTGATAGACTGTTCAGCAAAAAAAAAAAAAATTAAAAACAAAAAATACACAAGAGTCTGATTTTGCAAACCTGATCCAAACCACATTCGGAGGTGCTTTGAAATTCCAATCTGATTTTTACAGATGTGCCTCAGTCTGGACACTCTGCCTCTTCAAATCAGATTTCAAAGCATCTCCTGCATCACCCGCAACGTGGCAGAAACTGACGATGTCAAATCTAGAGTGACAGAAGTGCTGGGATCCAAAAAGAGCAGCGAAGATTCATGTGTATGCCAGAGATGTATGCAGAAAATTGCATCATCTGTGCAGCTCCGTAGTTATTGATGCCTAATTGGTTACCACAGCAACTCACACATTGCTCTAAAATACTTGTAAATACCTATATTGAAAATCTTTTTTTCATAAAAAAGAACACAACAGAACAAAAATAAAACACATAATAACACATAAATATATTTATGTGACATATTTTTTCCCAATTGATATTATTGATTAAAATTAGCTACTTTGAAAGATTTGTTAGCGGTTCTTCTATGGCATTACTATAAAGAACCTTTTTAGTCACCTTTTTTAAAGAGTACACAAATTATGCATCACAATATTTAAATTTTAATAAAGCTAAACCACCAGTACATCAGTAGTGCAACATAAGAAAATTATTAAAAACTATTTAATGGCATAATGGGCTGAGATCCTATACAGTACTTCTCTCTACAACTGGTCTAATTTAGAGATGCACTGAATCGTGGTATCAGAAGAAGGTATAAGAATTGCTTCAAACGTTTAATGGCATCGGGCGTATAGATTTCATTGACATTTCAAAGTGATATTTAATAATGTATTTTATTGCTCTCTGGAGGAGCAGAATGTTCACAGTGTTCACATGACGATAACAAGGCACATTACAGTGCTCACTCCGAATTTGACCTCTGTAAAGGCCATATTTCTTCTGACCTTATGTAGGTATTCCCTATTCAACCCGTTTTCTCTCCGACCTGGATTCACTCCAGCAGTGACACAGGAAAAAATGTTTACCCACTCAGTCTGGACGTCCTGGTTGTTCAAATAAACATAAACACATGCACAAGGCCTGCAAACTGGACGTCTCTGTTAAATGATCTCTGAGCTGAGAAAAGACAGCCACATCACTGAGATGGACAATGTAAAGTAATGAGGTGGGATAAGATTTCGTCATACAAGGTCCAGTCTTCTACTCATATGAACTGAGGGCTTTTTATGGACCTTTGGGCTGTGTATTGGCAAGAACTGGGCAACGTATTATTTATCATGATACAGGGGTTACGATTCAATATACTGCAATGATACCGTGAAACTGTAAGAAAGCAATACATTGTCATGTAACTCTAGGTATAAAACATACACCAGGATATCGTCGCTGTCCAGTGAAAAACATGTATCTCCACTTTTGTCCATTTTTACTTTTATGCATCATTTGAACACATCAGCTACTGTTTACACTGAGTGAGAATCTCATGATGAACGGACCAACAGAAATGGCCCAAAACTGTTTGGAAAGATGTCTGGTTCCATCGACTTGCATTAAAGTTAAATGAGTTTTTGTCCTCTCCTGTAAAGTTGCTATTTTGGAGATACTTGTTTTTCTTTGGACAGCGACGATATGCAAAGGTCTGATATGGCTAATGCTAGCTGGGTGCTTTGACACTACTTGTTTGCACTGAGTGAAAGATTCTAATACCTGAGGATAGATTACAACCCTAGTATCTATTGGTTGGAGGTTTAAACACCACACAAAATGGACCACTGTCTACACTAATCTTTAACTGTTAATTAGTAATCAATACTGCGTATTGGTGAATGGATACAGTATCACAAAACATAGTATTTCGATACTCAAGAAATGTTTAGTCTGTAGCAAAGCTAGGGCCAGGCAGGAATTAGACTTTCAATGCAATTTGTGTCATTTGCTGGGAGCTTCAGATTGTTGTTCAAAAACCGTTCTGCCTGGAAAGGAAAGAAATAAAAAGAAGAACAAAAAAGCCTAAATCATCCCATATAGAAGAATAAATATATGTACATGTATTTGCTCATATTAAAAACATATGTGGCATATATGTACCGTTTTAAAACAAATTTATCTCAGATTTTTAACTGTTGACATATATGCCAATACATGCATATACAGTATGTCAAAGTCAAAGTGAATTTTATTGTCATTCAGACTTTACAGCAGGAGTCCAAACTCTGATGTGCAAATGTAAACATAGTGCAAACACACGAGACATACTAGTAACATAGTGCAGACGAGACATAAGTATAAATATAGAAGGGGGAAGTAACAAATACGAAATTATACTCTGCACTTACAGAAATATTGCACTTTGTGTAGAAAAATATTGCTATGTTTCCAAGTGATAATATTATTGCACACTGTAACATATAACGTAAACATAACACTGTAGGTGTAAACTTAACACTGGAAAGTGGTAAAGTGCTTGATTATAATAAACAGTAAGATTATTGCACATAAATTAGCAGCATTAAAAAAATTGAGATGTGAATTGCAATAAATAATATATATTAATATACTGTGTACAGCTCTGTCAATATATATTAATACATAGGCACTTTTATATATGAAATATATAACATACATTTAACATTTCTAAATATGTTCTGAATGGTAAGCCTGAGAGATATTTTGGGAGGAAAAAATTATAATGTATAATATTGCATATTAGATGATACCTGTTTTTACCTATTTTGTGTTTACCTGTCCTGAGGAAGTATGGATTCATGAACTTTACCAATAAATATCCAATACGGTTATATATGTGGATATGTGGATAATATAGCACTGCCTAAAGGTGGGCAATAATACAGTGTTGCGATACCTGAAATATATTGAAGTATATACACGATACGCGATCAGTTGGAATGGAGGAAGAAGAACCTGGAGGTGTATTGGAGGAAATGGAGGAGTATTTTAGAAAAAATGTGACATATCACAATACTGATAAATACTGCTGTACTGCCTAGTAATGATGACACTTCATATGAAGTACTTCACCAGCACCACCCATCCTGAGATATGGCTACTGCATATACTGACAGACATGAGATGCTCAGTGTGCTTTTGCTGGACCTGGACAGTACCTTAAATGTCCAGGCAGAGCATCTTGCAACGTTGTGGGAAATCCTGCCTGTAATGCTTGACTGGAAAAGTGAAATGGGTGTGGGAGATTCCATACGCCCCCACCAACAAGAATGCATCTATGAAATCCATAACATTAGGTCATTATTAAGCGAGACAAAATCACGTTCAGAAATGCTTTAGATCAGCCTTCATTATGCTGCAAGGCTGCTCTGGCCACAGCGATGCACAGCAGCACCACACACCATCAGCCATACTGTAGTACTGCAGCAGTCAAGGCAGCAAATGCCTGGCAGACACTAACCAGCCATGTGCGCCAACACACTCTTCCTCAATCGCGCGGTTTAGCATTGACTGAATAAGGCGATTTAACTGCCCACGATTAGCAGCCATCAAACTGCTTTATGGCGCTCACGTGATTCATTTCCCAAAGGGTTTATTTCAGCACGGACTGGGGGCCAGGTGCGCGAATATAACCAACAAGGACAGATTAGCTATGGGAGCCCCATTTTCGGTCAGTGTGAACACTGATCAGGTCACAAGGAGGCTGATCGTGATCTAGATCAAGCAGGCCGGGCGATAATACACATGCACGACATCCTTCTTATAGCCGGCGAGCGCGTTATCACAAGGTTGTAGGGAGGACAGCTGAGGAAGACACACACACTGGCTGCGTCCAAACCCGCATAATGTCATATTAAACACTAGCACACCAGGACATTCATCAGTCCGGCAGATGCTCATAGTACTGTACATGATACAGTATGTGGACCTGGGCGCCTTCATTTTACGGGATGCCGGAAACGGCGCTGCTCGAGGAAAGGAAACAGATCTAAGGAGAGCCTCGCGTACCTCGTTTTTCCGTGTCCGCAGTCGCTGACTTGTGCGTATGGTGGCAGATACCGACCGTTTCAATCCCACCTTGATCGGCTTTAGCAGAGAAACCTCCTCTTCTCCCGTTTCCACACGCGCCGACCCCGCTCAGTTGCCCCCCTACTCCGCCTCTATTTTAGACTGGATCCAGTTGAACTGCTTTTAGTTCATGCTTCCGTTCATCATCATCCCCCGTTACCGCGTTACTATCTCCATTTTAACGACGCTCTAATTCATATGACCTTATAATTTTCTTACCCCTCCCTGCTGGCCGGCGATAAAGCACTTCGACTGACGGGCTCCGCGGCCAATCAGGTCCGTGAACGCATACCCTGAACGCTGACGTTTTCCGAAGAGGAGGCGGGGCTTCCGCGAAGGGAAATGCGGGCCGGAAAAAAAGCGATTTGATTCAGTACAGGAGTCGACTCTTTCGGACTGTGCGTTTCAAATAATGTTTCAATGACAGATTAAACCGCTTTAATCCGAGTTTATTACTTAAAAAAATATTTTGTTACTTCAGTTGAACAATCAGATCCAATTATGTAAGATATAAAATAATTATAATAATAATTAAATTGATAAACAGTGAACCATGCTAGATGTAATGGCTCCGTTCATGTGACAACGATAGTATTCTAGACAAAATGAGGGTCATTTGTTTTCCCTTTGATATTCTGGCATCCAACAGCACAAGAAAAGACATGTTCTGTCATTCTGTGGATCTTGCCCTAAGCATGTCTTGTTTCTGCTGCTTTTCTGCCATCACAATGTGTGCGCAATTGCTAGCAACTCCCACTCCACAACTGTCCATAATTAGTGATTATGTATGCAACAATATATTCTTTTTATATATTCTTACTTTTTTCTTATTTGTTGTCTGTTAAAAACACCCTATTAACCTTGAGACATCGACCTGGTGTATGGGTGACTCCACAAGAACGATTAGGGGGCAAAGGATCACCATGTGCACCAAGCTTAAATTATGATGACAGAAGTTCATTAAAAACACCCTATTAACCACGTGGGATACATTAGCCACTCTAGTAACCACCTGAGATACACTCGCAATCACAATGCAACAACTTGTCTGGAAACACTCTCTGTAGCCCACTATGCAGCTCCACACTGCTACCAGATCTAGCAAAATCAGGAAAACACAAACAGATAACAGGCACAGAAAAACTAGCAACATTATAGCTAGCAACAGCCACAGTCAGTTTATTTATATACTATGATGTATTATGTTATAACTTGTTATATTAATTGAAATGGTTAAATATTGGGGTTAAATAACATTAGGGTTAAATCCAAGATTGTGCAGATGCTACAAAAAAGACTCATTTGGATTTGTGAATCGGTTCGCTCAGTTCACAGAAATGAACTGATTCAACGGAATGATTCATTCACGCTACCAAACAACGAATCGCGTCGCAGAGAGAGCGCAGCTGCTCGCAGCCGGTAGGAACCAGGCTTCACTGCAGAACCGGGAAGAGAGCTTGAAAACGAGAGAGGAAAAAAGAAAAAAGAGAGAGGGAGAGAGAGAGCGGGAGAGAGAGAGAGAGAGAGGGAGGGAGGGAGGGAGAGAGAGAAGGGTGGGGGAAATCGAGATGCGTATGCTCGCGCCACACCAACACGTGTTCGTAAGCGTCAAATCTGCGCAAGTCCACAATGCACATTGTCTTTACACAATGCATTCAAATACAGTGCAGGTCATGACTACTAGACGAGCATAACCCTCATGATCTACTAGTGTTTAAAAGTCAAATCACACGACAGCTGGAAGTCAGATGCTCCTTTGCCACTTACAATATGTACAGCAGATCTAACAGTACATTAAATACACGATATATATGATTTTAAGCTTTAAATGCTTACCTATTACTGAAATCACTGTAAGATCTCAGCCTTTATCGGTACAGGAATTACATCCTGCCAAAATGTGGCGTTATACTGTTCAAAGAAGAACGTCTGCAATCTGGTATTTGTAAGGGCCATGAATAAAGAGAATGGTCTTTGACTTGAGACACTGATGATAACAGTAAGATAACACCACTGTGAATAGAAAGAAACTGGCAGGCTGCATTTACTTATATCAGTGCTCCACATATGATCCAATATATTCTATCTCCATACCCATCATACTTATTAACATCATGCACCACTTCTAGATGTGGTTTATTACTCAGAGATGGATATACAAGTGAATGAACAGGACAGGCTTAATTGAGACTGTACAATTACATATTAGTAAGACAGTCAACACTTCAGGCAAAACCAGACAATTGCTGCTTACTTCATATGCTCCAATTAATAAAACTACTCAATTAATATTGACACCAGAGGCTTGGAGTACATTAATGGGCCCATATTAAAGACAAACTAAATATTCCTCCTATAGGGTAATATTTTGATGTAGTTTGTAAACAATGTTCAGGTTTCAGCACTTACTGATCTGTGTATGTACTGTGTAAGGTTTTGGTGACATTGCGAAAACAACCACATTTACATACCAGAGCTGTGACAATCCCTCGATCTGTATCAAGGCACCGATCAAGTATGACACTGATGCATGCGTGTTTATTTTCCCCCACTCCAACATTTAATGCATGATTCCTCTCCTGTATTATACATGGTGCGATCCAGAACCACTCCACACTCAGAACAGACGGGTCACGAGGCGAAAACAGTTGCTGTGTTTGCTGCATGTTCACGTAGCACAAATGTCTGAGCTGCCAGCTTATTGCTTACATAAATGATTGCAGAAGACATAAAAACATAAAAACCTGACTTGTTGTAACTTGCTGTTGCTGGTTTTTAAAGCATGTTTTGTACAACTAATGAACATGTGGGTTCACAACATAAACCTACTGAACACATTTCTCTTGCCTTTTCAAAAGTTAAAGCTACTACTAATTTGTTTGATTTGTTTATTGGCCTAGATTATATATCATATCATAAACACTGCATTTCTTTACCATTTCTGCCTAGAAATTTCTAGCAGGCTGCACCAGATAAAAGTGTTGCTTGCATGCTTCTGTTCACGACAATGCAGCTGCAATCTACCAGTTGTCCCAGCAGCAGCAGCCAAGACGACAAAAGTTTTAGATGGTCAACCTCAGGTGTGGAAACATCTTGGTTTAAGAAAATTAATGGATGTACGGATGAGACTTTTACCTTTTTTAAAAATAGTAGGTGTTAATTAAGATATCTCAAACCTGTCAATTCATCTGAAAAGGAGTGTTGAGGCCAGTGGCTCTGTTGTGTGGAATTTCATCATATCATTTCATATTAACTATGGTCAGATCATTGTACTGTCTCATGATGAAACTTGAGATTTACACCCCTACATGCATTCGCCTATTCAACCTCAGTTCAGCTCCGAGGGAAGTTTCAGCCTGTTTTTTCAGAATGAGGCGCAATACAGGCCATCAGGTAAAAGCTCATTTACACACATCCGTCTTGAGCGTACAGTAACAAAAAAAAAGTGCTTTTTCGTTATGAAGGATAAAGAGATGTTGGGAAAACGACTGTGTAAAAATGTACTGACTGTTTTCAGTCCATAGAAGCATATACATAAACATATCATAAGTGGACTTCAGGGAAAAGAAATAAACCACTAGATTAAGCAGAAATGCAGGATATGAGCCCTTTAAACATGTTTAAAAAGTGTAAATGACAGTGTAGGTGCCCAAAAAACCCATTATGAAAGAAAGACCTGGGTGCAGAGATGAAAGCTGAGAGCGTCCTTTCATCTCTCACAAGTTTTTTTTATTGTGTAACTTCCTGTNAGTGTAAATGACAGTGTAGGTGCCCAAAAAACCCATTATGAAAGAAAGACCTGGGTGCAGAGATGAAAGCTGAGAGCGTCCTTTCATCTCTCAAGTTTTTTTTATTGTGTAACTTCCTGTTTTACAATAACACAACACATTAAAAATATAATTACATAAATAAATCAGAAATGTCACTGAATAACCATTTTAATATGTATATATTTTTGCCAATTATTTAACAAGTTACTCTGACTGATCAGTCAGTCACCAGTCCTGAAGCAAGAAGGTAGTTTCAGTGGGCGTGCTTATGGGCGCTGCCTTTCCTGAATTCTTTCGAACTGAGTGGTCCAACCATCGTTGTTCTTTGTCATTTCCACACCTTGTATTGGCACTTTTTGTGCAGCATTAACTGAACCACTCCCAGAGATCCTCAGAGGATCCTGGCTTGTCCTTAGGAAAAGGTTCATCATCAACAACAACAACAACAACAACAACAAACAGTGAAAGTACATTAGAAAACAGAGCCCACTGACTGAAAATTAGGGGGGGCAGGGATCCACCAGAAATCTTACGTAATTAAATGATTAAGACATAAACAGTCATTCAGAGTGGTTTGGTGTGAAACACTCCATTCTAGAAAAACCTGCCATGTCAGATTTGTTCTAAGTGGTGGTGACAGGATCCAGACCTATGAACAATTGAATCCCTCTAAAAGCTCCTGTCACAGAACGTTATTCCATTAAATGGTTAGATATATGATGTCTGATGTCTGAGACATTGTTTTGCAATAGTTTTGTGAATGTTTTTGTTTAAAAAGTATATTCCATTTACTTAAACTCAGTCAGGCAGAGAGGTACCTGCAAAGCGTTGTGCGGCAAAATAGATCAAAATAGAGCTCCGAAAGATTATTTTTTTACATGAATGACTATTAATGACCTTTATCAACATTCCATATATATATATATATATATATATATATATATATATATATATTTGTGAA
>CM067490.1:13214505-13344728 GCA_034552555.1 Semaprochilodus insignis | reverse complement strand
CACAGGCATATATATATATATATATATATATATATATATATATATATATATATATATATATATATATATATATATATATATATATGAAGATATTACTATTAGCTGCACCAGCCTTACCCAGTCTACCTAGAAGAGTCTGCCCGATGTCCTTGATGTCATTGTATTCATGCAGCAGATCAATATGCTGATCTAGCTCCTCCACCTTGATGCCTCTGTAGAGACAATCATAAAACATCATATCAGTCTAATCTTTTACATCCTAAAGAGGAGATTAAACTCATTTAGAGAACCCCTAATCTATAGCAGTAAAAACAAGAATGGCCCTTTTTAAATTAAACCTCAATAATCCCAAAACTGCTGTTGTAACATATAACTGGTGTGTCAAATGTTTTTGTTGAACATAATCCAGTTTTAGACAGAAGTGCTGTACACACAATCTGGACATGGCTGAAAAATGTTGTATTAAATAATCAGTAGATGCAAGAGTATTAAGTGTCTATAAAGACAAGGTCTTATTTTGTAATTTTCTCTCAAATAGAGAAAAAAGTCAAACATTTCACACATAATAGTCCATAAATTATAAATGTTCCTAATGATATTCATGTCGACATAAAAGATTGCTTAGGAACGGGTCATTATCTGCATCCACCTCTTGGGAATCTACCCAAAACATAAACAAACAAACAAAACGTACTCATTTTCTAACAGTGTGATCTGTGAATCCAGCTCAGTTAGCTTCATCTGTAGTTCTTTGATCTCCTCCTCAATACAGGCCACTGAACTTGCAGTTTTGGAAGCCTGAACCTATTAAGAGCATAGTCAAGAGATGTTCTGGTTAGATGGAGCACAATTTACAATCAAATTCTTTTAATGCCTTTTTCAAGACCTCAACTAAGAAAAAAAAAACCAAATTCCAACACAAATTAACTCATGTGCCAGCATGTACAATGCTGCTTAAAAGTTTATAAACTTTAATAATTTGCATATAAATGCGACCCAAAATATGATCTGAAATTACACAAACAATTTTTATTTATTCATTTATTGAACAAAGTGATTCAACATTGAACATTTTTGTATGTGAACCTTTCAGGAACCGGTGTGACCCTCTTGAGCAGACAAATCAATCAGACATCAATATACACTTTGAGCTGACTTTTCAGTACATCTGACTCATCAGATCTGCTCCAACTCTTAATCGGTGGGCAGTGTTTGACCAGATCTTACTATTGGCTGAACAGTTATGGTTAGGAAAATATTCATAAATAAGTTTATCATAGACACAGATTCTTTTCTGTGCTGTCTTTAGGAGGTCATCTTAAGATTTAATAAACATCCAATAGCAAAAGATAATATATTTTCATGCATTGTGCGACTATTATAAAACTTTACTCTGCAGATACCCTGTGTCAATGCTCTTTATAAGGTTACATATTAACTATCCAGCCATGCAATAAAATGCACCTAGCCAGGTTGAGAAACCACAAGGGCATACTCTCTTAAGCAGGTGTAAGGGATGCATGTGTGGCCTTTCCCTGTCAGTTATCACTTATTCATCTAAATAATAATACTTACTGGAGATTTAAAACTGGAATTCACTTTCTTTGATCCTGAACAGGGTGTCCTGTTCAAGAGAAAACATAAATCAGCAACCAATAAGGCTTAGATTCTAATTCAGCTACATTAGAAGTCTAAATATAATGAACACCCCACATTATTAGTGAAAAATAGTAGAGGCTGTTACTGCAGCAAAGGGGTAGAAATTCCTTATGCACAGCCTTAATTACAGAAGAAACATTTGACGTGCATATATCTACAAACTTCTGGACATAAAGTGTACTTTAAAAAGCCTGTGGTTATTTCACAATGCAAAGAACCATATAAGCATGTAACTGGCTCTTTAATTACTCATGGTTCTGTGTAGAACCGAACCAAAGTTGGTGGAATTCCCCTTGAATTGAAGATCTGTGGTTCCTGTATCCATTAAGACAGAGATGCAGGTCACCCGGAGAATTCCACAACTGGAAATCACTAGCTGTGGTTTAGAGTTTAATCCGAGTTTAAACCTGAATAAGTCACATGAGTGGGCTCTTAAACTCAATTGCTGTGACCTTGAAAGCTGCAGTTTAAGTGCACCTGTGGTTTAAACTAAACCCAATAGATGTCATTTAAAAATGACACATCCGCCACTAGATGGTGTTGTATTTTAGTTTAGTAGGCTACCTTCAATTTGATAATAGTTTTACTGAGGTTTAAGGCAATATTATAGTAACTGCAGTCCATGTTTAGCTCAGATATTTTAATATTCCATAACTAGATCTTCAGTCAGAATTTTTTATGGACTTCACTGCAAGTTTTAATTGAATGCTATATTGCTCATCTAAACAATGAGGTAAAATACTTAACTAGAGGAAGTGTTTATTGTTGCAGTCGACTACGCTTTTTTTTTTTGTTGTTGATCAAAGAAACTAAAGATGACCCATGTTCACTGCATATCACTCTAAAGGGAAACTGTTGCAGAAAGGCATCTCATATCAGCCAATATATTCCCCATACCCTCACAAAAGAAAGAAAGATTGCCAAACCAGTCGGATTTGCAGTCGGATGGTGAAGCAAGCAAAGCAGCTCTTTTAAATTAAGATGGTCAAGGTGCTCCACTTTGAGTCCACTCACTTCATCCAGTCGTGCTGTTCAGTTTCATGTCAGGTAATCACTCATGATTTTTTTCTTGGAGTGAGTGGCTACATGGTTTTAGTTGATGTGTTTTAAATTACGAGTAATGTAAGATAAATAACAACACAGCATAGTACAAGTATGCCTAGTGACAAGACTATGTATATGTGTGTGTGTGTGTGTATGTATCAGAATTGTTTACAGCGGCGGTGATAAGAACCAGACGTCCACCTGTAAAAGCTCCTTCACATAAACACATTACATAAAATGGTTATAAATATGCTAGCTGTAGCTAGTCACTTGCTAGTTAGGCAAAATGTCTGTATTTGTGTTGTACACATGGTGACCCCTGGTTCCTGTCACTACCGCCAGGTGGGACAGTCCTTCAGCTCTTTCCTTATTGGACAGGCTTAACTTCGGACCTAAGTTGTCTCAACAGAGATATCCTGCTTTGTGCCAAAGCTGTGAGAAACTGAGACTAAACTGCTGCTAAGCTAATAAGCGATTGCCTCAGTGTCTAACGTATAGCGAGTACAGTTACCCTGAACTAACCAGCCTGACTTCCAGCTTAGCTAAACTATGCTAAGCTACGTGTTTATTTACCTTTTTCTCGAGGCTAACAGCACCGCGCCTCCTCTCTGTGGTGTACACTTCAGCGAGGTTTCAGCAACAGGACCTGTCTTGACATCTTCCCGCCAGTTATCTGAATCCATTTTTCATTATTCCTCTACTAAAAGGGTTTGTTAAGCATTATGCATTAACGAAGATAAATAAAGACGGAACAGTAGCGGATTAGCTAGCTCACTAGCTCGACACTTCCACTCAGCGCGCCTCGTTTTGGAATGGTTGACGTCCTTCGTTGTGGCGAATTTCATTGGATGTTACAGAAAAGGAAGCGGGGCGAGTGGAGACCAAAATCAAGGCCAGAAATTATTTATATTTCTTTATTTAGCCTTTTTTGTCGTTTACACTGACTGATTAATTACATAGACTTTATACGTCGGAACCACTGTGTGCATATAGTCTATTTATCAAAACGGAATTATCTCCATTATCTGTAGACACGCAGAGAATAGTCCACCAACCAAATCTGTGCAGCAACAGACGAGCTAATGTCTCTGATTGGACAACTACAAGGTAGGCTATCAAGGTAGGGGTGTCTAATAGAGTGGACAGTGAGTGGACACAGTGTCAGCACTGCTCCAACAGCACTGCTGTGTCTGATCCGCAGGTACCAGTGAAACACACACTAACACACCACCACCGCGTCAGTGTCAGTGCAGTGCTCAGAATGATCCATCACCCACATTATACCTGCTTAGTGGTGGTAATGTGGGGGTCCCATTGAAGAACAGGGTAACAAAGTATGCAGAGAAACAGATGGAATACAGTCTTATGTTATGGCTGATTTGTGTATATATATACCATATATATAAATTCACCAAAAATAAATGAATATGCTTTTACATTTTATGTACTTATCAGTGATATTAATCAGCGTTTAAACACAAATATACTGACAAGTATATAGAAAAGCCTAGTATATTTGTCCTTTTTTTGTACTTAATCTTTTGATTGAGATATACTTAAGAAATGTATAATTAGGCATAAATGCATCCAGTACAACATTTGTTTGAAAAAAATATATTTATAAAGAATACAAATATTCTCCTAATCCTGAATTTATCCTGTTTATGTTTATATGTGTGTCCACCTGTCTCCTTAAAGTACAGTTAACAGTACATTTTAGGTATAAAGTGCAAAGGTGATATGTAAGTAATATAAGTATTATGTTAAATCCACTTAAAGAAAACATACTAGTTACTGGTGGTATTAAAACTACTAAACTTGGAGTAGTACTGAAATGTTGGTGGCATGGCCTAACAGGTTTCCTCCTTTCCTCATAGCTTGTAACTAAAATCAGATCATCATCTGCCAAACCGTTTTCTTTTCCATGGGTGTTTCCTTACAGTAGACACTCCCTGTTCTTTCATGAACTAAAAGTAGGATACAAGTATATAATTAGCAGCTAAGAAGATGAATAAATGAGCAAGTAAACTAAGGGTTACATCTAAGTTCACTTTTACTATAGTTGTAGTGCAAAAAAACAGTAGAAGTACTACAAGAGGTATTGAAATAGTATACTTATGAGTCTACTACTAGTACACTGATATTAGTACACTCAACTATCCTTAAGTTTACTTAATAAATGAACTTTATACTTTTTAGTAGTATTGGAATTGAATTGGGAGTGAATACCGAACTGCACCTTACCTTATGCTGTAAACCGTAACAAATTAAATTAAAACATTATTTCCCCATAAATAACCTAAACTGCAATAGAAACAGCATCGGAATTCCCCGGACGTCTATCTTATCTAGTTTCATCTTATTTTACGATTTAATTTGACAACGAAAAGGCCAACACAGACCCCTTGTCATACTACCTTTGACCAGTAGATGGCAGCATGAACTAATACAATATCAGCGAAATCAGTCTTTATAAAGCGCTGTGAGACGACAGGATGGTAAATGAAACTATTACGCCATTTCTTTGCATCATTTTCTGACTAGACCTCTTAGCCAGACGCGGAGGTTGAATAATTTAAATCAGTTAGTTGTCGTTTCAGTGAAACAACAAAGTTGCAGGTACTGAATTCCCTATAGACCTGCACCTCTTAGGCCACCCAGCATCCTCTCTGTAAGCAGAGGAACTTGAGTTTGATGTTGATGATAACGTGTCAGAGATCAATGATATTCATAGCTTGCATGTGGGGAGATATACACTCATCGTCAAAAGAATAGTTACACCCAGAAGGAAGTGTCAGATTCCAGTACTACTGGGAATGAAGGTTACCAGGAACAATAAATGGTGATAAATTTAGACTGATATGGGCAATATTTACTGAGCTACACATACAGAAGTAGTGTCTCTCAGTATGGCATCCCATGCAGCTTGAATATTCTCACACAGTTCCTGCAGATTATGTGGTAGGGGCGGAGGTGGAGTGATAGCAGACCTTCTGGACGTGACGCGTGACAACAAACTGTTCATCTTGGTGCTGACCACGGTGCCTCCACACACGGATTTGTTGGTCGTCTCCACCAAGACAAAAGTGGGACTCGATACTTAAGATGACCCACTGCCATTCTGGGTTACTCCATGGCAGTCTGGCACGACACCATTGCAGTCTTTGGCCACGCTGACATGATGTTAAGGGCAGTTGGCGTAACTGTCTGCATGCGTGCTGTGTCGTGCAGCCATCTGCCAGTAGTGCTGGCACTAACAGGATGACTCATGGAGGGCGTCACTGCTCGCAGAATGTCTGCAATCATAGCTGTTGGGTCAGTCAATAAGGCCCACCCTTGCTCATATCACATGTGCACCGAGCATGAGACATGAATCATTTGCGTGTCTCACAATGTCAAATCTACCCACCAAGTTTCATTCCTGTCAGTTGTTTCCTTCTGGGTGCTACTATTTGTGCAGATATTTGTTTGATAATGAGTGTACATGATGTAGGGCACTAAGCTACACACTAAGGGAGGTCTTCAGCCTTAAGAGTGGAACAAAGATTAGACAAAATAATCCGAGGTTTACTAGTGTTCTCCAACTCTTTCCAACTCTCTACACTTAGAGGGTGAGGAAATGGCTGAAAAAGACTGACCATGACTCTCTCCTCACAGTAATTCTGTGGCCTAATCATGACTGATGGAGTGCAAGGTAAGTTCCTTAGAGCAGTTTCTAAGTCCTAGGGTTTTCTGCTCCAACACATATCATCCGACTCATGAGTTTATTATGGGACCATTCATGTCTGCCAGAGCATGGAAAATACTCCTCCACTAAACTGTGTAGGACTGTTCAGAGTGGGTTCATCGTGATAGTAAATCAGTCATAATTTTTCCCTAGAGATTTATCTGGTTTGTGTTTTCTTTATTAGGTTAATATCACAAAAAAGATCATCTGCAGCTTTTTTACATTACTGCAGTATGTTATACAGAGAATAAATCAAGATTAGTCTGGCCAAAATGAAGAACGTAACCCCTGCAGCATTTGTTGTAAACATGCCGACTCACTTTGCCCGAGTAGTCTCTAGAGTCTCTGGTTCTCTCGTTGATGACATTCCACACCTCCTGATGAAACTTTTAAAAAAAGCTTCTACAAGATGAAGTAAGGAAGCCAGTTGGCTAAGCTTACTGCTAAATATATTGTGTCAGAATCTATTAGCCACAACATGTGTGGTGCCTAGTGGATTTCTTTCTCAGTGTGGGGGGATTCCCAGTGGTTGAATGACATATTTGCATAATGCATGCTGGGTGTTGTAGTGAGAGCACACAGATGGACAAACACACAAAAAGGATACACAATTGTGAATTCTGTCAAATTGATGACACCGAGGGGTGCAATACTACCCTACAAAATGTTACTTAACATTAAATGCTGGTTTTAGGCTGGAATGCCCCTTTATAAATGCAATTGTGAATGGTAAATATAAATAATATACCGTATATGTTATATATTGTCACTTTCCAAAGAAAAACAAGTTTCTCCAAAATGGTAACTTTACAGGAGACGGCAACAACCTAGTTTAGTTTTAATGGTCAATGGAACCAGACTTTTTTCCAAGCAGTTTTGGGCCATTTCTGTTGATCCATTCATCATGGAATATTCATATTATGTAAAGAGCAGCTGCTGTGTTCAAATGGTGTATAAAAGTAAAAATTGACAAAAATAGAGATACATGTTTTCCTTTGGACAGCGATATACTATATTTGTGTTGTAGACATGGTGACCCCTGGTTCCCATCATCACCACTGTCTAGATGAGTATGTGTCTTATCTTAATGTCTTAATGGCTATATTATGCAGCTTATTTCTAAAATTCGGCAGAACTGCCTATTTAAGCACAATGTACTATTGTACACAATGACAGCTAGCTATAGGTGGTAAAACACTGCTGACAGTATGAATGAGAACCAGGACCTGCTTGTTTGTGGTGAAGGCCGGGTCACACTGAAGGTGATGTGGAAAGGAATAATCTATTCTGCTCTCTTCTCTCTACCTGCTTCAGTTCTAGCATTTGGTTCCTCTTAAAAGCCCACATGAACACAAGTCACAGCAGGAGAGAGGAGGACTCTGGCTGATCACAGGCTGAGGCCCCGGCTTAGAATCCACTTAGTGTGGGGAGCCTTCTGACGGATTCCTTCAGCTGCATTTAAAGAGATAAGCTAGCTACTTTTCATCTAAGTGTGATTTTTTTTTTTTTTACCTTAAAGGCATGCTGCCGTTCACCCCAGACAGACTTTCGATGATACAGGCTTTAGGAGGCTTACAGTGGAGGTTTATATGGCATGTTGAAGCCATTTTTCACGTTTGATATGGCACACAGTCCGCAGTCTCCTTGCCGATGGTAAAGTGGCCACAGGCGGATTTGTTGACTGCATCCTCTTAGCCGCTGATAAGCTACCAGGGCGGTAATTTGCTGAAAATATCCATCTATGAATAAGCACTTATTAAGTAACCGCCAATTAAAGACGCGGCCCAGTTCTTAGAAGTGAATATGAGTGGATTAAACCTAAGCCTGTACTAAAAAGGATTTATAAAGAGCTCATATTCTACATTTCTATTTCATTTTCCCCCGAGGTCTTTATCGCAGAACGCTTCAGCAATCACAGCATGTTTAGGACCTCTCCACACATTTTCAGTGATGTTCGTGAGAAAGTTTTAGCTTGTGTTTCCTGAAACAGTTCATGGTGGTTTTTGTGGTATGTTTTGGATAATTATCCTGTTACAGAAGTCAACCTATTTTTAGCTTCAGCTTCTTAACTGACACATTTTGCTTTCAGATTTATCTGCTATTTAATGGAATCCAGTCCTTCATCAGTCAGTGCAGTGTAATGTGGGCTGCTGCACAGCATAATAGATCAAATGGTGCCCCATTTCCACCCAACCCCCCCCCCGCCCCGAACATATTGTGACATCGGGGAACACTGTGCTTCAAGTGAATGCTCTTTTATTGAACACAGCAGCAGGGCATAACTGACGCTACCAGGAAGCAGACAGGGCATAACTGACGCTACCAGGAAGCAGACAGGTCATCTCCAGACACACTGTGCTACACTGCAGCACACTATAATGTTCCACCAGCAGGTCCTCACGGGTGACTGCCATCCAGGCATACTCACTGCCATCTCTTTTGGCATCCTCCAGCCAGGCTCCAATGACTCCAATGCATGCATGTCCACCCAGTATTCTGCTATGCTCAAAATGTTTATGTACAAAATCCCAATATACTTATGCAAACAATGTAAATTAAATCTTACACTCACTAGCTTTGCCGTAATGTTAGGACCTGTGAGATTTTCCCATTAGTTGTTTACAGGAAACTTATTATTGTAACACTGTTCCACCTTATCAGCACATTACTTCAGCAGAGTCTTTATTATGTTTCTGACTTTCATAGTAAGGAAAAGGTAGCATTGACATCAACAAATAAATAAAATGTAAATAATGTTTTCAGTAATGTTAGCCTCCCCACTGGATTTGGTCTCCCCAATGTTGATGGCTGGGAATGGTAGACAGGAAACACACACAAGCTACCCTACAGCCCAGCTCAGAATTGGACAGATAACCCATATGCACAATTTAGACTAACAACATCAACTTATTTATACAATCAAAGCCAGTAGCAGATTGCTACAATATTTTTGGGGATTGTGGCAAAAGAGTTCCATTTCACCTATTACTCTACAGCACCCAAAATGCCATTCTAGATGTTGCTTTTTTATACTTCAGATGTTTACTTTTGTGATGAGGATTTAGGTAAAGTTTCCTTCTGATAACTCGTCTTTTGCTGTCATATGGGAGTTTTGCTTTGCCTTTCTGGCCAGCATACAAGCTGCTCTCTTTGACACTTTTCTTTAGTTTTCCAGATCTTTACCTTTACAGGTCCCCTGCCATTTCTGCCATTTCTTAATGTCATTTCACATAGTGGAAACTGTGAGCCGGAAGCATTTCTGCTATCTTTTTATAGCCTTTCCCTGCATAAGTTAGCTTCATTTTGAAGTCCTCAGCCAGTCGTTTAGAGCAGTGGTTCCCAACCCTGGTCCTGGAATCCTAAACTTTTTGTGTATTCTGGCCAAAACACCCAATGCAGCTCAAGAAGGGCTTGTAATTAGTGGATAAGTCGAATCAGGTATGTTGGAAGGAGGGTCCTCTAAGGAAACCAGTGGCTTATAGGAGCCTACAGTTATTTAGTGTTTGCATAAGGTGTGAAGAGTTTTTTTCAAGTCCAAATGATAATCCTTAAGATTCCTAACCAGTCTTAATGAGTCAAAAAAAGCCTAATGTTTTAGTCCTGACGTTTACAACTGGAAAAGTGTCCAAACTTTTACATGCTTCCATCAATACTTTCTTTTTATCTGTTTTAAGTGAGTCAGATGTGAAATAACTATGCTTTAACATTTGCAGAAAAATGTGTATGTTTGTGTGTTTGTTTACTGCTTTTAATTTCAATGATCAGCTAAATATGTAATTTGGCTACGGGTGCCCGAACTTTTGCACACAACCATATGTAATCAATCTCTGTTCTGATTGGCTGCTTTGTATGTGCCTCAGGCATAAAAACTTAACTAAGACTAAGGTGGAGGCAGATGGGAGCATGACATCACTCCTCAGGCCAAAGAATGATGAAGTGCAGGGTCAGTTAAGGATAAGGCAAATCTAATTACCCTCTATGTGTTGATTTGCATATTTCTCACTATGAAATCTACTACCAGTGTTTTCTATGGAAATTATGTATGCCCTGTATTACATATGTCATCAACGGCTACAGCTTAAAGTAATAATTCAGCAATTAGAAGCCTTGATCCTTGTAGATTATGAAGCAAGTTACATTTGTTACATCTGGGGATCTTGTGTTCTCTCTCACTCTCACAAGTTTCAGGTGCTACTCTCTCTGCACTGTATCTACAGGTGATACCGTGTTCTGGTTGACTGATTGGATTTGGAGGGATGGATTTGAAGACCTTGTGTTTGGCTGTTTTTTGGTTCCTGCTTCTTCCTCCTGTTGCTTCTCTCTGCCAGAGACTTTGGTTAGGTAAGTTAGTTAATTAGGGAGGCCTAGACAACTTTTGAAGGTTGTTGCTTCCCTTATTATAAACAAAAAGCATCTTGAGACTTGGTCTGGTAGGGGTTGAAGTGGGGAAGTTGGAGGAGACCTTTTTGTGTTGTGGCCTACCTAGACAGGCCATATCGCATTACAAAGGCATGGTGGTGGAAGAAGAGGGTAGGGGTGCTGGACTGGCCTGTTTTTGGAGGAAGAATGGGATAAAATAACACCTGAAACGCTTCATCGCTTGTTTTCCTCAGTGCCAAGACGTCTTTTAAGTGTTGTGTGAAGCAGTGTTATCATTGCAAAGTGGTAAATGCTTTACCATCCCAAATTATTTTGGAATGTGTTGCAGGTCTGAAATGCAGGAATGGATGTATATTAACGAATGCAATGAAGTTGACCAGACAAAACATGAGATATCTTGTGTTCACACTGTCTGCAATGAAATAAAATTCAAAGTATTTCTTTTATTTACATTTTCCATACTGTCCCAATTGTTCTGATTTAGGGTTCTATAAATAGCCAGTTTGAAACTTCAAAACTTTTATTCAGTAAAGTTATTCTTTGCTATGAGATGGACCCTTTAATAATCCCTGCAGTTTAGTCCGCAACTACGCCCATATCCATAAAACAGGCCCTAGTGTTGTACCTACTAGGGGTCAAGCCTTCTACTGTACATTTGACAGTCTATGCGCAAGCACTCGACACATGTAGCAGATCCGACCTTCAGAATGTTATTGAATATGACAGACACATGGGGAGCAGATGACAGTGCTGTAACTGAGCCTGTGAAACTCAGTCTGTCTGCTACTTGCCATTTCAGCACCAGTAGCGCAGGGAGCTGTCTGATCATGGTTGACTGGCCACTATCAAAGAAATGAGAGATTCCACTAAGAGAGACAGGGAGAGAGAGCGAGTGAGATGAAAAAAGAAGAGATTTGTTCTATTCTACTGGCCCTCTGGAGCCATCCTTTATTCATGCGGTCCACATGAGGAGTGCTGCAGGAATGGGCAGGATGAAAGATTCACAGCTGCCCATCTTGCACACATGGGGTAATGGGTCTGGAGAGGGTTCTCTCCCATCTGTGAGAACCGTGTGTGTGTGTGTTTGTGTCTACAGGCTGCTGAAGAATGGAGTTTGTACACCTTGCTTGCAGACGTCTGCACTCTTAGGTCCTAAAGGGTCCATATCAAGGAAAAGTCATTTTTCATTCCTTTTTTAAAAAATAAACGAGTGAGACTCTTAATAGCTAACAATAGTGGTAACGCTAGCTAGCTATGAAAGCTGAAACAAAATCCAGTTTTGCATCTTTATATCTGTACCTATCACTGCTTTAAAAATATAGAAAGCGGACCGGCTGCCAGTGTCTAGCTATTTCATTTGTATTTTTGTTTCATTTTTCTCAATAATGTTTAATTATTAGTACGTAAAGATACACTCAATATTCTTCTTCAATATTTTTGCAATATTTCTAAACGAAGGATCTTCTGAGTTCTTATAAGTAATGTTAATGACTGTTATGTAGTGGAAAATCTAAAAAAAGGTTTTCTTTAAGAATTAGTTAGACTTAAAAAGCCTTGCACGTACCCCTCCAATTTAAAAAGGATTAAAATAAATGGATTCTAATATGTTTTTGACCAAAATTTACTTATTAAACATTCATAAAATGTCTCATAGATCAGGCAGTGTAACTATCTGTAAGGGGCTTTTAGACATCTGGGTCCATTCACAACCACTGTCAGTTAGACATTTTCACATCAAACGATGCCTAATGATATTATTTGTATAGTAATGAATAAATTATGCATACATTTAAAAAAAGTGAAATTTCCCATCCAAGCGTAGTGCCTGCACTGTGTTATCTCTTACATATTTGTATTTCTTTGATTTTCGGACATGAATAATCGTCAAAAACTGACATGCAAGATTTGCTGACTGTAGCACGAAGTGTGCAAAAGTCCTTTCCTTCCTGAAGGTATGCAGGTGTTCTGCAGCCACTCTTAGAAGGCCATTCTAGTTTGTGTGTCTATCTTTGTCCTGTTCTGCCTCCTGGGTCAAGCCCCTCCATCTCTAGCTCCATTTATAACTCACCAGCTCTATGCCCTCTCTTTCTCAGCTGCTCAAAGCTTATTGGGCACCAGTTCACTGTTTTCTGTTTTCCCTGTACTCCATTAAACTAATCAGTTTAATATTAAAGAAATATTCAGATATCCAGATTATAAAACTGAGTGAATATCCAGATTTACTCAGTTTTCCTAAATGCAGATAACCAGCAGAAAATGTTTAAATATGTTCAAGTCTCTTTGCTTTTACACTGGAGCCACATGGCTAATGGAGCTGAAAAGTTGAAGCTTATTAAAACTGACTTCATGTGGTTTCTGAAATTCTGTGGCAGTGGTCACCTACCCAGAGGTGTTACTAGGATGCCATTTTTTGCCATATTAGGTTGGGCATTTGAATTACTTGGGTGGGCAACAACAAATATGTTGCTGAATGATCCTAAATAGAATAGAATAGAATGCAAATGAACATTCGTATGTACTAGGATACATACCATATAGAAGCTCTTTGTTACCCTATTCTTCACTGATAAGGACCCCCACAGTCCTAGTGTGAGTGGATCAGACACCACAGAACACATTAGTGTCACTGCTGGACTGAGAATAGTCCACCATTTTTTTCATACATTTCCCAGACATAAGAATCCCTTTCTGTTTCCCATTGCACTGTTGGACAATAGTATCCATCATTACCATACTCAAAGACTGACTGGTTCTTAGTGTGCATTGTGGATTCATGAGTATACTCAACTTTGACATCCGTAACTGTACTACATACTGCATACTCAAAAACTAGATAGTATTGGTATTAAGTGCGTAATTAGAATCACCCCTACATTCCCCAACCACCATCTGGTAAAGGTGGTATCCTATGACAGCGCCATGCTTAAAAGTCAACGAGCTGTTCAGTACTACCCATTCTACTTCCAGTGCTTGTCTACGGAGATTATGTGCTTAATTTTAGCCACCTGTAGGCACTGGGTGGGCCTCATACACCTGAACACAATAATGAGGAGGGTGTCCACATTTATGTTGGTTAATAGTGGGTTATTACTGGTAAAAGTTCCTTCTTTTTTATAAGAAACACTAATTTGTTGTGCAACATAGTGAAACCAAAAACTAAACAATATGTACATACACTTACAGTCGTGTGAAAAAATTAGGACACCCAATGAAAGCCTATGTGTTTTTTTTTTTTTTACATATTTGGACATATAGATATTTAATATCAATATTAACAATAGTGGGTAATTCAAGTAATATAACTAAACAATTACAACTGAATATTTTCTGTAAAATGTAATTCTTAAAAAGTACAATTTCAGGTGAGGAATAAATTAGGACACCCCCACATTTATTCCCACTTTAAATGGCTAAAATCACACACAGGTGTATCACATCAGGTGGATGTGATTAGAACATCGTTACTCAGCATTTTGAAGGAGGGTTGCCTTATTTAAACCTCAGAACATTTAGTTTGGTGTACTCATGACTGTTAAAGTGTGAGTGAACACCATGGTGACGTCAGAAGAGCTGCCTGAGGCCTCCTGAAAGAAGATTGTAGCAGAGTCTTGTACAGGATTTAAAAAGATCTCAAAAAAATTTGCACTCAGTCATTCCACTGTTTGGAAAATAGTGTACAAGTGGAGGACGTTCAAAACAACTGCTAACATGCCCCCGTCTGGGCGTCCAAGCAAGTTCACCCCGAGAGATGCTGAAAGAAGTCTCCAAAAACCCTAAAATGTCATCACAAGACTTACAGCAGGCTCTTGCTACTGTTGATGTGAAAGTGCATGCCTCAGAAAGAGACTGCACAAGTTTAACTTGCATGGGAGGTGTGCAAGGAGGAAACCTTTGCTCTCTAAGAGAAACATGAAGGCCAGACAGAAGTTTGCTAGAGAGAACATAGACAAAGACCAGGACTTCTGTAATAATGTTATTTGGACAGATGAGTCTAAAATTGAATTATTTGGACACCAGAACAGAGGACATGTTTGGCGTAAACCAAATACACCATTCCAGGAAAAGAACCTCATACCAACTGTGAAGCATGGAGGTGGAAGCGTCATGGTTTGGGGATGCTTTGCTGCAGCAGGACCTGGCCAGCTCACCATCATAGAATCCTCCATGAATTCTATTGTGTATTAGAGAGTGCTTGAAAAAAAAAATACAAGTAAATCCACCAAGGACTGGCTGAAAACTACGAAATGGAGAGTCCTGGAATGGCCGAGCCCAGATCAAAGCCCAGATATTAATCCCATTGAGATGCTTTGGGGTGACTTTAAATGGGCTGTACATCCAAGAAACACCTCAAAATCTCAAAGCTGAAGGAATTCTGTGTTGAGGAGTGGGACAAACTTTCCTCAGACCGATGAAGTTATTTCAGCCAAAGGGGGTAACACTAGCTATTAGGGGGCAGGGTGTCCTAACTGTTTCCTCAGTTAGAATATGCATTTTTGTTGATATATTCAGTTTAATTAGTAAAACAAATTTCTTTTGTTCTTTACCTGCAATGTAATCACTTTCTTTTCCAGAGATTAATAAAAACAAGATTAGACATTGATATGTGAACATTTCTTAATAAAGAACTGAGTATTCCATGGGATGTGCTAATTTGACTGTATATCAGTGTTGCTTCCTAACACTCGCTCCACAGAACCAGAAAAACTGTGCTTTATATTGTTTAGTGTCTGAATATCTTTTTTGTTCTACTTAAAATTGAGCATTGAACTGTGCGGCAGCTCTCCAGGAGTTCCAGAACTCTCTGCCGTTAGATGTTTTGCCTTCATGCTGATCTGAGATCAGTTTGTCGGCCTCCACTGAGGTTGGGACGGAGGCGGTAAAACTCACATCAGCAGAAACCTTGAATCTCTTCCCATACAGTCCTGCTAGTCCTTGATGGCCTTCTGTATCTAAACACCACTTCCCCTGATATCACCGCCAAAGAGCATAAAACATGCGGCCTGGCACCCCTTCTTCACTCTGGAGTAGAAAGAGAGAGAGATGCAGCACTCATGGGACAGTATGGTACATCTTGAAGAGAAATAACTCAAGGCCTGTCATAAAACATCGATACTCCAAAGGAGCGACTGCATGAGCTGGTTGAAGAGGAGCCGATTACGGCTTTAAATTATTCATCCCTGCAAACCCCCACTCTGTTTTTTAATGCAGGTTCAAGTCTGACGTTACATTTATCTAGCATACACACTCACACACACACACACACACACACACATGCTCACACACAGGTCAGCAGGGGACTAATTTATGGGGTGTCTCCAATCTTGCAGCACAGGGTGACATGAGCAATGTAGAGATGAAATTTCAGCGAATTATGATGCAAGTGGTTTTGAGTAAGGTAAGGCAGGGCTTGGACCATTTTGGGTCACAGTTTTCATTCCCTGTAAACAGTGCCATTTGCAGCCACAGAACTCAAAGCAATGTATAAGGGACAAACATTAGTAAATAGTCCTTTGAGCTTAAATATATTAATTAGAAGTTTATTATTTACACAGCAAACGAAACAATCACTAATATTAATGAAAAAGGTATTTTATTATTTTTTTTGGAAGATAAGCATAATGTATGAAAAAAAAGTATGGCTATAAATGTTGATGTTTTCACATGTTGGTAAAGTCAATTATTGAAGTTACATGAAGTTTACTAAACAGAAGTTGTTTTAACATCAATATAAAAACTACTCAGTTATCACTTCAGCCTTTTCCTAGTGATGAAAAAGAGAAGAGGAAATGAATGCAGTTGATATCGTGAGTTACAGTTCTTAAACAAATGAAGAAAAACAAAGTTCGGTGCCAGTGGGCTCTAATGTTAACTAGCTGCTAATCTACCTAACGTTATCCCCTACTGGCAAAACCAAACTGGTCCTTTGCAGATACTCTTGATACAGTCTATGGATTTTTCAGGGTCTTTCTTGCTATGAAGCCACGTCTTTGTGTTTCAGTTGTCAGGCTTTTCGGTCAGAAAAGGGCTGAGGAACATGGCTAGCTATCTAGCTAAGCTGGTGCTAAGGCTCTATATTGGCTTTAGATGGACAGAAACATAGCAAGAAACACCCTATAAAACCCACAGTCTAGTCAAGGGTCTCCAGAAAGGGCCAGTTTGGCGTTTGCCAGTGGAAGCAAATGTTAGCTATGTTCACTATAGCTAGCTAACATTAGATCCCACTGCCACCAAACTTTTCGTCATTGGTTTAGGAATTGAAACAAATATCCGTATTCCAAAATTAAAAACTAATACCTTCCCACGAATCAATATCCAAATACCTGTGTTCAGCCCTTTTACTACACACACACACACACACACACACACACACACATATACACACACACATGTATTAGATATTATATAAAAACATTAATTTTAAAAAGATTTCTCTGTGCCTCCCTGTCACCTATTTAGTCATACAATAATTTATTAAATTAGAAAAAAAAAATCAGAAAAAAAGTCATTGACATCATTTAAGCCTTTAGGTTTTGCTTTTAATCAACACAGATGGGTGTTTCATTCATTCTTGTAAGGCATACTGTGTTGTAAAAATGTTGGAAAAATTCATGTTAGTAGGTCTAATGGATATGATTAGCATGACCTTGCTAATGTGGAATAACTCTTCTAAATAGGTAAAATCCACATGATTCATAGGTATATGCTGTATTCCAGCAATGAATCCACTTTTTAGTGTGTATGCTTTCATAAAATGCACAATGACCAAAAAATATTCATGTGGTCAGTACTGCAGGTCTGTTCCCATTGCAGATCATAGCAGAGCTAGTACTGGCCACAATTTTTTTTTAGCTACCAAGATCATGATTTAATTTCTCCCACACTGCATATTAATACAGAATGAGGTAAAAATGCTTAAATGTCTGAGGACTAAATGTAAAACATTCAGGATCATTCCAGACAGCACCATATCTGCATTAGTTGCTGTGGCAGATGCAAGAGAGATGGAGATGCATCATTTCGCCCCCCAAACAATTAATCTCTTTGCTGTACTTCTTGAACCCCGGCACTTCTGTTACTATGAATTTGACGCTGTCATTGTTTGTTGCGTTGTGAGTGATAAAGAAGATGCTTTAAAGCAGCCAGAGAGTCCAGACTGGGACGCATCTGTGAAAATCTGCATTTCAAAATACCACCAAATGTTCAGACCTGATTAGCAAAATTCAGATTTTATGTGGCTTTTTGCTGTCCAGACTGTCAAAAATCAATCTGGATACAATCTGGACGTACAAAAAATAACTTGATTGGGGCTGTCAGTCTGAATGTAGCTTTAGGTCTGCTGGCTTCGGACGGACATCTGGCAATAAAGTTGAGTCATGGTTATTTACCAGTGGAGGCCCAGTTTCAAATGGTGGAATCAAATGGTGATCAGTATCATATCGTCGCTGTCCAAAGGAAAACAGGTATCTCCAAATTGGCAACTTTACAGGAGAGGCCAAAAACTTTTTGAATTTGAATGGAAGTCAATGGAACCAGACGTCTTTCCAAGCAGTTTCGGGCCATTTCTGTTGGTCTATTCTTCATAACATTTCCGCACAGTGTAAATAGCAGCTCATGTTTTTCTTTGGATGGCGATGATATATATCTATGTAAGTGAACCATTTTGGCGTGAGACTCAACTGTTCATCTGTATTGGCTGCTTTGAAAGCACTCTGGTGGTACAAGACAGTTTAACAGACTTGGCTGTGGTTCTAGGGCCCGTTGCTATAGCAGTCAGAATGCAGCTCATGCATTATGAGTTGCGAAGTGACACATTTTTGATCATCTCCTTGTGTGAAGTATGTTTTTTGGCCTTAAGGTAGCATACAAGCAGGGGCGGTTCTTATGCATACTATGAAATCTATTCCTGCCGGCTCCACTGTATATATCACAATATTGTGGTGTTTGGATTTTTTTCAGCCAGCCCTACTCTTCAAATAGTGGACCTACAAGCCTTATCAAAGATCCTAGAAGAGCTGCAGGAACGTACAGGCGATGAAGGTTTTATAACAAATTCAGAACCACTCAGATATATCCTGCGGCAGGAGGATAGGCTACATGTTGTGTTGACTGCTGAGTGCTGAATTTCTGAGTGCTCTTAGAGTCTTTACTCTTCATTTAATGTTGCTTTTTGGAAAGTCTTGAAATGTTCAGTAATCTACATGTCTCCTCAAGGCATCACTGCAGGCATTTTGTAGATCATAGAGAAATTTCAGCCAGTCAAGAACATTGCTTTGTCCACGGTATATTGGAAGGACATGCACAGATCATGGCTTGAATGTTATAAATAGGAATCTATGGGAGGAAGTTATCTCCCTTACCTAAGCAACAGTCTATGATGTGTTTTGTATGCACTGCAAACGCATAGACCACTCTGTGTACCCATTTCTTGTGTGTCTTGTGTTAAATCCAGTTTCTGGGCCCAACTTTCATAATCAGTGCTGCATACAGGAACAGTAAGTAACCTGGATAACATCCAACTGCACGCCCACCCCCTTTTCAAAGAACCTACGGTGGCCGTCAGGTGTTCTGTCCTGATTGTTATCTCCTTTGACGTTAAGGATTCAACCTCCTTGTGCTAAATAATAAGTTCACTCCTCCATTTGTCAGAATTACAGAACAGTTGTAATTAGAACACCTCAGCCCCCAGAATATAACCTGCTGTACCACTTAACGTGGAATGGGTAAATCTGAGCACATAAGCTGGTGAATAAGAAGCTGAATGTCTGTGCCAGAATGTACCGCTATATAAGATGGAATAGGAAAATTCTCTGGCAAACAAATCTTGTTAAAACTGTTTAAACTGTTTTAACAGTTTAACAGTTTTGTGCATTATATTCCATTTCATGAAGCACTCACACACCGTAATGGTCAGCTGGTGTTATCAAATAATGTAAAAATGTATAATGATATATGTTTGCCCTCTACCTGAAGCTCGTGCTGCTGCATAAGGTGGGCCTGCAGGTCCTCGTTGTGGGATACAGGTGATAAATGCTTCGGCGCCTGTCCCCTTGCTCTCCTTGCCCGCGGCCAAACCATTCAAAGTTCAAGCGTTGGTCAGATGTGATTATTACTGCCGTGTACGGTGACATGCGATTTTTCACAGCTCCTCAGTGGCTCTATAGATGGAAAATAAGTTGGCCTTCAGAGAACCACAAACAAGGAAATGAAAACGTGGAAATTCATTTGCCCACATTAGCTGTGATGAGTTCTTGTAATTGGCTCATTAATCCGACATCTCCATCTAGGCGGAATGAACAATGTATTAAATTCAAATGGAATTAGATTGGCTGTATGACCCAGCAGGAAACGTGAGTCTCCTTGAAGAATGTAACTCTAAACCAGCTCTAACAAGAAGATTTTGTTCTGTGTTTAACCCTCAATGAGTCAACAGGACATGGGATCTGCCAGAGACTACTTGATGCACAGGTGTTACACAATCAAGATACAAAAAATAGGCAACTGTACTCATGTATTGGTAATCAATGATGTAATCAAGAGCATTCCTTTCTCTGCATCTGGGTGTCTTGAGAGTTTCTGTGCAAGACTGGAGGTAATAGCAGTTACATAAATAATGTACTATGCTAAGAACAACTGGTCCCTGTAGATAGTTCTCTGTAGATAATGTACAGTCTTGTGACTCTTCTGAACAAACATCTTTTAGGACGTCAACAGATTTGACATATAGCGAGGGTGATTAGAATGGTTAAGCAGTACATCAACATCCAAACTCTGACTAGTTGAGGACCGAAAGCCCTGGATTTATCTGGAAGCCCTGGAAAAGAAAGAGAGCAAGCCTTAGGGTTGGTGTGGTGCTGTGGAGAGTTTAGGGCAGAGAAGGCCAGGAGAGTTTTCAAGGTGCCATTTTTGGAAAGGCCTATAGCCTAGATCTGATTCGAAGAGCGAAAACTTAGATCCTTGAATAAACTATACTTACTTTAATGGATCAGAATTTGCTTTGTTATTTTGATTTTACTTTATTTCAATTATTTTTTCTCATGTACTATTGATTTCATTGGAATGGCTACTCAGTTGTTATCAATTTTATCCTTTTATCTTCCTTGTTCACCTTTTCGAATGATGTTTAGCCTTTTTGAGCACTTACAGAAAACCTGTTTTTAGCCTGGCGAATTCTTAGAATAAACTCAGTACTAAAACAGCATTTTTGGACTCTTGAACTGTTTGAAAATATCAAAAAGAAACCAGAAAAAAATCACTTCAGTTTTATATCTGAATCATGTGTTTACCCTGATTTGCACATTACCTAAATCTACAACAGCAAACCGATCTACCAGTGAGCTCCATTACTCAGCACTTATTGCTCCATGAAACAATATAGCTAACAGGATATAAATGTAAATCTTGTGAACATTAACCTGACAGATTTTAATATTGAATTGAATTAATATTAACTTCAGTTCCGAAACGTGAAAAGAGTGCAAAGTCTGGTGTGCAGTAGAGTTGGTTTAGTTTTCGGACAGACTGTTTCTTAAAGCAATCAGCCCCCCTCAGTATTCATGTGAAATCCCAGCTGGAAATGATTTGTTCTTAAAAACGTTTTGAGAATACGCAATGCAATGTTCCATCAATGTTTTCAGCAGGAAGTTTTCTTTTGGGTCCCAGAATGTTCTTTCTAAATGCAGGAGAACCTTCTCTAAAAACATTCTGTCATCCCAGGTGTCAATAACATCCCCGAAACGTTTTCCAAATGTTGCGCTGAGAATTAATTCTTCTTTTGTTAGCATGTAGCATAATCTGTGGCTGTGACATCATCCTCAAAACATCCTCTGAACGTTGCAGTTAAAAAATTATGTTTTTGTTAACATTTAACCTTATAGGAACATCTTTAAAACATTCTTTGAACATTAGATTAAAAGTGTTCCTTAAAACTTTATTAGAACTTTAACTTAACGTTAGCCAACATTCTGGGAGCCTTCCCTGCTAGCTGGGAATATGTCTGTTTAAACTCATAGCACACGTTTGTGTGGCTTCTGAAACTGCAGAGAGATACATCATGTGATCAACACAGTTAAATCACAACGACTAATATGAAGCTATATAGGCAGCACAGTCTCTTAGCAGACACTAATGACCCCAGTCAGAGTCACTAATGACCCCAGTCAGAGTTATTAGAATGGTCTCTATTCAGAAGAATTATTAATAAACTTAATAAACACCATTTTCACTGCTCATGAGTAACTCAAACGATTCATGCTGTACAAATTTATCATCTTTGTATTTCCATATTATGCTCCACCAAGATTTGGCCATTTCACTAAATGTGAGATCTGTTGGTTTGAGACATAATATGAGCTACTTTTTAAAGTAACCTTGAATGGACAATAGCACATATGAAGTGTTTTTATTTGTCTTTAGTCTCTGTTTAATTATATGCCTTGAAAAAAGACAAGCAATCCAAAAATATTGGTTAATTATCAATTACGTTACTTTACCATAGAAATCTTAGTATCTGTAACAGAAGACATAGTTATACAAGTAACACTCCCAATCCTGCTGATGCAAGTTAGATGTATCTTTCTGATGTTTTAATTTTATTTATTTTCCTTTTTATTTATTATTTGAAGTAATGTTATTTCTAGTTTTATGCAAAGGTACCTCAGTCCAGTTCAGATTTTTCTGGACTGTTATCTTGAGATTTATTTGTTTTGTGATGTCAAGATAATGAAGGTCTTTTCAAGATCACAACTTATGTTGAGTTATAGGTTAAGAAGAAAGCTCCTCTGATTATCATCCATTTTCACTAGTAATACTGTCACCATTGCAGTGTTTGCGCTGCTTCTTGTCGGCGTTGGCCGTGTACCGCTGTGAGGTGCAGAATGACAAGTATGTAAATGCAGCATAAGTGTTGGGCTTGTCACGTTTGCTAGAACGATAGCCATCCGTGACTGGGGTTCAAAGACAGCACAGTTGGCCAAGCTCTCTATACGTCCCCTTCTCCCCCATCCCTCGTCTGCTTCTGCTAGCTAATGCCACAGGATTGATACCAAAACCTGTAGCAGTGGTCGACCACGCACGGCTCTTTTACTCCTCCCTCATGGCTCCACAGCGAACCTGAATTTTTAGTCAGTGACGGAGGCGCTATTCTCCCTATTATAAGTCACTGTACTGTTAAAATGACTCTGAATGACTCTTATTTTAAAATTGTTACATAACGTTGCTTTATGTAAGTAAGTGGTCGATACTGATACTGATCTGGTGTGTTTTAATTAAAGGAGCAGTATGTAAGATGATTCAGTCCATCACATTTATACTTCACACAGCATTCTGCTCCTCCCTCGTCACTTCTCCCTCATTTGCTTACCAGTCTAGAGGAAACGTTGCAAGTTCAGCATCAAACTGCATCCCTTTACTCTTCAAGAGCATTGTTAACAACAAAGTTGCTTTGCAGATATTTTTGGCTCTTTTTTCATAGTTTTTAACTTTGTTTTTTTGCAGTGAGCGACAAGCTTCTTCTTCATCCGCTTATGTGACCTACTCGATACTACAGTGACTTACAATTGCCTCCTCAGGTACAAAGTGGTATTACGAGACAGGACGGGCCAGGGCAGGCTGGTTAGCATGCTAACTTCAGTAGGTATCTCTGCAACACAATACATGGACATCTTTGACACACTGACAAAGCTGTTATTTCTTAATATTCTTTTGTTAATTTTAGTTCATTTTGGAATGTTTTAAACTATAAATATTACATACTGCTCCTTTAAAAACAACAAGGTTTTAAAAACAAACTGTTTTAAACTGGAGATGAGCATCTATTGGATCAGATGAATACTTTTTATTCCCTTCTGATATTCAGTCCAGCATTTTCTAATACTGGCCACATACCAATACCCCTCAGTATCAATATGCCCAACAAAAAAAAACAATAGAGCATAATAAATTTCTCCAATTTTATTATCAACACCGTGTTCATAGTTGTACAGGTTAAAATATGACAACATGTTTTGCATCACCTTAGCCTAGAACATGAAAACGGAGTGCCTAAAAGCCGGAACCAAAATACTGCAATAAAGCACCAAAGCAGAAAAAAGAGAACACAATAATAATAATAATAATAATAATAATAATAAATTAAGTGTCTTGGGATATGATTGGCAGGAGGTTGCCAGGACACACGCCACAACTACATGGTGATTGCAAACATCAGAATATCACCACTCAGTGTGTCAACTACAGAGTAATACCAACATCACTGCCAAAGCAAAAGAACTGAGGAGCGAAAAGAAACCAAATACTTCTGTAGCTCAGTGCCATCATACAAAAGGAGCCAGTTGCTATCAATACTCTGTTCACATTCGTGCTAATCAGAACCAGATTCAGTGATGCCGAATAACAGCAAAACAGAAACTGCTGAAGTTCGTAAGTCAAACAATAACCCACTCTCGGTCCAACAAGCCAAGTTTAGAAAGAGCAAACGTAGCCCTTATAGTCCAAGTCCAACAGTGCCTGGAGCTCGCGGACGCTATAAAGCTTCACACGACAGGTCATATTAGCAGTAGCCATCAAATAAATACTATGAATTACATCTCCAGACATCTCTTCCCAAATTATCCGGTTTCCGTAACAGAACTTTTAAAAACAGAATAAATGTCTTCCAATAAGATAAATGTAAAAATGTACATCTACCTGTATCTGTAATATCACATCAAGTGGGGATTATAAACAACAAAGCTCTTAAAAAAACAAAAACATTAATTTCATCGTCTTGCTTCTGAGTAGTTTATCTATATTTACTATATTCATTTCTGAGTCCATTTACATTATTTTTCTTCTGATGTTTTATTGCATCCCATACGAAGCTTGAAGTTACAGCTTGTATTTCGGTTGGTGTTTTAGTCGTGTTGGTGTTTCTACCGTTTCATCATAAATACAGTCCACTTGAGTCACACATGGACAATACAAAAGGTACAAGTTGGTTTGTATGTACAAAAGGAAGTGTCAGCTTTTCTTTTTGCTCTGCCTGGTGGTCTTCCTCTGTGAAAGGAAAGGAAAACACTCTCCAGAGCCCTTTTTTCTGAGGTGCCACCTAAAAGATTTAGTCTTTTTTCTTCCTCTTTTGCTTTGTTTCCTCCACCATCACCCACACGCAGGCCAGTCAGGGAGAAAACCTTTCAGCGAGATATAGCAAAGACAACTGTATTGAACAGTAGCATATTCAGTATCCTCCATCTCACCTCCTGGACATCAGTCTGCTTTTCCAAAATGACTTATTAAACAGCACTGAGGTCGATTGATCGTCCACAGCCCACTCTTATCCAGCCAAACACGACATGGGCGAGTTTCCCCTGTATATCAGTCTAAACCAAAACAGATTGTTCATGCTAGCCTGTGTTTTGGCCTGGAGAAGGCTCAAAGCTAGACGTCAGTGCTGATGCTGCAGCTGCGGGTGAACATCTCCCTCATGGTGATGGAGCGGTTGAGGTTGAGTTTGTGGTAGTTGGGCAGCGGAGTAGGCAGCTCCAGGTCCTGCTGCTGAATGCTGCGGTAGCTGAGGCGCTCCCCGCCATTCCGCAGGCCGTCGGGCTGCTGGAGGTAAAACGGCATGTCGTAGTGTGTGCAGGATGGGCAGTACGTCTGAGAGCGGGTCAGCTTGCGGGCTGGGGGTGGCGTGAACAGGGCAGGGCCATTGGGAGTGGCCGCCGCGGGGACAGTGGCTGCCAGGATGTTGTGATTGGAGTGCACGGGTGGCAGGCGGGAAGTGACGGCAAAGTCGGGCTCCTCCTCCTCCGACTCCGACTCCTCCTTCTTACAGCAATAATACTGAGACACAGAGAGAAAACATGCAAAATCAGAAACCAATTTTCCTAAAGCTTTAATGGCTGTGGGGCTATATGTGCACATTACTGGACCAGTGTAGCAGTGAAGAAGCTGAGCTACATGTTGAAGCTAATGATCCTGTCCTATAGCTTTCTTATTCTTAGGGTGAAGTTGTAGCCCTGTCCACTCACATTCTCCTTCCGTCACCTTTAGATGCAATCCAAAAGGGGAGGAGCTACACCTTGGGTAGGGTTAAGAACCCAACTGACTGAAGCCAGAAATTTTACGTATTCATGTATTACATATTACATGTTATTCTAAAAGCTTACGTATGTTTTCTGACTTCTTTCTTCAGTGAACTTGATTGTTTTAACCATTTGTTCATTTTAGATCTAATGAAGTAAATCAGTGTATCTGCTTTATGATTAAACATTTTTCGTTTATTATTAAGTAAAAAATATTTTGAAAATTATTTTAATATTTTAGGAGATGTTCATGCAAAAGTCCAGGTAGCCCCAAGAGTTCTGAATTTTTAATCAAATACTGGACACAGAATTTTATATGTTTCACAGCAGGGACACAGTGTCGCTGTCTGATAGCATAGCCCCAAGTGTTCAGAAACATGAACATATAGACATGTTGACCACTGGTTCCCATCAACACCACTGAGCCTGTAAGCTTTTCTACATCAAACCACTCTGAATGATACACTTTACATCTGAATTAGTCAGAAATATTTACATATTGATGGAAATGTCCTTTTGAAACTCACGTGGCTTTGCTGCTTGCCAGGCCACCATTGTAAATAAGACCTGCCTGGTTAAACTAAAGGTTAAACAAAACAAAATAAATAGAAACACACTAAATTGCAATGGTGCATGACTCCAATCTCTCTAAAAACAAGTATAAAGTAACTTCCTTAACATGATCTGGAAAATTATAAATACTACAAGTATGCTATGTAGCACTGTTACTGTACTCACAACCCCCAAATAAATAACCCCCTAATTACCTACAATGTTAGCATATTGGCTCATTTTCTGTCATACTGACCATAGGCTAACTAAATTAGCCACAGAAGGTCATACAGTGTATATCACTAAATTAGCAGTGGTGCTTGTACAGTGTTACTCTTTAGTTCATACAACACACATGATAACTCTAAAGCAGCTATGGCATCAGCACTTTACCGCACTCTGTATTACTGTATCAACAGCACTTCTGCGTTTAACACAGACTGAGTGGATTAAAGGACATTTAATGAGAACTGGGGCGAGTCCATAGAAAAAGAAAGATAAGACCAAGGCCTCCTTTATTATGAATAATGAGGGCTGTCTTTTTGTTGGGTCGTTCGGCCTAATTTAAGTCCACTGGTCTAGAAACAGGTAGTGCTAGAGAACACTAATGATAAAAAGGCTGTCGTACCAACTTTATGTCTGTGTCACAGGGCAAGGCCTGACCATCGTGGCACACATTAAACTAGGTCAAACTAATAAAGTCCATGGAAGTGGGAACGAGGCTGGTAAGGAGAAAAGGATGAAAGCATGTCTGAAAGGTCCAGGACCTGGAGTTTTATCTAATTATGCCATTATTACATGGCACAACTGAATTACGGATGATATCTTATTAGGTAAATGTTGTCTTGTCTGTGACCTACAAACATGCATGTCTACTTTTTCTGCTTCCTGATATTTCGGTTTCACGGAAATCTCAGCATATGCCATGTTCTATCAGCACGATCACAGCAGGGACACGGCGTCACTGACGGAGAGCGCAAACGTGAAGTGACTGCTCGATTATGGGGGCCACAGGAGGTAGTGTGAGTGTTTGTGACAGCAAGCCACTTCCTTTCGACAGCAAGTGGTGAGAAGTAAAGACGATAGCATGAGATGAGAACGAGAGGGGCACTTACACGCCCAGCTGCTGGATAAAAAGCACCAAAACACAGCATTACACTTTTACTACAGTAAGACTTTACTGAGGCTTCATGGAGAAGGGGTGCAGATAGGGAGAGAGAGAAAAAGAGGAACTGACTCATCCAGGCTCCACCCACAAATGCTTTCTATTATGTTTCTTTCTATTACCTGGTTTCAGCTTTACAGGATGGTGGTAAAAATCCAAAGTAAAGTAAAGAGACCTTGTGGCATATATCTCGCTTTCTGGACCTAAACTTAGACCACTTTGCCACTGTAGAGCCAACATGCGAATGCAAACTCGTGATACCAGTTATGTTTTTTTTTCCGTCTGCTGTGCTGCTAAATCAGAACCAGGAAATACTTAAGAAAAAAGTACACAAAAGAGTGGCTAACAGGCTAATAGCTACAAATACAGCACTCTGCTATACATATATACACTCTGCTGGCTTGATATGGCTGGCACCCTGACTGTTTCCCTCTGCTGGACCACCCTTGGACCACCCAAATTATTGTCCTTCATAAGGGCTAACTAGTTTTTAAACAAATTTGAAATGCACTGAGACTTTTATTTTAGAAAATACACTAAGAAAAATATTACAAAGTACAATAAAATACATACTTTAAAATGTTGTTGCTATAACTAAAAAACTAATTTACAAAGTTTAACAAAAGAAAGAAATGAAGAAAAAGTGATTAAATTGGACTCGAAAACAAGCAATGGAATGTGGAATTCTCCCCTTAACCACCAGCAGGCCACCCAGAAAAAACCACTGAGCAAAATGCCAGTGGACCGTCGGCTTTGCTGTCAGGTGGCCAACAGTGGTCCGCTATCCTCTTGCTATTGGGGGCGTTTCCGTGTGTCATATCCAGTTCTCTCTGCAGGCTCTCAGATTCTTTATCTTCTAAAGAACACGTCCTGAGTTAAATTATTATCTCCTAAACTTGCCTCAGCGCAGCTTCTGTTAATCAGAACAACCTGTTCTGTTAGCTAAGCTAATGGTAACCAGCCACTCTCTCGTGGTTAGCAATTTAACATTTAGAAATTATTTAGATTTAAGCTTTGATGTTTACTGAATAGTGGACTTAAAATTGTACACGGCTTCTGTTCGTTCGACCTCTGTGTGAGCAAACTGAACTTATTTGATTGTTTTCTGGTTTGTAATTACACAGTAGCATGTGGTGACAATGAACCTAGAATCGATCAGTGAATAGCTACGCTGTTTCATCCCACTGCACAGTTCTGCAGCCCTGAATTTTTAAGTGTTCCATGTTAAATGTAGGACTGTTTTCTGTATTACATAATCAAGCTAATATTAGCATGCTAGCAATTTACACTGGAAACTCAGTTTTCAGTAGCGAATGTAAACAAACAACATGAACTAAAAAAGTCATGTGCAACAGTTCCTCGTTATACTGAATGGGAGTTTCAGCAGCTTCCTGTGAGGCTTGTTCAGCTCAAAGAGCTCCTATCTTTTTATTCTTTTTTCTTTATTTTTGTTGTATTTTAACTTTAACTTTTTGTATTTGTATTTTAGTCTCACCTCTCTTTATAACTTAGAATGAAGCAGGTTTTTTGGTTACTGTGCCTTTAAGGTTTTATTCAATTCAATTCAATTCAACTTTACTGGTATAATGACAATAAAATTGAATTGAATTGAATTGAATTGAATAAAACCTATTGTGACATCACAAAAACACTGCAATAAAAACAGGCTGTTTTTACCACATTTTGACCGCAGGACTGAAGAGTGAACAATACGTTTTAAAGCTTTTTAAAAGTACATCAAATGTGTATCATGTTAAAAAAAGAAGACTGTTTCCATATTACAGGCTCTTTAACAACAGCAATTCACTTGTGGGTGAAGCATAGGCAGGTTAGTTTACTTGACTCAAATGTACACATCGTCACCACATGAATAAGGCTTCATGGGTGCCATATCAAAACTTCATAATCCATTAATAAATACTTATTTATTTATTTATTTTGCTTTTTTGTAATTAGTGAATTGGGAATTGATTAAAAAAGGCAAAACAAACAAACAAACAAACAAACAAAAAACAAATCAAATGATTGAATTATTACTTTAATGTTCTCTGAAGTTAACAATGTTTTTTGTATTATATAATTATGTTATTATGATATATTTTACTCCTCACTTGTGGAAATGATCTACACACTTGACTGCCGTAAACGCAGCAACCACATTTTTTAAGAGATAACTGTTTATCGGTGAACTTACCTGCAGCCTACAGTAGCACAGTACAGCAATGATGCACAGTAAGATTACTGTAGCTAGAATCCCGCCTGTGATTACCACTGTCCCGGCTGTCATTCGAAAAGCTCTCCATCAACACCCTGAGAGAGAGAGAGAGAGAGAGAGAGAGAGAGAGAGAGAAGAGAGAAGGGGGGGATGATGTGAGGGAGGGAGAGGGTAAGAGAAGAGGGAGAGAGAGAAGGGAGAGGGAGGGGGAGAGAAAGAAGGGAGAGGGAAAGAAAAAGGAGAGGAGAAGGGAGAGGGAGAGAAAAAGGAGAGAGGTAGGGAAAGGGAGAGAAAGACAGAAGAGAAAAAGATCATTAAAGAAAAATGACAACAAGAGAAAAGACAAAATGAGAATAAGAGAAAGAGAGAAAGAGAATATATCAGAGAACAAGAGAAATGAGAAAAGCAACAGAACAAGAGAAAGAAGAAAGAGAACAAGATAGAGAGAACAAAAAAGAAACAGAGATCAAGAAAAAAAAACAGAGAGAAAGGAAAGAGCAAGAGAATAGAGAGAAAACAAGCAAAAAGAGAGAAAGAAAGAGAGAACAGAAGAAAACCGAGAGGACGAGAAAAGAAAAGATTAAAGATGGATCGCTTCCATTTTGCTGAATTATTTCTCTGAACTCTGAAATTCTGTTGAAAGTGCGAATCTAAGCTTTCAGTAATTAGAAGAGGAGATATTTTATTATGATTTGATGAAAAGTTAATGATGTGAATGCCAGGCAAGCCTTATGAAACTACCCTGTACCTTTTTAACATCAAAATAAGCTGGAAGTGTAAACCTGTTAATAGTGCAATGATGAATTATGAAATTACATATTTAATTGCATAATTACATTTAACTGTAAAAATTACATTACGTGTAAGCGTGAGTCACTGATAGAGCGAAAACGAGTATAGCCCAAGGGATAAATGTCCTTGAGAGAGAAAGGGTAGAAAAAAGAGCTGATGACATCACAGGTAACCTTCCCTACCACCATCAAACGTTCAGTGTGTTGTTGAACTCTATTAACTTCAATCAGACGTGTCAAAAGAATAAGCTATGGGTATTTTATCCTTCTTAATATCTGCTGCATATATGAACTGAATACCGAAATGGCCACATATAGAGAAATGATGAAGCGAAATGGGCAGAACAAATGAGAGAGTGGGATAGAATAGAGACAGACTAGACGAGGAAGTGATGGAGGTCTTGCTGTGACTGAGAGGCCTGATAATGAACAGAGGCGACAGATTAAATGGAGGGCACTAAGAGGTCAAGATGTAGTGAGATGGAGGTGATACAGGATGGGGCAGATAAAGCTGAAGAAACAGAGGACAAGTGGCCACAGTGGTGCACATAGGTGCATTCACATGAGCAGGGGGGACTTCCTTTTTTATCAATTCTATAAGAAGACAAAGTTCTGTGTAACTCTTAAAAGGCCCTTATTCCACATTTCGGTCCTCACATATTTATGCACCAAAAGCCCTCGTAGGATGTGGTTTTGCATGGTTGAAAAATGTGTGGACGTCCCTGGACAAGGTGTCTTGCTGCACACATTACAAAGGCATGGCTGCGGAAGAAGAGGGGATGGGTGCTGGACTGGCCTGCCTGCAGTCCTGACCCGGACCCAGTAGTGTGGAGTGTGATAAGAATTTTAACCCAAAAATGAGACAATGATGATCCCGTACTGTTGCACACCTTAAGGCATGTTTGCAGGAAGAATGGGACAAGATAACACCTGAAACACTACCATGGGGCCAAAACGTCTTTTAAGTGATATGAGAAAATGCTTTACCGTCTCAACTTTTTTGGAATGTGTCTCAGGCCTGAATGCAGGAATGTATGTATATTAACAAATGAAATTGAGTTGACCAGACAATACGTGAAATATCTTATAAAATAAAATATCTGTAATAAAATAGAAGCCAAAGTAAATGTAAGAAACACTGCGCTTGTTTTTATTTGCATTGTGCATACTCTTCCAGTTTTCCTGATTTGGGGTTGTACATGCATATGGATGACAAAAAATAATCTAACTCATTGTTATTACATGTGCCTAATCACACCTAGTCTGAATCTCACACATTGTCTAAGCCTCTCAGGGGAATCCTGTGCCTGTGCTAGAAATGTATACTGGCTTATCTAATAATTAGCAATAAAATATCTGATGTCATCCGTGTCACCTCAGCAAGTGAGGGTTCTACTCAACTTGTGTAGTTTGCATATAGGAAGAAGCGGCACAGAAGCCACAATCACGACCACAGGGGTTTTCACTCCGCTTTGTGTCATGCCCCTGCTAAAACCGCCAACGCATGGCCTCTTGTGGCTAATCACTTTGATATGTTATCATTATCATATTGTTTTTAGATTTACATCACAATAGGCTTTTCTAAGCATGTCGTGGGTTTCATATTACTTTTAGAACTTTGAATAACCGTGTGTTACAATGGAAAGACATGAAAAGTGGCTTCGCTGCCTACACTTTTACCCTATTGTCTGTAAACTGAGTTTAAAACCTGCCAATGCTGTTCAATAGGACGTGCATTGGAACAATTCACTGTACATGGCAATTCGAGGAGCAAAGAAGATGGCTGAAATGACCAAGCGACCTAAGGTATATATTTCTTATTATTTAAGGGTTCTAGTTGCTGAGCATGGAGCTTTGCTGCGTGAAAGGCCTCAGCAAGTATGCACGTGTCAGCGCCCTAGGAGACTTCACACTGACTCTTCCTCTACTGACTGCTCCTCTCCTGCTCAGGGACTTGTTAGCTTCCTTGTTTTCCTCAGTATTTTCTGAAGTCTTGACTGTGTTTATGAGCCACTTCTCGCTTCCTTGTGTAGATCATGTGCTACACTAAATCGAACAATTCAAGCAAGTCTTCCCCCTTTACTGGGGAAAGAGCCGGAACACAGTAACTGCAGTACAGGAACTTGTTAGTTCAGATAAATACTGCTCTATTTTCCGTTCCATTCCGTTCCATTCCATATTTAGCGTTCTGTGAAGTCTTAGGTGCATTTTTGAGCTGTTCTCCTAGCTGTGCCTTGTATCTAGTTCAAAGACTTACACATCCTAGAAGGACAAGGGCGACACAAGGGGCACATCCCCCTGACCAGCATCTGAAGAAATGTAATTCTTACCCTCACACTATTCGTCAAGTAAATCTATAGAAAAGAATTGTGGAAATGCGGGAATCCGCTGACACCATGCATGATGTATTAATGATTTCTAGGTCCTTCAGATCCCAAAAGAAAACAACAACAATGGAACCGCGTTCTTCTTCAGGGAGTCACCATTGAGGGTTAAAAGGGTCTAAATTCTTTAGCCTCCAATCTGCTTGCAGAGGTCCAAACCTCTACTGGGCAGGGAAATGGAATTTCACTGTTTCTCATTACCCCAAGCTCAAAGTGAACCACAACACCAACTGGATATATACAGCACAGTCGTGGCTCTGTAGCTCTTTTGATTGGTTAGACAAAGTTTCTTGACCGCGCTCAGTCTTCTCCACATAACCACAGCTTTTCTTGTTCTAAACAAAGGCACATGCGTATGGTTTCAAAGAGGATAAATAGGTTACCCTAATCTTGGTTGGGTTTCAAATTTGGGCGCTAATCTACAGTGATCGTGTTTGCTGACTTTTTACCGCCCCACTCAAGACCTGAGCAAAACAGCAATGCGTGTTTGAATTTTGTCTCATGCACACTTCTTGTAGAATCACCCGGCTAGTGGGCTGCTATGCTAGCTAAAGGTTAAATCAAGGCTAAACTCAGACTGTAGGCAGCTACACAGCAACTGGTGAGTGATCACCGAAAGAAGCAACTCAGACATTCAGGTAGCGTGGTTTTCACACCAAACACATGTGCTTTTAGGTTTTGTCTATGGAACTTGCTTTGTGGTGTTGGTTATAGGTATCGGTATTACCACATACTGATACTGTGCCAGTACAACACTAGTTCTATAAAGAACCCTTGAAGAACCATGTTGTGATGTATGTAGGACTACCTAGTCTGTCATGCTAGCTGATGATTGGGATAATAAACTAAACTGTTTACTCAGGATAGACAGTATATTTAATCATTTTGTCAGACTGATGCATAGCTATTTAGTCACCCTTGTGTTCTGGTGTTTTGCTGGTCAATGTTGTTTTCTTCTTTGGTTAACATTAGCATTCTGTTGCAGCTCTCTGTCCCTCCACATCTTTTAAATAGCTTTTACGCCCCTGTCTGGCTGTTCCCGTTTTCTGATGATGGATTTGCCTTTCTGTCTGCGTTCTTGACAATTCTGCCCATTTGACAATGATCCCTGGAAAAGTCCTAAGAAAGTCACTCTTCACATGCATACTAATGAGTCCCAAACGCTACAGCTTCAAATTAATTTAAAAACTTCTTTCGAATATTTCTTATGCAGGTTGGTCATCATCATCATTACACTGCTTGTTATGAAAAGCCCCCAAGATTGATCCTCAATCATCAATACTGAAAGCTTTCAGGCTACAGCTTTGATATACCAGTTTGAGAGAACTGTATTACAGCTCTAAATAGAAATAATCAGATCATAGTGTACTACTGCAAAAGGAAGTACACAGCACTTTGATGGTGACATGATGTGCCATGTTATTAATGTTATTAATGCTGCATAAGCTTAGTAAAAGCGTCATAAAACTGGTTGTTCATTACTGCTCACTAATACTATATAACCTGCCAGGCTATGACCTCTCTAATACAGTCACTGAAATTTGGGTCAGTAGAGCCAGTAGAGCCAATGGCCAGTAAGACATTGTCCAGCATACACTGATTAAATTAGAAAACAATGCTAATATGATCATACAGTATAGTTACAGAATGGCATACCATGATGTAATGACATTATGTAGTCACATTATGACAACTACACTTTCCTTATACTTCTGTTTGTTTTGATTCTTTTTAAGATGTCAATAGGGATATGTGATATACACACCCTCACACCACTTACAAGTATAAACCTAGCTTTAGGCTTTAGGAAGTCAGATGACCTCAGCTGTGGAACGCAATCTAAAGAAAGGTCAAACCACAATTTAAAAAGCCCAATTTAGACAGGTCTGACATACAGCAGTCATTTTCACATTTTCAGGGCTGGCAATAGGCAATAGGAAGACAACAATATTTGGTACAAGGGCTCCTCGTGGTTTCCTGGTTAAATTGACTTAAGTAACCGTAAACAATGCAAGCCATACACATTTGAAGTGCCTTTAATAGTGGTCTCAAATGTTGAAAACTACTCAACATTTAAGAGCACTACTACATGCCACTGCATTGCTGTGGTGTGAACTGCCGATGGAGGACAGGAAGATGATTTTTACATAGGGAGCTCTAGCACTCTATCACAAGCTCAAAATGTTTTGCCTCGTTTATCATTGCTCAAATAGATGTAACTGAGAAACCACAAGGAGCTTTTATTAAGTACCAAACGTTGTTATTCATAAGGGGAAGAACATGCAAGAGCATGCAGAAAACGACAGCGAAAAACTGTCACACCATTTAATGTGTAAAATGTTAAATGGTGTGTTACTGTAAGAAAGCCAAGCGACAGGCATTATGGAGCACCTTGGTACCGAGGTCGACCCAACCGCTAACAAAAAAGCCTCAGTACGTTTATAGGCTTTCAGTAGTGTTCTTGAATAGAAGGTCTGGAATAGAAAGTAGCTCTTATATCTGGTGCCTCGACAGCAGCTAATCTTTTAGTTCAGTAATAATCACTCCTCTTCATAACATAAAGATTCCTTCCACTTATAATGTCATCCAGCACAATACTCTTTTGCCTCCATCTCATCCATTCTGCTTTTCACTTTCTGCCCTGGATTTCTGGATTTTGCATGTCATCGGAATCATGCAACTAAAAACAACCTATTAACCTATTATTTTTTGTTGGCTTTGATGATGTCATAAAGATCAAGACATACAAAAGACGATGATGATGATGATGTCAGAATGACCAAGATAAATAAATGTACCTATTGTGTAAAGATAAACACTGCTGATATAACAATTTCATCACAAACAAGTGCAGGACTAATAACGTGTGCTAAGACAGCATGGTTTTGCATCCCATGGAATGAACCAATATTGAACACTGAACCAATAAAACTGACATTGTGTGCACATGGAAATGGAAACAGCTAAATGATCTTTCACCAGCATTATAAATCTGTATTAGATTTATTGCACTTGTGGCTTAACATCTTTCTGCTTTCACTTCATCCTGTATTTAGCCTGCTTTGAAGACAAACAGTGACTATATATTGTGCTTACCACACACGCTCATCTTAGAAATTAGCACAACAAAGCACTTTTATTTCAACACCTTCAATAATGTTTCGTGTAATACCAGCTGCAGTGTGTTTATGTTACAGGACGTACAGCCTAATTTTCCCTGATTGAATGACTAAACTCTTTAGATCGGTTATTTCTCTACAGGGCAAAACACTGCAAGGGACAGAACAAATGCAGGTATATTCCAAACATTTTTAACATATTTTAAATAATGTTTAAAAATGTTTAAAATAATGTTGTTATGTTAAACAAACACTCTCCTACGGTAGTCTCATTTCTAAAAGCACTGTCATCTGCATCATTCTTTCTCATCATTCTAGATCTTAAATCCCTCCAGCTTTGTCCTTTCCTGTTTTTGAAAGGACCTGCAACAGTTTGTGAGGGGCATCTGTCTCAGCCAATCAGCATTGCTGTCCACGGGTAACTTGTACCTGCCCAGATGAATCAAATTAGGGTGATCTAATCTGATTCGTTCAGGGCCCAAATGTAATCAATAGTTCTGGGTTGGAAATGAAACAGGACTGTTGGTTTTTATTAGATCCTGAGAAGATCTACTGTGGAGACAGTCAGCATGGACGGGAAGGGCCAGCAGAACCGTGTTCAGGTTCAGAAGGCCTAAAGCTGCATTTAATCCAACCAAACAACAATCCAGCCAAATTAACTTAATTCTAACAACAATCCAGCCACACTTACTCCATTCAAACAACAAATCAGCCAAATGAACTTAATTCTAACAATCCAGCCACACTTGCATCCAAACAATCTAGCCACATTCACTCCATTTTAACAATCAGCCACATTTAATGCATTCATACAATCCAGCCACATTTATTCCATTCAACCAAAAACCTGGTGACATTTACTCTATTGTAACACCAATCCAGCTACATTTACTCCATTCAACCAAGAATTCAGCCACACTTACTCCATCCAAACAACAATCCAACCACACTTACTTTATTCTAACAACAATCCAGCCACATTTACTCCATTCAAACAACAATCTCGACACATTTACTCCATTCAAACAACAATCTAGACACACTTACTCCATCCAAACAACAATCCAGCGACATTTACTCCATTCAACAAATGATGCAACCATACTTACTTCACTGAACCAGTAATCCAGTCACATTTATGACATTCATACAACAATCCAGCCACACTTATTCCATTCAACAAACAAACCAGTCATATTTACTCTATTCTAAAACCAACCGAACTACATTTACTCCATTCAACCAACTCTCCAAGCACACTTACTCCATTGAACCAACAATCCAGCCACATTTACTCCATACAACGAACTATCCAACCACACTTACTCCTTTGACCAACAATCCAGCCACATTTGCCGCATTTAATCCTTTCTAACAATTAAGTCAAATTTACTCCATTAAACTAACAAACCAGTCACATTTACTCAATTCTTACACCAATTCAGCTAAATTTACTCAATTCAACCAGCAATCCAGCCACATTTACTCCATTCTTCCAACAATCCAGCCACATTTACTCCATTCAAACAACAATCCAGCCACATTTACTCCATTCAAACAACAATCCAGCCACATTTACTTCATTCAAACAACAATCCAGCCACACTTACTCCATTCTAACAACAATCCAGCCACATTTACTCCATTCTAACAACAATCCTAACAACAATCCAGCTACATTTACTATATTCAAACAACACCAAGTCACATTTACTTTGTTCAAACTCCAATCCAACCATGCCTGCTCCATTCTAACAGCAATCCAGCCATGCTTACTCCAGCCACTCCATTCTAACAATCCAGCCACATTTACCCCATTCTAACATCCAGCATCATTTACTCCATTCAAACAACATCCAGCTGCATTTACTCCATTCATCCAGCTACATTTACTCCACATACACTTTATTCTAATATTCCAGATCCATTTACCCCATTCTAACAAGAACCAGCGAAAAAAGGCACCAATAAAAAACATCCAGACACATTTATATGATTTAGACATATGGTACCATCATGTCAGTGTTTAATCTATGTCCAAAAATGTTATTGAACCTAGCAATTACCCTTACAGCAAGTGCACAAGGCTTACGTCAATTTATTTAACATGAATGCTCCTCAAAAGGAAACTTCAGCCAGAACCTGAACTCCTGAAAGTAGGTACATTCTTTATATTGCCATGTATATTTTTGTATTAGCAGTGTTAGGTTTTTATATATATACATCCTCTCTGTAAGTACAAACTACTAATCAAATAAGAAATCTTATAATTTTATGAGTAAAGATGAAAACAGGCAAAACTATGCATGTATATTTACAACCATATGGGACCCTCAGGGCCTTCTATGCTTTCGGATAAAATGTATTTATGGGAATTAAAATAAAAAACAACAACATGTATGTAATTTTAGTAAATTTAGGCCTAGATACACCACTGTCTATGAATATGAGCCACAGATTAACCAGTGGGTTTCTGCGAGTTGTTGTAACTTGGAAAGTAGCAACAGCAGGTCTGTGTTAAGGCCCCACCTACAACTACTTACATTAATGTTTTTCATGTCCTTTTTATAATGGTATTTTTTAAAAGGTCTTTTCCTCATTTAAAATTAAATTCAAAAGTATAGATTTATAATGATTTATAATAGATATACATTTGAATAAAATAATATATTCAAAGAATGTTGTTCCATGTTTTCAGTGACTGAGACTGCATCTCTGTACCTCATGGCCACATGGTGTGCATTTAGATTACTAAGAACTGTCACAACCAAAATACATTTTCTGCAATTAAGTAAATTATTTGTGTTTTAATGTGTGTACAACTGTTCAAAACTGTGCAGTCATGTAGGAGTTCTGCTGAAATGAATAATAAAACAAATATAATTACGGTCACGCAAAACACTCAATTAGAGTCACTCAAAACAAAGAATTATGAACATGTTCTGTAAAATGATCCTTATATATATATATATATATATATATATATATATATATATCCTGATGCTTCTCTAATACTTTCCTTTATCATTTGAAATAGTGTATACAGAGATGACAGGGTTTCTACTGACTACCTTTTAGGATTGTAAAGGATTCATCAAGCTTTCTATACACACACATGCAGATAGCACACACAAACACATTCATAACTCGACAAGCTCAAACGGGTCATCCATTACAGAGAAGCAGGCAGATGCTGCATGCCTCTGCCACCTCCCTGCATGGAGAACTTAATTAGATCCCTGTGTGAGGAATGTGTTGCTGTAGCACAACTTGTAGCTTTAATTATTTACCACACGCACTGATACACACCATTCCTGATGACTGTAGCCTTATTGAACGATGGTGGAGAAGCGCTGTCGGCCAAAGACATTCTTGTTTGCAGACAGAACAATGACCCTCGAGACGTGAACAGGCTCATGCAACACACACACAGACACATCAATGTCCCTGATGTTTCACATTTCAGTGAAACATGGCAGAAAACACAAGCAAGGTCGTTTCTCGCCGTTAGACGCGCAGAAGGTGCGGTAAAACAGCTCGACAGCCAACGGCATCATGGCTGGGCAGAAGCTATAGTACAAGTCATTTGTGTCTCCGTTAGCAACAGCGTTTGTCACCAGCCATAACTCCTGTGTGATGAGTGAAGCCGGCGTAAACTGTCTCTCCATGTGTCTGGACTCTTCCTGATGGGTATAGATATCGTAGAATATTGATGTGATGCATAATACAATACAAGCCTGTGCAGCATCTGACTTCCAAACATTAACTCAGGTTAATGTCAATAATAGACTGAGGCTGCAAGCATGAACTGACTTTCCAAATTTACTACACTCAGTCAGGCTACGCTCCGAGGGACCAATTTGGAGTCTTTCAGTGTAGAAAGGACCGGAAGTAAATTATACGTCACTGCCATCGGAACAAAATCTCGTATCTCCATTTTTGTCATTTTTTATTTTTTTAAATAATCTGAAAGTGCATATTTTCCTTTACAATGCTTGTAAATTTCATGATAAACAGACCAAAGAAATGACCTAAAATTACTTTTTTTGACTTTTGACTTTTTTCTTCTTATTATTAATAATTAATAAAGTTATTATTTTGGAGATACAAAGTTTTGTTCCAACAGCAGTAATATTGCAGTAGAAAACTTGGTACAGTGTGAACTGATAAATAATCATCAGAAACCTCAGAAAACTGCTTTTAAGGCAAAACAGAAACCAAAAAAAGTGACAGGATAGTTAGTAAATTATCGCTGTTCCTGTACATGGTATATTAAGTTATATCAAATGGGTCTGCTGAAACACCCCTGGTCAAAATACCAGGTTTTGCATTTTTGCCTATTTCTTTTTATTTTCTGAGTTTAATATATTGGGGAATATTGTTTTAGTTTTATTCCAATATGTGAAATTCAGCAAATAAACAATGAAAATGTGGAATTTCAGAATTTCTGAACAATAATCACTGAGATGTAAACAAAGTCATTCAGAGTGGATTGGTGTGAAATGCTTGGTTATATAGACTTAGATTTTATTACAGTGGTGGTGATGGGAACCATGGGTTACCATGTCTACAGCAGAAAAACAGACATTTTTTATTTACAGGTATTTTATTTACCAGTAAACCTACACATTTTAAATGGACTACTGATGATGGTAAAACAGTCATAAATCTGAAATTAGTATGTTTTCTTTGAGGATTATTTTGCCTCACAACACCCTGCATGTACTCCTCTGCCATGAAAGCATTAAAATAAATAGATTAAAATACATTTTCAGGCAAAACTTTAACACAAAACTATCATAAAACAGCATCTCAGACTTCAGGCAGTGTATTCCTAACTATTTCATGTAATTATTTTCTGTGAGGGAGCATTTAGAGGTGGACGTCTGGATCCTGTCACCAAATCTGACTAAGTAAGTTTCTCCAGAATGGAGCGTTTCATACCAAACCACTCTAAATGAGTGTTTACACCTCAGCTACTTAATTAAGTAGAATATTGGAACAACAGATGGAGTTCCCCTTTAACTTAACATGTCATTTGACCAGGGGAGGCCAAACTTCTGCATATAACTGTAAATGGTCCAGAAACATTGTCCATGCAGCTCAGGTCTTGGCTTAGATTTTTTCTCTCAGATTGTCTGATTTTAACTCATTTTAACCAAAAATACTTCTGGCTACATATCTACACCCCCTACTGCCCACAGGCATGCATCAGATAGCCTGTCCAACAAAACCGTTCTGGCACCAGGGGACACTAAACAAACTCTGAAGACGTCCTGTGTGAATATTTTAGGTATTTAGACCAAAGCTCTGTAATTTCACATTAGACTGACTGCATTTCTGGCCAGTATTGTCCACCAGCTGCTATGAAAGAACACATTTGTGGGCGGAGCGTGAATAGATCATTTAGTAGCTGAACATCTGGTCCAACGTGTCCTTCCTCTCTGCCTGATGGCTATAAATTTCACAGAATTTAGACACGATGCATAATACAATACTGGCTTACGCAGCATTTACATCTGACTTCCTAATGTTGACTCAGGTTAATATGCATACTGAAGCTGCAAGGATGAACTATCTCTCATATACACATGAGCAAATGCAATGTATGCCCTTACAGTGTCACTGTGATTTGACAGCAAGGTCTTCTCCGCTGGGCCTGTTTTACATGGATTAAATTCAGCTGTGAGGCAGAGTGGATTCACCATGAATGCTGATGTAGTGATGTGTAAAAAAATACCAGATATTCAATCGCAGAGCTCATAGTTCACAATAATTCCTTGCTCTGTCATTCAGTCTCGGACTCTCAATGTGGCGCTTCAAGCTGTATGCTTACTTGTTCTTTTAATTGACTTTCCTAATGGCTGATGATGAACTGCGTCAAGTCAGGCTTTTCTCCACATGACTAAGTATGTGTCCTTTAGAGACGGAGAACTAGAGGGCAGGAACTACTGTACAAAAAAGTACTTGACAAGGACAAACATAAAAAAGGATTGTCACGATTCCAGAATTTTAATTGCAATACTGATATACTAGGGGAATATCATAATGCTGAATACCTATCTAAACTATGCAGCTATGGCAAAAAATGCAAAATGAACAAATAAATAAATAAATAACAGACCAAATGTTTATCGACTTAGCACAGCAAAAAAATCTGAATTTTGGAAAGGTACCATAGAATGTATTTATTCAGCATTCAAAATGATTCTCTGAGTAAAAATGGCCAAATTGAGTTTTACACATCCATGATCTATGATTTGGTCCTAGAATGAAACGAGCTGTTTTCCCTATGATTTGGTGAGCTCATGAATAATTAGATGAGCTCTGCTCTGTTTGACCGGTTTGCAGCGAGACACCACGAGGATCACACAGAAGCAACATGTCAAAATAGACAAAATAAAATGACTGTCTGTGAACAAGCTTAGTCCTCATACTGTTTACCTAGGTATGCTATAGTTGTTAGTGCTGCTAGTAGCTAATGTTTCCTATACTAGCTACTCGCTTTCCATCTTGACATCAACACACAGTAAATTAAAGCTGTTTCTCACTATAGAACTATAGAACTAAAGCTGCTCCTCACTATGAAACTAAAGCTGTTCTTCACAATAGAACTAAAGCTGTTCCCCACTATGAAACTAAAGCTGTTCATCACTATAGAACTAAAGCTGTTCCTCACTATGAAACTAAAGCTGTTCATCACTGTAGAACTAAAGCTGCTCCTCACTATGACACTAACAGTGTTCTTCACAATAGAACTAAAGCTGTTCCCCACTATGAAACTAAAGCTGTTCCTCACTATAGAACTAAAGCTGTTCCTCACTATGAAACTAAAGCTGTTCCTCACTATGAAACTAAAGCTGTTCCTCACTATAGAACTAAAGCTGTTCCTCACTATGAAACTAAAGCTGTTCCTCACTATGAAACTAAAGCTGTTCATCACTGTAGAACTAAAGCTGCTCCTCACTATGACACTAACAGTGCTCTTCACTATAGAACTAAAGCTGTTCCTCACTATGAAACTAAAGCGGTTGCTCACTATGAAACTAAAGCTGTTCATCACTGTAGAACTAAAGCTGCTGCTCACTATGACACTAACAGTGTTCTTCACAATAGAACTAAAGCTGTTCCCCACTATGAAACTAAAGCTGTTCATCCCTTTAGAACTAAAGCTGCTCCTCGCTATGAAACTAAAGCTGTTCATCACTGTAGAACTAAAGCTGTTCTTCACTATAGAACTAAAGCTGTTCCTCACTATAGAACTAAAGCTGTTCCCCACTATGAAACTAAAGCTGTTCCTCACTATGAAACTAAGCTGTTCTTCACTATAGAACTAAAGCTGTTCCTCACTATGAAACTAAAGCTGTTCATCACTATGAAACTAAAGCTGTTCCTCATTATAGAACTAAAGCTGTTTCTCACTATATCTAATCTATAATGATGTTCTAATCATTTGGAGCTGATTCTAATATTAGCCACTTTAGTTAATAAGAAATGTGGGGGTGTAACTTTATCTTCACAAGAAAATTGCATTTCTGTTAAATACATTTTAAAAGTCATTTCTTCGGTGCTAACTGTTTAGTAATTTCAGATCCATCTTCCAGCATTATTATAATGAAGATCAAATGTTCAAATATTTAAATATGTAATCTAAAAAGATTTTCATGGGGTGTCCTATTTTTTCACATGACTCTCAGTCAATGTAAACACAGTTTTCCAATCTATGGAACCCTTAACTCCTAAAAATAAATGTTCTTGGCTGGCGCATTATAGGCCTTGACTAAGCTTTACATTATGTAGAGGTCTGTTAAACTTTAAAAGGTCGTTCATATGCACATACATCATTTACAAAGATGATTGTTTATTTTGTTTGGTGCCAGTATGGCATCACTCCACAAAAAAACCTTTTTCACATCTTTACTTTTAAGCATGTATTAAAAATACAACACGAACTCGGTGCTAGTTTATTCAAACATAGTGTTAAAATGACTCCTGAGTGGCAGTTTTCTTCTCTACACACTCTCTAGTATTTATAAAGACCCATATGTCACTAGGTCCATCTGTAGTGAAAGCAGTGTTCAGGTCTGAAGGACGGCTGAAAGTGATGAATAATAGCTTGCGTAACCGTATGACCTCAAAAGAAGTACGTCTACCTGCTTACACATAGCACACGGAGAACACGACCCCTGCCTCATTACTCAGTCACACCTCAGAGTCAGTAAGAGCAGTTTTAGGTAAGAACATGAAACATGGCTTTGCTTTCTCCGTACCATCTGCATAATCTGGCTACTTGTGCCGGAGAGCAAATAAAGCGTTACCCATAGCAACTCAGCTCCAGCATCCGAAGTAAGCATATTTCATCATGCGCAGAAGTGCGTGTGTTTGTGTGTGTGTGTGTGTGTGCGTGTGTGTGTGCAGGGAGACAAGAAGATAATGTTCAGTTCCTCGTGACTACAGTGAGTTAATATTGTATTTTCAGCACACTCAGCTCCTGCCTGCTGCATCAAGTGTATCCACTTCCTTTTCAGTCTCCGCTGTGTTACTGTCAGACTTTATATCTGTGGATCTGACACTAATGAAAGTCTTCTCTGATCAATTTTATTGATTTTCAGATCAAGAAACACACACACATGCACAGGACTGAGTGATTTGAGGGCAAGTATCTTTTTTCTGACCAATACTGAGATTGGGATTGTGGTTATGTTCTCCGACTTAAGGTACAGGCCTGTGATTTTGTGCCACGAAGACCCACAGATCCACCTTTAATGGCTGGAGGATTGAATGTAGTGTGCCAGACTGCCAATTATATGTGTTGCAATGTACACAGCACATGGTAGCTTCTGACTGGTCTAAAGTCCATTTCACACCAGATGCAGTAACTGCACCTCATGACGCTTGCTCCTATATAAACCAATGGAGACTTACACGCTGGCTGCATGCGTCACACTCTGGGTCTATTTTTGATGCTTTCTAACAGTTTCTAGGGAGAAAAAGCACAAAATGTACTATTCACACGAAATGATCAGCTCCCACTTTCACAAGAACATTAGTGGCATTAATGCCTTTTAAACTTGTAGGACACATGAGTACAACTACTTGAACTAGCAGAAAGAACATAAACGATGGCCAATTGCAGTTTGTAAATTAAAGTCCATTAACGATTATTGCTGACAAGGGGTCACAAAATACCGGATTGACCTTCTAACTTCTGTAAACAACATATTTTTAACAAACAAGGCCAAAAAAATCCCAGGACAGCAGTGTAGTTTTTAACAATGTTGCATTGCCATGTTGAACTTGATGAACTGGAACATTCCTTCATTTTCTCTTATCCCAGGAAACTCGTATCTAGATTTCTAAATATTGTTTTTATGTTCTAAATATTTTCATATATTGCTCCACAGTCTTTTCACATGAAATGAGTTTGTTTCTGTGAATTACAAAATTTAAATCACCTGCTTCATAAAAGAGTGCAGTTTTTGTGTTTGTGTAAAGTTAAATTATCAATTAAAAATTCTTAGCGAAATTCGTATTAATAATCCTTCTACTGTCTTTATTGAACTAGACAAGTTTAAAAAGAGAAGTAATCCAGAAGTAACAGAAAGCAATCAGATCAAATTACTTTAGTATCGTAATCCTCCAAACCCTGCTAAAACGGCAGAACTGACACCATTGTAAAAACAGTCACAGTGGTGCGGTGGGGCTGAACGTGATGCAGCTCTGCGGCTCTGGTGTTTCACCAATCAGAATAGAGTGGGCAAGTTGACCAGACAAATCACACTGGGCTCATCGGTAGGTGGACACAAGACCTCGAACGGAGTGTGAATACATATGTACAGTACAGTGTTTTGGGAAAACTGAAGCATGTAAATCCATAGTAGTGCCAAAAAACATTGAACTCTGCATGTTTATCCAAAACTGTTGCATCTGAGAGTAACATGCTCACATACACATGCGCCGTAAATCCCACACTAATACACAGTTACAGCCTTATCAGCATTTCCTGTTATTACATCTAAATAATTACTGCGCCCACTTTTCTCTTGTTTCATTTGGCACCTCCTGATTCGAAATGAGCAGTTATTTTTGCATGTCTTTGTTTTCCAGTAAAAGGTCTACATAAGTCAAATGAGTTCACTACATAATCATCAGTGCTAACTGAACTTGACCAGAGTTCGTTTTATTTCCACAGAGTTCAAATTGTTCCCGGTGAACTCTGGGGGAGTTAATTAAAGCCTAGTGAATCTACTGTAGTCTGTTTCTCTCTCCGCATCATGTTTAACTTCTCATTTATCTAGAATTCATAATAGAATGGCCTTGAACGGAAATGAGATTTGGACTTCAGTGCGCTATAGACGATTGCAATCTGTTGAGAAAGTCATACATATTACATCGACGTCCTGCTTCTGGACTCATCACATTCATCACGTTTGGCCTTCAAAGCCAAAATGACTGTCCAGTCCACAAGGTTTAGTGTGATGCGGACTGTCCGGTCAGTAATCCTGACTAAAATCCAAAGCAGAAAGCCACGAAGGAGAGAACAGGGGAAGAGAGAAAGAGACGGAGCGAGAGAAATCGAGAGAGGGAGAGAGAGAGAGAGAGAGAGAGAGAGAGAGAGAGAGAGAGAGAAGATATGGAGAAGGAGAGAACATGGGAAGAGAGAAGAGGACAACAAGAATTATTTTAAGCAGGAGAAAGAGAGAGAGAAGATGTGGAGAAAGAGTGAAAGTGAAAGAGATGGAGAAAAGGAGAGAGAGAAAGATGGAAGAGGGAGAAAAAGAGAGAAAACAAGAAAGCACGGGAGAGAAAGACATGGGGAAGGAGAGAAAAGCAAATGAGAGTGAAGAGAGAGAGTGTGTTGAAAGAGTCAGAGTTGGTTTGTGTGTGTGTCCAGAAGGAGAATACTCATCATTCTAGAAGCTTCCCTCTCTCCTGGGGAGATGAAGGGATGAGTGGATGAGTGAATGTGACAACAGACAGCAGAATGTCAGGAAGGAGGGACAGATTCACCCTTGTGAAATAAAGCGAAAGAGGCACAGGAAAAAGACGGAACGGAAAAGGGAAAGACAAGCTAGCAGTTAGCCGGACACAGCTTTCCACTTACTGGTGTTTGTCAATTTCTTCAGATTTATGTGTGGCTAATGTATGCAAATCAGTCTGACACATGTCTGAAATGACATGCATGGTTATGTATGTGGGCTAGATAAATCCTATTTAGCTTCTCAGCGTGCGGAATGTGCTTTTTAATTATTTAATCATCTTTTAATTATGCATAACTGTGCTTAACTTCCATTTATTATGACCTGTAGGCTAAATAATATACCGCATATCAAAGGACAGCGTAGCCTGCGGAGTCCCAGTTGTGATAAGCCTACTGTAGATCTACTTCCTGTTTATTTACACACAAAGCAGACCTATTAGCATTAGCATGAGTCATTTCCATTGTTTAGCTCATATGTCCTATTGATATTTGATACTTTGGGAGTATGTGTTGTTCTTATGTTAAGGTTAATTTAGGATACAATATATGTGCTACGCCACATGGTAACAAAGCACACATTTAAATTTAACAGCACAGCTGTATGCTAATGGCTAGCTGACAGGCAAATGACACAAGGTGGACGGCATATTACACATTATAATTTATTGTATATGTTTTATTTTATTATTTTATTTTATTATTTTTTTAAAAACAGAATAAAATACCGTTCTGGAGATAACTGGGATATATGTATTTGGCTTCTTTTGGGGTGAATTATGGAATCAGCAGTGAGTAATCCAGGGCATTGGGGCTGCTAGTGTAACTAGCATCCTGTGGGCTCCACAAGGAAAATCATGTAATTTGTTTGTTTACTCACTATTGTTAATAGTATATATTCTATCTCTCACAACATGCAACTCACCCACTCGCATCTAACGCTAACTTAAATGTTGACGTTAGGCTATTTATTTGGATCACAATAATCACCATGTGCCCCAGGCCGACCCCAGGGTATCTATCTATCTATCTATCTATCTATCTATCTATCTATCTATCTATCTAATCAAGCCAGGCATTTTAATCTGAACCTGAATATAGCCTGACGAACCTGGAGCAGTGACAGTCACTTTCAGATCACCATTATCCAGCATTTATTTAAAATGAAGATCATCAGCAGCCCAAATAGCAGACAGTTTTGGGTCAATTTTGTTTTTCCTACATGAGTACTGGTTAACTACCGGTTGACATTTGTTAGGGCCAAAACAGGACCAGATGCCAAACTTAATACAGTTTTGCCTCAGGTCTATATTTATGGGCCAGTTCTGATGTGATTGTTGTGGACAAAAAATTTTGTTGTTCCAGATCTGGGCCACATCCATCAGTTCTTCTCACTTTACAGTGTGTGGGTCAGATCTGGGCGGAGGACCAAGCTGTATACTGGGCCAAAACAAACCCAGGGATGTGTCCCACAAGTGATACAGATTCTGTTAACCAGTGTGTTTGATTAACAACTGTGTGGATTAAACAGTGGTGCTTCACATGTCTGCTCATTCCTGTGGTTCCGGCAGCCATGACATTAGCTGTGTCAGGGACTGCATCCTTCGCAGAAACACGGTCTACAAAGGTCTGTCCAAGGCTATGCAGAGTGTGAAGGCTGAAGCGAAATAAGACGGTCTGCTCTACAGTGGATTTCCTGTTTGTGTCAGGGCACTGCTGTTCTGCCCTTACCATAGAGTCACAAAACGTTGCTCCTGTCACCTAGCACTGAACTTTGGGATATGTTGGCTGGCAAAGCATTCACCGATTGGATCCTTCAGTGCCATAGGAAAGAAGGACGCATTTCTCGGCCGCATATGAAGGAGCTTATAAAACGGGATGGCCTAGTCGTGGCTCTGTGACGCAATCAGTCTTCAAATGCAGCCTCCAAAGGATCCAGCCCCTGGATTGGGATACAGCTATTATGTCACAGTATACTTTTTGCTTGTTGTAGACATCAGCAGTATTTACAGACCAACTGCATGCTTTACTGCAACATTAGACCTTTTTATTTGGATTTAGTGCAGTGTAGTATGTGAAACTCTGACTAACAATAATTGTTTTACATTGTTTTTGATAGTGTTTTTTAAATGTGCTGCTACTGGTTGTTTTTGTCTCTTCCAATGTATCAAACATGAAATGTATCAATGTATCAAACAGAAAATGTCTTAATGGAAATGCCCAAGTTTAGAATGACTGTACGATATCCCCAACTTGGCAGCTGTGCCGGATGGACTAACTTCTGTGCAGAGAGAGAGATAGCGTCTGGGAAGGCCAGGGGACGGGAACTGTGTATGAATGCTTCAACTCAAGCCACTGTTCTCTAGCAGTGGAACACGAAACAAAACAAAGCGCTCGACCCATTATTTATAGACAGAACTCCATACCGTCTTTATTCTCCAAGTTTACATTGCCAAGGACGACGCAGTCAGCTTACTCCACCACAAACACCATAAGAGTTTCATTACTGTTGCAGTGACTATTGTTCAGCCACATAAATTTGAAGAACGTTTTCCCCATATCTTACCAACACATTTCTATTCCAGCAAGGGGAGAGAATACGCTGGGCCATGTTTACACTAGCACAAAGGGTGCATTCTAAGCCCCCATGGACCCACACCTCGGACTTTCAGACCACAAGAGTGTGGTGCCGTTTCCTGCTTTCCAATTACTGCTGAAAAGAGAGAAACCAGTCACAAAAAGCAACAGAGTGTGTCCAGAATGAGCTGTTTCAGCACTACACAATGTTTGAGCTGCACTAGCTGAAGCATGTCTCAAGGATGCTGCTACATGTAGGGATAACACACACTTGGAGGAATAACTATAGTCCGTTATTGGCTATATAAGCAAACATGTGGACTATGTAGTGATCTCAAGAACTTTTACCAAACAACCAATAAGGTCAGGTGACAGAGCAGCACTCCTCGCTGGCATCAAGAGAGCAAAGGCTACATAATCACTGACAGTACAGGAACACCTTACAACCAGTGACCCACGATGCATGTGGCAGGGCAAAGTGCCACTGAGTACAGGAGGAGTAGTCACATCACCTGCCCCAATGACACTGCCCATCCGGATGCTTCTGTACTTGTTTTAAGCATTCAACACCGAGGCAGCAGTGAGGTTCTGTCCTGCTGACCAGGTGCTGTCTGTGAAGGTAGCTGATGTGAGGAGAACCCTGCTGAGGCTGAACCTATGTAAAGGTTGACTGAGCATGTGCTTCGGGAGTGTGCCATCTGGCTGCTGTCTTCTCAAACATCTTCGTCATCTCCCTGGAGCGGGCTGCTGTCCCAACATGCCTCAAATCAGCCACCAATCAACTGTTTATGGCACACATTAGGCAAGCCATTCCATCAACACTGGACCCCCGCCAATATGCCTACAGGCAAAACCACTCCACTGAGGACACCATAACCACTGGCATCCACCTTGTGCCAACTTCCACTCAGGATTCAACTCTAGAAGAAGCTGGACAGTAAACTCAGCTTTCCTGGACTAAGCTCTTGTCTCATAACTGGGTTCTAGATATCATGAGTAACAGTCAGTAAAGATCCAGACCAGACTATCCCACTCCATCACTCTGAACACTGGAGCCCTCTGGGGTTGTGTACTGTGTGCTGTACATCCTCCTCATCCACAACTGCATCACCACATATGATTGCTGTTGATGCTGCATCTTCTTGTGGAGCTCATCTTCAACAACGAGAGTGGATAACAGAGGACAACAATAAAAAAAACCTAGACTTCAGAAGGAAACAGATGCCTCACACCCTTGTGAATGTTAATGGCAGGGCACAGCGTCAAGTTCCTAGGAGGGCACATCACTGACAATGTCTCTTGGTACCTTAGTGAATAACAGTGCCTCTACTTCCTAAGTAGGCTGAAAAGGGCCAGCCTGTGCACACTCATCTAAAACTCATCATAGAGAACATCCTGACCTGCAGCATCATTGTCTAGTTCTGTCTAAGGCAGGAAAGCACCACACCGGGTAGTGAAGACTGCCCAGTCCATCACTGACAGGGTCAAGCTTCCCTGCCATTACAAAAACCGAACGGTGTAAAAGGACAGCGTGCAGCATTAGGAGCGATTCCTCTCATCCATCACACGGACTGTTTCACCACTCCCATCTAGAATAAGGATATGGAGCATCCGGGCCAAGTCCTCCAGACTCATGAACGGGTTTTTCCTGCAGACTGCTTAACAGATCTACCTAATGGATCTTTAAACATTCTCACTGAACTGCTGCCCAAGCCACACGACTCCCTTTCATCTGCTTAACTTCCATACTCAGCCATTCTACTGAGAAGTGTGCAGCTACCGTATATACAGAAGGATTTATGGAGTTTGTATAGTTTGTCTGCTGTAGCACCATGTCTAGGTTTGGATTCAGACAGACATTTGAAGGTCTAACTGTGACTAGAAGACCCCCAGTTAGTTTACTAATCTGCAACCTACCACACATCTTCACAATATGATGTAGACTAATTCGCTTGTAATGAGTGCAGGGAGCGAGGTCATTCAATTTGCAAAATGTCTTTGAGTGAAGAAAGGCCCCCGTGGATCAAAGTTAAGGTGGGTGCAACCTTCACCCTGCCAATACACCCTGCGGTCAAAATAGCATTACGTCATCACGGCAACAGGAGAACAGGTGTGCATCCCCAGTCATTTGCCCCCCATGCGTCGTGATTCGGCCGTGTGTGCGCAGTGCAACCATGAAACACAATCCAGTACTTAAAAGGCTGGGTCATCAGTTACAGCTGGCAGGTAGCTGAGAAACAGAGATTCAGTCATTTGTAGCTAACAGGCCTACACTTTGAGTCATGACCATCATTACTGTAACCAGATTACAACCAAAACTGAATTTATCGGTGGCTAGTAGCTACAAGAGCTCTACAGCACAGTATGTTCTCCAGTATTAGCAATCTGACTGATGCAGAGATTTATGGTTAAGCATCCAAAGCTTTAGTTTTAGAGAAAGCTATGTAGTTTTATTTCAAGTAAGGGACATTTTTCATGATATATGATGTGTATTTACTGAATTTCGGGGTTTTTTTAAGTTTTGGAATTGAAAAGAAAAACTATGAGAATTTAATCATTTCCTATTAACAAATAAAAAAAAAATAGAATAAAATTAGATGATGTCGTAACAGGCCGACATCCAATTCCATTTATCATTCGGTGAGATGGCGCAACAACGCAGCTGTTTGCTGATTGGTGCTATGTGCCACCGCAACCTGCTGTAATATTTTAAGCCTGAAAACAACTAATTACTCTCACAGACACCAAATAAGTGACAGCAGTGCAAGATATTAAATCCACAGTACTGATAAGACCTCAGCTGTGCTAGGAAGCTTTTGGTTTGATATGTTTGGGCAAAAAGTGCTTCTATTAACTAGCAAACATTATTAACTGAAACTAAGCTGCTTATTTGTTTATGTCCTGACTTAGATTCATGCAATCATTAATCTCTCCCTTACAACTGCCAGCCCACCTTACTTTAGCTTACTTACAAATAGCCCTCCCACTGAAACAACAGAAAAAAGACACCTTGGCAAAAGACGTCCAGCGTAAATCCCCCCCCCAAATGCATCTGATACCTGTGATAAGCTCATAGGAACACATTGTATCGTACTTAATCACAAAAACAACAACATATCGGCTCTTAATCTCACATTACTTCCTTCTTACAGACCTTCAAGCACCCCTAAAATATGAGAAACAAACAAGCTGTGATTTGAAATGCAGGGATTTGAGCCAATAGCCGTATTCGTGACAGCTAGTGAGAGTAAAATAGCTCTTATCAGCTCCCAACAAAAGCAGTATTTTACGCATAGATTAAAACCTAGCAGCTGCCGCTCTGCTGTGTATCATTCAGTGCCCTGGCACAAATTACATTCATGCTGACGTACACACATGCTCCTCTACAGCCTACAGAGTCGTGGCATAAAGAAATGAATAAATTAGTGCTGCTCTTTGGCACTAAATGGAGCAAATGGCTTGTTAGCTTTGCTGTGGTATCAATATTCATATTTAAAAAGCTGCTGGCAAAACAAACTAGGACAAATAAATGATATGGATACATGGTGCGTGTGTGTGTGTGTGTTTTGGTTCAGAGCCTAGGTAAAGGAAATATGTATGTTAGTTTGAGGACACATCTTCATGTAAGAAAGAGCTGATTGTTTATATCAGACAATGCTTCATTTTTAAGTTTATAGCTACAGCTTTACGTACATTTCTCAGGAAAGGAAAACAGAAGAAAACATTTAACAGGAAATTACACAGAAGCCTCAACAACTGAATTTAGTTTTTTTCTTTTTATTGTGTTCTCTTCCTCCCTTTATTACAACTATAATTCTTTTCAGAACACGTACTCTTAGTCTCTCAAAGAGACACACGGCCAAAGTTCAGTCTTAGAAGTTGCTTTAGCATTTCCAGCTTTTCATCATCTCAAACACATTCAGTAATGTTGAGGTCTGTAAGGTCTAGAGTCTGGGATGATCAGTCCATTGACCCAATTACAGACTGTAGTCCACTTGTTTCCCATACTTTGATTCACTGCTCGTCAATGATCCCCCACAGGACCACCACAGAACTGGTATGGGTGGTGAATCATCCTCAGCATTGCAGTGACACTGACGTGGTGGTGGTGTGTTAGTGTGTGTTGTGCTGTTACAAGTGAATCAGACACAGTTCCATTCACTGTCCACTCTATTAGACACTCCTACCTTGTTGGTCCACCTTGTTGATGTAAAGTTAGAGACAGTAGTTGTTGTAACAAAGTATGCAGAGAATCAGATGGACTACAGTTTGTAATCATCGAACTACAAAGTGCATGTATATGAAAACATACTGAAGATGGCATAAAATGGACATGCTGTAAAAACGCCACAAAGAAAAAACAGACCTGCAAGAAACGGTATGCCCAACAAGACAACATATGAACTGTAGTTTACTTGCCACTAACTGTACAAAACCCCTTGTATAAGAGGTGTGCACTGAGGTCAGTCTGCACTGGTATAAGCCCCCTCAGTTGGACTTGAGTTAGAGTGGGAAAACAGTCCACGGTTGCATGTATTAGGGAAAACAGGGAAACCGGGAATGAAACAAGTGATTATCTGCTTAAATTAAGGGCAGTGAAGTAGAAATTTGTGTGGTCAATGGGAAGCTAACATTGTCTAACCATCTTTCCGCCCTTTGTTTATAAAACACAAGATCATCATCACGGATGTTTTTAAGAAATACTGACAAAAAAGCATCCTGGCCTGTCATGTGTAATATAACTGCTGCGCAGTTTAAGGAGGAACAGAAAAACTTAAACAGGAAGCTGGCGAACTGGAAGCTGATTTCAGTCTTGGGTACTCCATTAGCTTTTCTTAGCTTGATCCTTCATCAGCCTGTCCTGAGATCGCTCTGAATTCAAACAACAGCTCTTTCCCATTTAGATGTTTCTGTGTTTTCACTGCATTCAAACGCTAACACTGGCACTCAGTAACGTGTAACGGCAGTGACTTCCACTAGCTGTGACGTCGTGAGCATACCATTATAACTTTAAGCCGGAATGAACATTTGACTATGTTCTTCCAGGTGGTTCGAAGTTGTCAGGGTGTGCAAAACATGCAAATGTAGACTTTCCTAATGAAAACATCATCCACCTTCAGCAAAAGTACAGCAAAGTCACTGTACAAAGATTCACAAAACTGAAAACTTCAAGTCATAAAGCAGTGTCACAGTTACTAGTCACATTTCTTGCCTTTTCCTGGCAAAATGCCAGCCCTATCTAAAGGATCTCAGTGTCTCTTGGCCAGCTCCACAACCACAAAATGTTTAGATGCTTGCCTGCTATTTGGATGAAACTCAAATCCGCCGGCTCAGACCTCTCTGAGTGAGAGTGCTGATCTAGGGTCATTTTGGCCTTTCATGTTTCTATGATTAAGGCCATCATTAGACGAGCAACTGATCCTAGCTTAGCAGTCTTTCTTTGAAGGTATTTGGATGGATACGGGTCCAAGGCTCAGGAGGAGAACACCCTGCATATGGCCTTTTTGCAAAGACTGAGTCAGCCCCTCTGTTCTCTCCCAGAGGAGGAGCTGTGATTAACATCTCAAGATGTTTTCCCAATCTCTGCCCAAATCTGCTACACTCTGCAGTCCTTCTGCAGCCTCTGACTGTAAATGGCACTTGCACTATGATGACTGAGCTGAGAACTGAAAGTGCAGGTTGAGGCTGAAGTCCATCTGTAGTCCATCCTCCTAATTATTCAGCTCAGAGGTTTTAGGTATGTCCATTGCTAACAGGTGTGTAAAATCAAGCACATAGCCATGCAAACCCTATAGACATGCACTGGCAGTAGAATGTTTTGTACTCACTGACCAGCTTTATAACAACTTTGTAATGTTTAACGGTTGACTTAATCCATTACTTCCCTTTTTTTCATGATGGCGTGGAAACGATTGTTGTGCACGTTGTATCTTTGTCGCTTGAGTGTTTGTATCCAAGGTCAAATCAGCAAACAGGTAAAGTTACCATTTTCCAAACCTGCATTCAGCAAAGTGGCGTATCAATCAATTGTGCAATCAAGTTGGAGCACAGGATTCAACAGGATGGAATTATTGTGTGTAAAAGCAAAACATTGATAATGAACTCCTCCCCCAAATAAGCCCAGAAACAATCCTGGGTAAGGACTGAAGTATTCAGAATAAGTGTGAAAATGCCTTTAGTAGAGAGCAGCAGCTGCTCTGAAACTACCACACCAACAAGATTTTGGTACATTTAGTACATTTTAGATTAAATAATCATTTTAAATAAAGTTGAGAACACTATAGAAATTGTGAGGGTGTGATTTGACCGGATCTCTATGAGGTTTACACTCACATTCAAGTGAATTTGTTCCAATATTATTGACACAAGCTTACTGGACAAAAAAATTGTCACCTTACATGTTTATGGTGGTAGTATCTTCAGGCTTCTGCACATGGCATTGCACAAGGATGATGGGGTTATAAGTGTGATCGGATTCATAGATTGAGAACAGGTGGTACAGTACAGTAAATGTGTCATTCTATGTGTGGAAGTAGGTTACAAACAAATGTTAATGACGGACAGAAAGGAGTGATTGCATTTGGGCGTGCCAAAGGCCATAGTGTAAAGGAAGTAGCTGAATTTGCAGGTGTATGGAAGCGAATGGTTATACGGGTCTACCAGCAGTCTACAGGACATTCTCCTGAGGATTGTGCCACGGAAGCCATCCACCAAATCTGGTTGAACTGCGCAATTTCAATCAAATCACAGCAGCTATTAATGCTTGTGGAGGTATTACACACTATAAGGTACGTTTCAGTCACAGGTGACAATTTTTGGTCTGGTGAGCTTATATTATTATTGAAATATTACTGAAGTATTAAATGTGTATTGTTTTTAACAGTGACTTGGTAAATATACATACTAGTACTTATTCATAGATATTGACATTACTGAATGCCATCAACAACTAATCAGCTAATATGTCGCTCCTGTTTGCTGTCTGCATTTAACTGTGCTTCTACTGCCCTTCTCTCACCACGCATGTTTTTGAATCCACCAGCCCACCCCAGGCTCCGCTGCCTGGACATTTGTCTTTGAGCATCTGTAGCTGTAAAGCTGCAGCTCAGCCCCTCCTTGGCTAAGCGGAGTGAGCATCCTGCTGGGCAGTTACGCCACTGGGCTGCTGTTCATGATTGCACAGGGACCACCTTCGCTGTTTCTGGATTCAATTTAGCAGCTGTAAGCAAAACTGAATGTGAGCCAAAAAACTAAATCCCAGTGTTGGGTTTTGGTGGGAGCTATATAAATGGAAGCTGAAATGGGCAGGTGTTTTTATGCAGCTAAAACATCAGCCAGCACAATCTCATGGGAGAGACAAGAGGACATGTTGTTTCTTAGATCCAGACATGCTGGTGTTTTTGGAACTGCTTGCTGATGGTGACGTGGCCTTGTGGAAGGAGACATGGCAATTGCTTCCCCCCCAACAATGGGAGGAGGGTGTGTTTATTTATGTGTGTGGATGTGTGTTGAATCAGGGATTGGATGGGGGGATGGGAAAGGAAGGACTGGAGGAGGGGTAAACAGCAAAGGACATAAATGAAGGGCTTGAGGGAATTGCCATTGGGGTGCTGGGCTCAGAGAGGTAGTTTAGCAGAGTAAAGGTAAAGATGCTGAACACACGTCTATCAATGTCCTTATGCACATACATATGTCCATATGTAAACTAAACCACGTATGCACAAGTATGTGCAAAGAAATACACATGTATCTACCAACATTTCCATTCTCCTAAAATGGAAATTCTATCATTTGTAATGGTAAGATGTTAACTAAGTCATTCACAGTGGTTTGATGCGAAAAGCCTCAATCAATCTTGAACTTGAACAGATATAGGCTTCTTAGAACCTTTTTGCTATTCAGGAAACCAACCTGCATTTGCACCAGTTTACTTTGGAATCAAGGATGTAATCTGTTATTACTAATCTATTAATTCAGAAAGCAAGCATGAATCATCTACTGGTGATAAGAAGACATATAAGAGGTTCTTCAACAGATCACTGGGTGTTTCCATTGTTGACACTCCCACGGATGTCGTCACGGTTCGTGCTAAAGAACCTACTACTCTTTCGTTCCAGCTAGGAATAAACTTATTTATTTATAGTGGAAATGCACCAAATGGTTCAAAATAATGTGCGCTGACAGGAACGGAACCCGTTCCACGTTGGTGGAAAAGGGCTAACAGAAAGCCAGTACCCGAAATAGATATGGATACACTGCCTGATCCCCAACATGTTGTTTTATGATAGATTTGATATAAGATAAAATGTAATTGCTTTAAAAAAATCATTGCAATGTAGCAAAATAATAAGAAAATAAAACATATTTTTTTATAGATTTCCAGAACTATTTTACCAACATCAGCATCACATATACTGTAAAAATGTAGACACATGTAGGTTCACTGGTGGTTTTGGATAGTTAATAAAACACAGAACAGAATTCTTCGTCTGCATTCCTCGCCAGTACTTTGCCGTCTGAGGACATGTCAATGTGTCAATGTGTAGACATGTCAATCATGAAGTCGTGTATTTCAGATACATTTTTGAAACTTTTGAAAACTTGGTTCTAAAAAAGTACTTTTTTAAAATATATAATAACGTATTAAATATTATTTTTGTCTATTTACAATGACGTCCAACTGTCCTCAGCTATAAATATGGAAATTAAATGCTCTAAATTAGCTAAACCATGCCCCGGAGAAAGAAGGGGGTTACAGCAGCTGCCATGCTCTACATGCGCTGGAAACATTCCCGTGCTTTCTGAGTTCACCCATACTTGCTCGTATGTCCATGACACGTCCATGTCATACAGACGGAACTACGTAGGCACAACACTGGTTGGGCATGGAAAACGGAATGTTGCTTTTGCTTGATTGGTCAGCTTGGTGCGACTGCTGTGTGTAATCTGCATAAAGTTGGAGTCAGTTCATGTTCGCGTCATCTGCTATTCCACAGTCTCATGCACACTTTTTCACCACTACCCATTGAAAAAGAATGGGGGCGAAATTTCAGATGACATAACCGCGTGCATTGGACATGTACCATTACTGTTTTAGTTAAATTACTGTCTCTGTGTACTTTATTTATCTTATTATGTTTATTGAACATATTGCTCTTATATTACTGTATATTTTTTCCTTAAATCTTGAAATTCCATCTCATTGTTTCTTGTGAGCGGGCAGTTGCCAAAGCATTTCACTGCTTGCTGTACCGTGTACGACTACGACATGACCATTAAACAAATGATTTGGTTTCACAAAGGATTTGATTTGATGTTTGTGCTCTAGACATGGTGACCCCTGGTTCCCATCACCACCAATGTAAAAAAATCTCTATATTCATCAATTTCACATCAAACCACTCTGAATTACTCTGTTAACATCTTAGCCTTTTAAGTTCTTACATTCTTTAAAAATAAACATTCTGGAAAATGCTCTACATCAATTTGTAATATACGTATATGTGGTCTATAAATTGTTTGCAACAAAACTCTTTAAATGTGTGAACGTGCCAGGAGGGGTTCTTTGAAATAAAACAAAAGGACAAAAGGAGCCTTCACTGAAAGGCTCTACAGGGAACCAAAAGTGGCCCTTCTATTGCATCGCTCTGAAGAACCCTTTATGGTGTTATTTTTAAGAGTGTATTTGCACATTGTGTGACCATTGTACGACAAAATATTCTTAGGTTTTATTCCAAGTAATTTTGTACAGCAAAAATATGGTCTGTATGCTCTGTGTACTGCACCTTCATCTATATATATATATCTAAACCAAGAAGACTTCAAAACATTCTGATTAGGGTTGAACAATATATCTTTTCAGCAGCATCACTGCAATGCGCACATGCGCAGTATTCATATCCCAGGACATGCAATGTTAAGTAAAACAAATTAAATCAAATGTGTCATGCAACAACTTTTTTTGCTGCTAGATACAAAAGAAAATCTTGTAGGTTCCTGGATTCCGATTTAAGGCTTCTTGGATACACAGTGAAGAATAGTCACAGCGCTCACCAGCTTTTGTATTTGTTGCACTGAAACCAATTATAGAGCATTAAAGTTCAAGAAAGCCTGGTTCACACTCATAAGAGTGTTAAAAAGTAATTTCTCAGATTTTTATTACTATTTATTTTTAACCCCAATCATTTTTACAATGAATAATGTTTTTGAATAATGCTATTCAAGTCATGATAGTGAAAATTTCGGGAACATTTTTTATTTCGCAATATACACAATATCGCAGGGAAAAAACTGCAGTATCATGCAGACCTAATACTGACACATCTAACTTCTGTTTTGAAATTCTGTGATTTTCTGACTCTGACCCTAATGGATGAAATGAGGTCTGATGTTCTGATACACAATACAGCAGATACTGTGAATGATGTCAAATGATGTCACGATTATGTTTTGGAAAATGCCAGTTGTCCTTTACATGGCATGAGCAGGTAACTGATGACCTGGAATCTAATCTTGTTATATTTATGTGTATCCAAAGTCAATGTTTCAAAGTCAATGTCTCGCAATTCACCATTTTAGTGATATGAGGTTTTTCTTAGGGCAGTGACAACAGGAGTGTTGTCTTGAGGATGATGCACAGATGGATCACCATTTACACCAGACGTCACCTTTGCTCATTTTGCCATGTGCGGCAGAACTTTGGGAGGAATCAGACAAACGCCGGACGCAGTTGTTAAGGAAATGGCCTGATAGTAGCTGGAGTGAGAGTGGACTTTAGTGGAAAAGAGGACGGAGATGTGGAGGGATCTCGTTTTCTCTGTTTTGTCTTCCTCTGGGGCTGATACTTTGGAATAGGCTGACTTTTGTCTTTCATTACCATCATTCACTGGAACCGGGGCAGCATACAATTAGTGTGCATGAGAGAGGAAAAGAGAGAGATGGAGAGAAGCTGAGGGGGGATGGTGAAGAACAGAGGGTGGAGAAATAGAAAGTGATGGGGGAAGGAGAATGTGTTTATATGATTACTGAAGGAATGCCCATCCCCCTCTTTCACAGCTACAGCTCATAACAGGTGGAACCTTTGACCTTTTAAGGGTTTCTGGGAAATGAAGACATAACTCTCCAGATGTCTGAATTCAGAGATGATGTACTATGTTTGTAGGCTTTGTGCTACGTAGTTTTTAGCGTACAGTGTGGATTTTTGTAGCATTCCTCAAATGTTTTGCACAATGAACAAAGTATCATACGGTACCTCATGTCATTAAAATGATCTACACTTCATCCGGCTATTAATAGTACACTTCATTTTCCAGTGTGTGCACTAAAAGTGGCTAGTACACTAGGGATGTACTACACTAGAAACACATGTAACAACACAAGTCAAGTTGTCAAACAATCAGGATCTACATAGAGCTTCTAGCCTCGGGGCAGCTCTGTCATGTTTTCCCACCTAAAACGGCATATTCAAATTTCACAAGAACATTTTAGCATCAAACACATAATCATCAGTCTACTGATTTGTTTTACTGCAACGTTGTCTTGGCTAGTTTGCTAATATAAAGCATGTGCAGCCTACAGTTAGACTTGAAAATGTTGGTTTTCAAGCGAATGTAAAATTGCAGAAAGTAAGAAAATGTGACTGATAAAAGGAATCAATTTTACTGATATTATGGAATACAGTAGTACTTCATTTCAGCTTGCAGTGCTGCTATCAAACTAGCCATGAGCTGTCCTCGATTCAACTCCAGTCAACTTCTCAAGTGGACGATGCACTTTCACACCAGTGTATGGAACTTAACAGTGTCGGTGGTGTGGCAGCAGTACAAATGCTCATGGCTACATCTGTAACATGATGATAGCCTTTAGCCTTTATCTAGTCTATAGCTAGCGTAGCAGCCTGCTAGTGTCCACTAGCCTTGCCTGCAGTGTGCCTCTATTGGCCAGCTGTCTCGCCCTGCAGAGGGGCCTTGTGGCCTGTTGCTTCAACCAAACTGGAAAACGCTGCAAGACACTGCTACTAAACTCGAGCACAGTTTGACTCTCAGAGATGAATGAGAGTGAACGAGACACATGTATGAGAGCTCACATGTACACAACACAGGTTTATCTATATACTGTTCAGTTCTGTTTATGACTGTCTTACACAGTAAAGATATTTTGCACTCACTTAATTACTGATTATATAACAGTAAATACATATATACATCAACAAAATGAGGTTTTCCTAAGCATCTAATGCATATAAAATCCTACAAGTAAATGCCATTCAGTCAAGCTGAGTATGTGTTATATGTTAGAATTTACCAAAATAAAATATTAAAAGAACGGAATTGTATAAATATCAGGACTCATCGATTAGTTAGGATATGTAGAGTTTGTATTGGCATCAGTACTCAGTATCTTATAGCATAGTAATGAAATCAGCCAATTTGAAGGGATAAACAATGCCATTACAAGGCAAACAGCAAAAACAGGGTAAAATATGAAAAAAATTTACATCATGGATATAGTTGCATCTTTACGTGCACAAGTGTGTGTCAGTATAGCCCTGTTCAGTTTCCTGTTTGCACATGCAGAGGAAGATGATATGGCAAAAACAGAATATCGCAACACTAATGACTCAGATGTCTGATCAGTCATTATTGTATTATTATTCAACACTCATACATATTGTGCTGCACTTAATCCAGTTAAACTGTTCTAATGCAGCTCTCTTTATAATGAAGCATGCTGTATTGTATTGTGACCTCATTTATCACACTAGTGACACATGTTGTCATATTGTCCAGACCTAAGTACATCCTTGTACTGGCTAAACCAGAAGTCAAGTTCGCGCAGCAGTGAAACTTTAGTCCACTTCAGCACCACGGACAGCGTACAGGTCAGACTCATACAGTGGAATTGCAGATCCCAATGCATGCAATTCCAATTCTAATGAATGCAATTCTAATTAATGCAAATACAGGACATGGGTCTTACTGACGTGCCTGAGTGAATGAATGCTGCCATGTAGGAGAAAAGCGCAGTGGAAACAGGTTGCTCAGCCTGACTCACCTTCAAGAACCGTTTGAATGGTATCAGATCACATGGAACTGGAGGCTCGACCGAGCTGGGAACGGCAGCAGTGGACGGATCTGAGGCAGTTTTTACCCAGGTGAACTGTGACTGAAGCCTTCGGGAAGAGTTGTGCGGCTCGTTTCGGTGTCCAGAAATGACTTCAACATGAGGCGCGAGGCAGCTGGAGTGGTCTAACGCACGCTTATGCTGCTAGCTGCACTCTGTTAGGCTACTGTACAATCAGGGTTTTTTCAGGTGTGCATTCCTGATATTCCTGCTTTTAGATCCATTCTGTGCATCGATATTTGCCTGCTCCCAGCAAAAACACGAAAAAGCGACACTTCTGTTATTTTTCCCTCGCTAAAGAAATTCCGGTGCGTCGTTTCCAAAACTTCGGTCAGATCTGAGTCCTCACTGCAGCTTTCCGGTTTACACGGACACCGCCGAGCCAGAAAAGTGGATGGAAAAACAGATGATCTCGAAGAGAAAACAGGCAGGGGAAGCTCACAGCGCAGCCTCAGCGCGCAGCAGAGGACCAGATCGTAGCGTAGTCACGCTAATTTCAGTAGGAATGGCTTGTACTCCTCCTCCTCCTCCTCTTCCTCCTCCTCTTCCTCCCTGCATGAGCAGCAAAACACAAGGAAAAAACCTCAAGGCTCCTTCTGTACGAGCCTCCAGCTGGTGCTGCTGCTGTGCGTTCCCTTACCAGTCCACTCGATCTAGGCTGGCCAGGAGGAGGAGTGACGTCGCCATCAATTTCCCCACGAAGAGGGGGTCTACACACTTCCGGTCACTGGCGATAGCCCAGACCCTCAGGGTGGGGAGGGGGGTGGGGTTACTGGAATTCAGCGTGGCTTAGAAATATGAGACTTTGATCAGAGTGTATGCATGATAGCTGACCCTGTTACTAATAACAGTAGGTACCAGCAGGTATACATGGCTGAGAGCTTATACGTACTATGTACTAACGTTAGCCAGGGCCAGAGGCATGGCTAAAGGGGTGGCCAGTAGGAATTCCACAAAAGTTCAATTTGAGAGTAATGTGATTAAAGTCGAGTTGGTGTTGACTAATTGCTGATGATGTTCTAAATAAAACCACAGACTGCAGAGGTCAGTAGAGTGTGGTCAAAAGAGCATGACAAGCCCTTTCCAACAAGCCCTGGATCACTTTGCAAGCCTTCAGGGAATCAAAGGTACAGACCCCAGGATCACACAAATTTGTATCTCACTTAGACAGTCTGGCTGAGACGATCACCTGCGGTGGACGTCTGGAGACAAAGCAATATAGAACAACATAACTAACGTAACATAATAGCTAAAATACAGTTGAAAGAGTTTGAGAGGGGTCGCATCATAGGGCTTTGGGAAGCAGGATGGTCTTATCTATCCTATTTTGCCATACCGGCCAGAACAGTGTTGCCAAAGACCACAATGGTGTTGAGCCAGACTGTCATGGAGTGACTCAGAATGGCAGTAGGTCGTCTTCCGTGGTGAGTCCTGCTTTTGTCTTGGTGGAGACGACCGATGAATCTGTGTGTAGACACCATGGTCAGCACCAAGATGAATGGTTTGTTGAAGGCCTGGTGTCACTCCACCTCCATCCCTACCGCAAAATCTGCCAGAACTGTGTGAGAATATTCAAGCTGCATGGCATGCATTATCACAGGACACCATTAGGTATCCTACAATTTTATGCCGAGATGTCTGGTATGATCCGTTAGCAAACATGGCGCCCCAATGTCATACTGAGTGACACTACTTCTGTATGTGGAGCTCCATTAATAATGCCCATATCTGTCTAAATTTATCATCATTTATTGTTCCTGGTAACCTTTATCTTCCTTTCCAATAGCATTGCAATCCCACACTTCCTTCTGGGTGCAGCTGTTTCTTGATGATGACTGTAAGAGTAACCGACTTCCAACTATCATAGGGTGTTCTTATAGGCTCTCACACATGATCCTTCGTTGTTGTCTTCAGGAAACTGGAGATAACAATGTTCAGTATCTGATCTTTGAAGCGCTGTAGAGCGGAAATGTTAGAGCTCCACAGGTCAGTAGAGCATAATGGGTAGTTTCCAGCCCTGCATTGTATTGCTAGGCTTCAAGAAAGCAGACATATGAACCCCAATATCACCAGGCTCTTCACCTGTTGTCTTATCTATGTTGTTAGTGTCATAATCACATGAGCAGCGACTAGTCGACATCAAGCATCATCACCGAGCTGTGAAGTCAACCAGTCCACTAGTGCAACTCCTAGTGGCCAGTGCCACAGTAGAGTGATGCACCCTTGATGTACCATAGCCAAGCCCTTAATGTGTTATCACCAGCTCAGTTGTGGAAAATGAGACCATAAGTGAGCCATCATCAGTTAGCCATAATCAATAAAGCATCAGCTGTATTTTATGGTGAAAAGCTGCCGTTTGGAGTAGTTACCAACCAGTTATTACAACTAGTTCACTTGTAGATTTTGATGACTCTATATTTAATATCACGATGTGTGCACAAATACCTCCCTGATATTCAGCGGTCACACATTGGCTGTCCACCCACCCACTTGCCATAGCAGGGTTGAGGCTTCAGTGGCAACAAAATGTTAAACACATTAACTGAAATCTTACCTGTCTCCTCTTCTGTCCTCACTTTTAGTAACAGTTCACTCTTTCCAGCAAACTGTGAAACTGGGTACATTTACAGATGTATAGGCTACAAGGGACCAAAACCTAATAGACAGTATAGCATCATAAGAGTTTTATTTTCAGGACCCCCCAGAAATGTGATTTTGAGATGTTCAGGAGGTCCGAGAGGTATTACTTCTTAGCTGACAGGCGACGGAATATGTGCTGGGTCCCATCAACAGTGCTGCTATATGAGGTACTATATGAAGTAAGCTATGCAAAATGGTTATAATTGTTAATCAAGCAAACTACTTACTTTACACCAATGCAGTATCTGGGTTTTACCTGGCCACCTGTTCTAAAAGTGTTAGATGTGGCTAGATCTCTTGCTGGGGTGGAGGGGACCCTTCATCTTGCTAGGTGTAAGTGCTGGACTGTGAACTTAGAGCTAATAACAACAAATACAACAAGCTGTATAAATCATGTACATTTATCACTAGATGATTAGTGTCTTGCTGATTGTAGTTCTAAACTACAGTGTGAGTAACCTGTCTCTCGTGTCCAGATCATATCTGAATGTACTTTGGCCAGCACTTTCCCACACATATAAAGCACATTTGTTTCCAGTTTATTCTTGTTTGCTTTTGTGAGTGGACATGCTTGGACACATAAAGCCTCTTCTCTGATGAAAAAACACAACACAGCCATCTGGTCCTAATTGGTTTGTAGTGCTGGTCTGTTGCTGGTTTAGCTGGTCTCCCTGCATGGTCATACCAGTATCCAACACACAATGAATAGTGGTTTTGGTAGTGAGCTGTCATGCTGGTCAATCATGGCAATGTACAGAATCAAGGTTCTATCTGGTTATGATTTCAAGAACTGTTTGAGTCCCATTATGTGATGGAAAACTTGTCTTATAATTCATTAATGAATCCTTCATAAATGGTTCTATAGCACCAAAACGAGAATAATCTATGTATATTCTCCAAGTTATAAAATAATACTAATTTATTAATGCCCTTCAAAGTATAAAATCCACAGTCCATGCCATGAACTATATCTCAGGTCCATAGTTTTCAACCATTCGCATGTATACAATAATACTCATTGCTTTCTTGTCTATTATATATAGTTTTTGCCCCCTGTATTCATCTGCCTCTTGCTTTTTAAGCTGTAATAATATAATTATATAACATAACAAAATTAACACCTTTATAATTTAGAATTCTCCAAACAGAGCTGCACCTGCAGATGTTCTCCTTGCCATCCTGCAGTGTGGAAGTTAAGGCTAAAGTGGGTCTGAGGCTTCTGTTGTAAGTGTGTGTGTGTGTGTGTGTGTGTGTGTGTGTGTGTGTGTTATGTAGTCAGAAGGCTAGTGTGGGTCTGAGATTTCTGTTGTACATACGTGTGCACTGTTATGTGTGTGTGTTGTGCGTTGTGTAGTTAGAAGGCCAGTGTGAGTCTGAGGCTTCTGTTGTAAGTATGTGTGTGCACTGTTATGTGTTTGTGTGTGTGTTGTGTGGTTAGAAGGCTAGAGTGGGTCTGAGGCTGCTGTTGTAAGTGTGTGTGTGTTGTGTAGTTAGAAGACTAGAGTGGGTCTGAGGCTGCTGTTGTACGTTTGTGCGTGCACTGTTATGTGTGTGTGTGTGTGTTGTGTGGTTAGAAGGCTAGTGTGGGTCTGAGGCTGCTGTTGTAAGTGTGTGTGTTGTGTAGTTAGAAGACTAGTGTGGGTCTGAGGCTGCTGTTGTAAGTGTGTGTGTGTGTGTGTTGTGTAGTTAGAAGACTAGTGTGGGTCTGAGGCTGGTGTTGTAAGTATGTGTGTGCGCTATTATGTGTGTGTGTGTGTGTGTTGTGTAGTTAGAAGGCTAGTGTGGTTTTGAGGCTTCTGTTGTACATACGTGTGTGCACTGTTATGTGTGTGTTGTGTAGTTAGAAGGCTAGTGTGGGTCTGAGGCTTCTGTTGTAAGTATGTGTGTGCGCTGTTATGTGTGTGTGTGTGTGTGTGTGTTGTGTGGTTAGAAGGCTAGTGTGGGTCTGAGGCAGCTGTTGTAAGTGTGTGTGTGCGCTGTTATATGTGTGTGTGTGTATGTTGTGTGGTTAGAAGGCTAGTGTGGGTCAGAAGCTGCTGTTGTAAGTGTGTGTGTGTTCACTGTTATGTGTCTGTTGTGTAGTTAGAAGGCTAGTGTGGTTCTGAGGCTTCTGTTGTACATACGTGTGTGCACTGTTATGTGTGTGTTGTGTAGTTAGAAGGCTAGTGTGGGTCTGAGGCTTCTGTTGTAGGTATGTGTGTGTGCTGTTATGTGTGTGTGTGTGTGTGTTGTGTAGTTAGAAAGCTAGTGTGGGTCTGAGGCTGCTGTTGTAAGTGTGTGTGTGCGCTGCTATGTGTGTGTGTGTTGTGTAGTTAGAAGGCCAGTGTGGGTCGGAGCCTTTACCGTGAAACACAGTAAAACGCTCCGTAAGTCATTCCTCCATTTCTCATCAATGGCTGTTTCCTGAGTGGCCATTTGATGGAACCAGCTGAGCTTTTATGGGCAACACAGCAGGCATAATTCTCGACTGGAGCCACAGATATGGAGAGTCTCTCTGTCTTCCATCTCTCACTCTGGCTTTATGTTGCTTTCTCTTTCTTTCTTTATCACTTTCTTGTTCTGTCTCTCTCAGTCTTTCTCTTTTTCACTTGTTCTGTATCTCTTTTTCTCTTTTCTCTCCCTTTCTCTCTCTCTATGTTCTCTGTCACTGTGTTTCTCCTGTGATGCTGATAACAGTGAATGTAAGGCTGTAATAGAGACTAAACTCAAAGGCTATTCAGCAAGAGCTGGACAGAGGCCAACTCAAGCACTAGTCCATCTGTAGACCGGCTCATTGATGTCGCTCAGCGTGATAATAACCGGTGTGTGTGACACACAGAGCCAGCATACAGCCGCTTGATGAGTCTTTACTGTTTGGCAGGAGGAGGAGTAGACATTTGGAGAGTTTATGTTCAGGCCATCCGGCGTTTACTTTATTACTGTCGTACTGTATTTGCTGTGTTATTATATTTCCAACGGTTTTACAGCTGTGTCTCTTTTTCATTTAAACCTATTTTAGGGTGATAAAACCGATCAGATCAGAGACAACAGTTAAAACACTTCCTATTGTGCTAACTCCGGCTTGTTTGCAGTCCTGCTGACATGTTTACTAATTGACAAATTAAAAAAATGAATAAATAATATCTAAACATGCCCCCATTAAATGATACATTGTGTTGATTTTCTAAGTGTAAAACAGTTAACACATCCTCAACAGAGAAAACACTCATTGAAACATATTCATATTTTTTGGTTTCCTTTATCTGTTGAATTGAAGGATCATGTGTGAGAGCCTATAAGAACACCCTATAATAGTTGGAAGTCCGTTACTCTTACAGTCATCATCAATAAAATAGGTGCACCCAGAAGGAAGTGTTGGACTGCACTGCTATTGGGAAGGAAGATAAAGGTTACCAGGAACAATAAAGGATGAAAAATGTAGACTTGGATCTAACTCTTTTGGCAGCAGTGGCAGTGTTGCTTTTTGATGTTGTACACATTTAGTTAGCATGAAATGTTTTTACCTTATAAAACACAATAACTGTCCTAAAATCTGATTGGCTGAAGCCATTTTAAAACGCATGATATATGCTCACTATGACTGCCTCACAACAACTAAACTCAGTGTTACTGCACCACTTCATGAAAAACCCTGGTGCTGTTAATGGAATAATCTTTGACTGTAATGCTGCTTGCATGGAGCACTGAGTATACTGATGAAGTAAGAACCCAGTGTTGTTTAAACTGCTGATTAACTTTCTTATCTAGAACTAGGCAGGTCAGCTAGCTAAAAGGCTAGAGGATAGCAAACATGCTAAACAACTCAGTATCATTGATATTACAGACTTGAATTAAAGTACTTACAATGGGATTAATTGTAAAACTGCAGTATAAAAGTCTAATGAGTCGAACAGGTACTTGAACGTCTTGTACATGTTTCGGTCTGAAGTAGCATCAAACCCAGCCTGGAGCTTAATCGCCTCCACCCTTCCTAAACAGTTCTGTGGGACAGTTACTTTACATTCAGAATTTACAGTAAATCTCTCGTTCAGGGCTTACATTTACACTTCCAGTTTTGGTGGCTGGAGTTTATAAAACGTGTTGTAACTCACTCGCTTCTGGTTAACGATTCTCCCCACAAGGGGGCGCTGTTAGCACTCAGGTAGCTTTTGTCTGCGTCACTGATGTAGAAGAAAAGCGCAACAGCAGGATCTCATTAATGTGTTTACATGCCGCGTGTGAATAATATCAAATTAATTAAAATATAGTAAATAAAGTGAACAGATGAAGACAGACTGAATATACTCCAGGTAATGACGTGAGGTTTTGTTTAATTATTTAATCTACTATCAGCAGTGTAGTAGTTAGCTAGCATTAGCTAACAGGCTAACACGCTACTCTAATAATACTCTGAGTTAGGCTTTAATGATTTATTAAACTTTTACTGTTAAACTGCAACTTACAGAATAACATACAGAGTTATTGTATTTGAAAATAGTCGTATTTAAACAGGTTTTGTAGACGTTTGCAGTCTGCTCAGTGCTACTTCTCAGTCCTGACGCCGCAGAGCCTCCGGGTTCAGTAACGGTCTGTGAAAGGTCTGAGTTGGTTCTGTCAGTGAGAGCTGTTTCTGACATGTTTCTGTGCTGGTTTACACCCGAAATGGTAAAAAATAACTTGACAAAAGTGATTATTATGGAGAGTAAAGTTGTTGCCATTTGCTTATGCTGCTGAATCCATCATGGTGGGCAGTCTAAGATATGGGAGGTTATGGTTTTAATCTCAGATTAAGACTTCAATCCCAGATTTGTTAATTCATGTTTAAATGTAAGTGGTACAACGAAACTTGACTAATAATTAATAAACTCGAATAAAACCTAGATTTACTAGTCCCTCCTAGTAGCACTAAACTGGTGTAGGCCACCCTGAAGAGAGCACATTTCTTGTTTATGTCTAAAAATTATTGATAATAATTAACATTTTTTTTGAACGATTGTGTATTTGTCATATTTTAAGTTTTAAGGAATTAGCCATTCAAGCTGTGTGTTACTGTGATTTTATCACAGGGAAAAGTGGTTTATTCTGCTTTGTCGTGTCGTGCCTAAGAACCTCCTTCCCTGTGGTAAAATCACAGTAACACGCAGCCTCTCATGGCTTATTGCTTTATTCTCTGCTGGAAACTCCTCATGTTTCATGTGACTGGTTTTCGTCATAAATCTTATTCCTTCATGTGCAAGAGGGGTATAAACAACTTGAGCATCTAAACCTGAGTGATGAATGAAGATTTTGAATGAGATTTTGTTAAACTGAAAGTCAGTCAGCTTCTCTAACCTGCTTGGTCAGACAGACCGCAGATCTACTACTGTATCCACTACAAGTCAGAACAGTTGGTGTAATACTTTCTTTTCCAGATGCATACGTTCTTATTTGTGATGTGACTTACAAGCTCCCCCCTCATGTGAGCATCTGAGACATGGTACAGTAGGCTAGTAATCCAGAAGTTGTTATGGGGCCCCCAAGTGACTGTAAGCCCCTAAGCAGCTGCTTAGGTTGCTTATGAGGTGGAGCCACACTGATTACCTTTAAAATTACAAGAAAAGAAAAAAGGAGATGCAGTCAAGAAATATGACCGAATATCAATATCCAATTGGCATTTGATTGAAATGTAATGAAGTAGGTCAGGTTGTGGCCTTTAGTGTTGTGGTTCTTTATAGATGTGAAAACAGGACACCACAAAATTTGGCTGTGGTGAAGACTTTGAGGAAACCTTGAACGGCACAAAAACAAACACCAAATCAAACCTCACTTTTCTCTCAAAGCCCAAACTGAAGCTCATATTTTGGACATATCAAAAGGTTTTTAGAGATGGACGTTTGGTTCCCATCACCACCACTGTATTCTGACTCTCCAGAATGGCACACATCACACCAAACTACTCGAACTACAACTACTAACTACTTCTGTTTACATCTCAACTATTTAATTATGTAGGGAAAAAACAGACGACGGACTTTTCTGGAGAAACGCTGTCCATATGGCCACCAGGAGTCGGAATACACTAATAATAATTGGAATTTTGCACCATTTCTGTGTTCAGACAGTGTAATTAGATTAAAATAGACAATTAAACATGTTTACAGTGTTAAGATATGACGGTAATTTGATGATGCAGTAATGTGTTTGTGTGCATACGGAGCAGGTTACACTCGGGAGCACAGAATATGAAATAAGAAGAGGATTAGATTTCTTGAAAGCTTTTCTCAGCTGATTGAATTTTTAAATATTAATAAAAGTGAAAATCGATAAAGAAAGGATGGATGGACAGAACGTTGAGTGACACAGCGGAGTGATATTCCTGCTTTGTACAGTGTAGAATATGCATGAGCCACTTTACACAAAGCCCTGCTTTAATACAAGCGCTGGACAATGAAACAGCGCTCCAGCCCACTCCTCCTTTCATCGCTCTATCTATTCGCTCTTCCCTTTCTCCCTCTGTTTCCCTTTTTCATTCCCTTCTATTTCTGTTTTTATATCCATCACTTATCCTTTCTCCAGCCTTTCATTTCGCCATTGCTCCATCTTAATCCAACATCTTGTCATATACGTATATTATTCCATGCCTCCATTTCAGCCTGTCTCTTCGTCTCTTTTTATCTCTCCATCTGTTTCTGTTCTGTTTTTCCTTCCCTTCATTGCTCCATCATGCTTGTCACTGTCTCATTCTCTTTTTCAAATCTTTCCCTTCTCTCTCCATCTCTTTGGTCTTCTCTTTACCTCTCTTTTTACTTCCATGTTATCTCCTTTTCTATTTCTCCTTCTTTTCACACCCATCCCTCCAACCTTTACAGTGTGTCGTCTGTTATTTTATTTCTCCATCCTTTTATCCTTTTCTATCTCTGTGTCTATCGCATATCCATTTTGTCATTACTCCATGTCATTTTAATCACTTTTAGTATCTCCATCCATCCCTCCATCTCATTCTGTCTCTCCATGTAATTGAATTTCTCTGCATTTTCTCTTATTTTATTTCTCCATTTTTATTTATTCCTCCATCCCCTTATCCTGTTTTATCTCTCCATCTCTTTCTACTCTGACCCTCTCAGTCTCCACCTCTCTCTCTCTCTCTCTCTCTCTGCCTCACTGACCCAGCTCAGGAGGAAAGACAGGAAAGTTTAAAGGAAAAGTGCAAAGCGGCTTTTCTACCATATCCATTATTCAGCTTACGAATATTAAGAGGCAGAGATTGGCCTGTATTGTAGTGACAAGGTCGTACATTATTCATCAGAGGAGTAACACTGGAGGAAGCGAGGCTCTTTCCCTCTTTCTCCATCCCTCCATCTCTCCGTCTCATCCGTCTCTCTCGAGACCTGTGTGGACGAGCGTGTGTCTCTCCTGCTCTGTTTGGGGCTCTCTGGGCTCTGCTGGCCCCCTGTGCTGAGCGTGGGTGGGGATAATATGGGTTTGTGTTAAAGTGGTGAAATTAAGCTGCTGTTGGCGGGACAGGATGAATGCGCTGCCGGGTGGGACGCCATCATTTCTTATCAGTGACTCATGCTCTGATAATAAATGTGTTGTGTATGCAGAAACGTGCAGAAATCCACGTGGATGTATAAAAAGATCCCACAACAAATACCTCAGTGAAATGGTGACTGTGCGCCATGTGTTCTTGGAGGAGGCTGTGCTGCTGATTGAATGTCCCAGACTGAATAATGTCAGTGTGAGCCTGAGGCCATATGACTCCCTCTCTCTCTCTCTCTCTGTGTCTTTCCCTCTCTGTCTCTCTCTCTCTGTTCCACTCTCTTTCTGTTTTACTGTCTCTCATTCAGTCTGTCTGTACCTCTATCTTTCTTTATCACCATTTCTCTCTGTGCCTGTTTCTCTCTCTCTTTGTCTTGTCTGTCTGATTATTCTTTAAACCTCTCTTTTTCTGTCTGTCTCTCCCTCTACTATTTTTCCTTCCCTCTTTCTTATTATATGTACCCTTTCTTCTTTTTTACTCTCTTGTTGTCTTTGTTTTCTCTTATTTCTTTTTCTGTTGTCCTTAATCTCTTTCTTTCCTCTCTCTCTGTCTATTTGGCTGGCTGTCTATATATGGTCTCTCTCTCTCTCTCTGTCTCTTTCTCAGTCTCTCTTTCTCTCAGTGTTTCAACTCCCTTCACCCTCTCCTTTTACCTCTCTATCTTTCGACTCATTTTTGTATGATGTATGTTTTGGTGCTGTTGGAACAGCAGGCCAGACTGTGTGTGTCCACTGCTCCCCACACACACCCACACACCACACACAGAGCACGTATGCTGGCTGAAAATGTCCCTCCTGCCCCCTGTCCTGCCCCAGGCTTTCATTTCATTACCGCATCTGTTCTCTCTCTCTCTCTCTCTCGCTCTCTGTTAATATGCATATTGCTGCTGCTGTTGTGACAGAACCTTGTATCTCCAGAAAGGTAACTTTACAGTAGAAGGAGGAAACCTCTTTACCTTTAATGGAAATCATTTATTCTAAGTCATTTTTGAAGCATTTCTGTTTGTTCATTAATCATTAAATTTTTACACAGTGTGAATGGCAGCTGGCAGTTCGAAATTCTGAAAGTGGAAAAAAGCTTGTTTGGGCACCCCTGGTGAAAATTTCTTAGTTAAGTGAGTAAAAGATGATCTGATTTCCAAAGAGCATAAAGAGCAAAAGATGAAACATTTAACATTTAAACATTTAATTTAATATTTTAAGCAGAATTACTTTTAATTTCTGTCCTTTCAGTATTCAGTACAATAAAATAGGAAAAGAGCCTGGAGCAAAAGTTCAGTAACCCTGCTTGATCTGTACTTAGTAACACCCACTTTAGTACTGCAGCTTGTAAACGCTTTTTGTAGCAGCTTTCTGTCTTTCTGTTCTTATTTGGAGGATGTTTACCCATTCTTCCTTGCAGATGTTTTCTAGTTCTGCGAGATTCTTGGGCTGTCTTACATAGCATTGCTGTCCAAAGAAAAACAAGTCCAAAATGGCAACTTTACAGGAGAGGGCAAAAACTAATTTCATTTTAATGTCAATGGAACCAGACTTTTTTAGGCCTTTTTTGAGCCATTTCTGTTGATCCATTCTTCATGAATTCTGAACACAATGTAAACAGCAGCTGCTGTGTTCAAATGATGCATAAAAATAAAAATCAACAAAAATGGAGATGTTTTTCATTGGACAGTGACAATATGCTGCTCTTTTTAATTCTATCCTCAGATTTTCCATGATGTTCAGGGTCTGTGAGGGCCATGGCAAAACTTTCAGTTTGCACCCCTTGTTATAGTCTGTATAGTCAATTGTGGATTTTGATCGTTATCCTGCAGTAGAAGCCATCCATTCTTTAATCATGCCCCAAGCATCATACAACCCTTCCTCTGTGCTTCTCTGCCTTTCTTTATCTTTGTCTTTCTTTCACTCCTTCGTGTTGTTCATTCCTCACTCTTTCTCCTCTCTTTCTTTCTTCTTCATTAAAATAAATGCATTAATTCAGTTATTAAAGTAAATCAACTGGACAACATTAATATGGTAGGCAAAAACAGTCACTGGGATGGATTTGACTACACTCTGGCACAATAAATCACAAATCTCTCTCTCTCTCTCTCTGCATTTCCCCTTCCCCATCCACCCCCTCCTCCACACCCCGTAGCCTCAGGGACCCTGATAACCTTTTACCTTTCTCCTTCACAAACAGGGTGCATGTGGTTCTCCATTAAAACGTTAAAGTGACACCTTGTGCAGCTGCTGCTTCTCTGTTCCTCCAGGGCTTCTGTTCCCACCTTCCACACTGTTTCATACACTGTTTCCCCCTGATCTCTTTTAATTCTACAAAAGGCAAGTAAAAGGTTTAAGGGAAAAGTCACACAACTGTGTGGATGCTTAGAGCGCTGACAGCTCATACAAACACTATGTACACAATGTAACATTATGTAACTTTATGTTTAGGTTGCTTATCCATACATATATATAATACACATACGTTAATCCTGTAATTAATAAGTTAATACAATTAATAAGTTAATACATTTCACCATATTTTTATCTTCTCCATGTAAACTAGGCACTCCTAATCTAGGGTAACACTTCCATCAGAATTCCCCTGATCTAGAAGGATGGCGTGTCTTGCCACACCCATACAAAACACATTCAGAGTCAGAGAAACGTAGTGAGTGGTAGCTAACCCAGCATAACCAAAAGCTACCAAGCTAGACCACCTGCCTATAGCTCCCTGTCATCCATTCATTTCTTTATCCATACACCCAGCATTGTTCCTTCATCTGTTAATTTCTTTATTCATACACCAACATTGCTCCTTCATCCGTTTATTCCATTATCCATACACCCAGGACTGTTTCTTCATCCGTTCATTCTTTTATGCATACACCAACATTGTTCCTTTATATATATATTCCATTATCCATACACCCGGCATTGTTCCTTCATTCGTTCATTTCTGTATCCATACACCAACATTGTTCCCTTGTCCATTTATCTTCATGTCTGTTTGTTCAAGACTTTTTTGGGACAGTTAGCATCACATAAAAGCTGGATAATTAGGTTAGTTCTGTGATATGGGCAGAACAGGCTAGGAGTGTTGGGCAGAGAGCTGTTAATCAAGCTGCTTATTAGCCACGCCCACACAGTTCTTAGATAGATTATTTAAGTTATTTTTTATATTTTTCATTCCATTTTTCATTCCAGCACTTTAGCACAATATTATATAAATACTTTATGTATGTGTGTTAATGTGTTCCCTGGGATGTCAGTATAACAGTAAACACATTGCAGCACTAAAATAAGTATCAGTTGCATCAATACAGCAGCAGTACAGCACAAATGCAGTATGCAGAAAACGTTCTGCAAGGATGAGAATGTCTGTGCTGAGATGAGCAATACTGCATACAACCACATGCCAAGCACATGCAAATTCCCCAGTGCTGCAAAAAACGTCCCTTTCAGTTAGGGCTGTGACTGTTTAGATAGAAGCAACATCTCCAGGGTTTAGTGGTTTCTCACTAATGCCTACACCCTAATGGTCTTCCGACCATAACGAAAAATAAATAAACAAATATATATCATACTGTCTCTATGGTGTCTTAATTAATAAACAAACGTAATAATAAACAATATAATAGGAAATAATAAATGAATAATAGAAAAAACTAGTTCACTTGTGGCACTTGTTAGCATTAGCTGTTAGCTTAAACTAAAGCTAGCTTGATAACAGCTCTGTTCACTACAGAACATGTTTGATTAAAGCACTGACACAAATTGATAATAACTCAGTTGTGAAAAAATGAAGACAAGCGTCTAAAGTGGTGGACAGAAGGAATTAAACCTGTCCTGGAGCTTGATCAGCTACCCTGCTGAAAAAGAAACAATACGGACCAGCATGACACTGGTCTTGCTGGTGACCAGTGTTTGTTGTGTTTTGACCATGTTTTTGCTGGTGATGCTGGTGATCATGCTTCACAGGCAAGGTTTCATGTATGACCATGCTGGTTGACCAACTAAACCAGCAAGCCTTTTGCTTTGTGGTTGGTATGGAGTCATTTTGGTCCATTTTGATTTTTCTGTTCACCATGAACTTATAACACAATGCAGTGAGAAACTAGAGTTTTCAAAATATGTAAAAAACATTTTTATGCATGGCACTGATGATAGGCAGTAAAGGTTTGGTATTGTTGGATTAAAGCTTTATTTCATGAATTGGTGTTTCATGGTTGGTATCAACTAACAACAAAGCTGTTTTCTACCCAAAGAAACCAGCTGAGAAAGATGCTAGTAATACTGACTGAGGTAAGAGACGATTAGCGTTTGTCTGCATTAAAAAGACTTTAGCTGGACTGCCATTTCAAACCAATCGATTAGAGTTGAAGGGGTCGAAATCATTAGTGTTATTCTGTTCAGCATTACTGAAGCTCCATTCGTCCTCAACCAGTCGCAGCAGATGCAAACACAGTGAACGTCATATTCATTTAGATCCATTCATTAGCGTCCTTTGAGTGTCAGTAGCATTACAGACAAGCATTTTATTGCGCTATAAAACAGCTAAAGTAAGAACATTTGGCTTCCTTAGACTAAGTGGCAATGGTGCCAGGATTACTGCTTGCTGCAGTAATGGTGCATTTTTCAGGGGACCTGGGGAAATATAGGCAAAAGAACTTTAATAATAAAAAAGAGCATAATGGAAGATTGGTCGTTAGTTTATGAGCTAGGTCCTGGCAAACATGCAATCAATAAAGATCAATATTCACAAATCAGCTAAATTAGGGACGGCATTCCAATTTAGTTGAATTGACCCATATTTGTCCTGAGGCTCAAGGCATTGACTTAATAATGGTTTATTCAAAACCATCCTAGAGGTTTCACTGTTTTTTGATTGTATTTAGATTGTCGTAGTTGAATAAGGAGAGTTCAGTATATAGAATTGACATTCCATGTAGCTCAAACACCGTTTCAGTATTCACAAAAGAAGACAATAAAATGGGCCGATTCCACCTTTTCAGCATTGAGGTTCATTTTATTGTGTTTATGGTCACCGTGGTGTCTCAGTATAAACCAGCCAATCAGAGTGGAACTCATCAAATTATTTATGAGTTCACCAAAAAGGGGAAAACAGTATTAGTATGTAGGATGTAAATGAGTGTATAAAACCACATCTTGGTGACTAAAGACACCAGAGAACAATTTCAAATGGTGCAATAAATACTTTCTGTGGCACCTTTTATTTTTATATTGGCTTTGTTTCACAAATGTTACAACATATGCGTCTTTAAAGGTGCATGTTCAGTTGTTGCAGAGACTAATGCGCCCCACCCTTTCAACAACAGATGAGCAGATGCTGGAAAAAAGGAACAACCAAAAAAGAGGAAAGTTTGGCCAGAGGGTAATTAAACAATTGAATTTTCGTTTACCCGAGCTAACGCAATTAGCGGGAAAAAAGTAGAGCCTGTCACAGCGTTGTGCTCTTAAAAGCCGGAGAGAAGGAGAGAGAGAGAGGATGAGCAGATCCGGCAGAGAGGAATGAAGGAGTAAGTACAAAAATACAATATATGCAATATATTCAAGATATATATACATATATTGAAATTTACTGACAATTTCATTTTCATTTTCACAGAGAGTGAGCTGAGACTGAAACAAACCTTGAAAAAGTGGAACTGAAGCCAGAGGAGAAAAACACCTAAAAGGCGGAGAAAACCAATCTACTGAAAGAAGAGCAGAAGAGAGAGTGAGAATGAAGGACGGTGGAAGGAGACAGAAAAAATAGAGAAAAAGAACATAGTTCCAGTCAGTCAGTGAGGACTTGACAAGACAAACCTCCTCGCCGGCTTCAAGGACTATCTAACTTTTTCCTGATAAGCAAAACACCTTCACCCCTATCCCTACATCCAACTGACATCCTCCAAGGAGCGAAAAAACATATTTAGAAAAAACAGGTAGGTGCAAGGTAGGCAAGGTTCAAGACAATCCCAGACCAGAAGATAGCAAACCATATTGCTGCAGAAAGAAAAAAAAAGACCATAGTCTTGACCAAATTTGATACCATAGAAGTGCTGCCTTCGTCCTTCAAGTAATAGTAGTTTGAAAAAACAAAGAGGGTGTGAAGTTCTGAGGTGAGCTCCGACCCGAAGAACCAAGAACTGTATTGGTGCAGAAAAAAAATGCGTCTACTCAATAAAGACCTGCGCCTGCAGGACGTTGTGCTGATGTATGTGACCCTGCTAGCTGCCCTGGTAGTCCTACTAGTGGCCCCCTACCAGGCTCCTTCTGCAGCGGCCCCCTCCAGACCCCCCCTGCCCTACAGCGTCCCTCTGGACCCAGCCGGTCAGCTGCAGCTATCCTGGAACATCAGTTATCCCCGGCAAGAGGTGTACCTGGAGCTCCGGGCCAAGGAGCTGCGGCATGGCGTCCTGCTCGGCATGTCAGACTGGGGCGAGGCCACTAACGCCGACCTGGTGCTGCTCTGGGATGATGGGCAAAAATCCTACTTTGGGGTAAGAATTGCAAGAATGGGATTGAGTGCAGGACAGCATATGTTATGTGTGTTTTTTGGTATTTTTTGGATGGTGAATCATCCTCAGCCCTACAGTGACACTGACGTGTTGGTGGCGTGTTAGTATGTGTTGGGCTGGTGTGAGTGGATCAGACACAGCAATGCATACCCATATGGAAAGAAATATATGGACATGTATTTTTATTTATTTGAAAAGCATTACAAATACACTGCAATCCATGCTAGAATATAATCCAAATACTAAAATGTATTTCAGAATATATTGCCATATTAACTAAATATACTTGAAAATATAAGGGGAAATATTACATGTAGAAATGTATCATACAAAAATACCTTTATGTCAATGTAAATATCAAATACTGCATACTATGTAAATGTATGAAAATAGCTAAAGTATTTGTCTAATGTCCTTTACTATCTTTCCAAAAGATTTGGAATACCTTTTGACATTAATTCATATTTCAATACCTTCATTTTAATCAAAATTTTTCATTCTTAATCATTTGTCAGAAGCAAGTGTAATATGTATACACTATTAAAACACAATTTGATGATTTGATATGTTCATTCAGGTCATGTAAGCTCCCTGGACAACAAATTAGTCACCTTGTGTGTTGAAGGCAGTGGTAACTTCAGACTCCTTCTGATGGTGCTGCACGAGGATGTGCAATTGGGTGTGAATTAGAAGTAGCTGAATTTAAAGGTGTATGGAAGTGTACAGTCATATGGGTCTATCAGCAGTGGCAAAAATTCCAGTCTACATGATTCTCGTCATCCTCTAGTTCTTCATCAGTGATCAAAGGACGCTGTTTTATGAATATTTTTAGTTGGTGGACTATTCTCAGTCCTGCGGTGTTAAAAACTCCAGCAGCACTGCTGTTTCTGATCCACACACTCCACCACAACGACATCGGTGTCACTGAAGTGCTGAGAATGAAAATCCACCACCCAAATAATAATTGCTCCGTGGTGGTCCTATGGGGGTGTTGACCATTAAAGATCAGGGTAACTTCAGGGAAACTAGTTATAAAGAGAAACAGATGGACTACAGTCTGTGATTGTAGAACTACAGTGTGCTGGTTGTTAGGAGTACAATATTTGCATATCTTCATTTTTTTTTTTTTTTTGCCATTTGTGCCGCAGATGATTTTATTTTGGATTTGAATTCTGTGCTCTTCGAAGTTAAAAATGAGTTGACGGCATCTATAAAGAAGGTCCCTCACATTTGTATTTAACCGAGAGCAGGTACCAATTGAATTAGAGGGTCAGCCGTTTGTTTTGTATTAGGAGTGTGTTCTGCCCGGTGTCAGGGAGGCTCTTCTCTGTAGCCACTCCAGTCTGAAGAGCCTCTGTTGATGGGTTTTGTTATGAGAGACCAAACACGCCTCCCTCGCACACACGTATTCAGTTACAACGTGCTGACAAAGTGCCAGAGATACACAGACAGTCAAATGATAAAGTAAAGTAAAATTGTGAGTGCTTTTAAACAACTTAAGGCGAAGTACAACCCTAATTCCAAAAAGGTTGGGACGCTGTGTAAAATGTAAATAAATGTAAATCAAAACAGAACGCAGTGATTTGTGAATCTTATAGACCCGTAAGTCTCCTGTTCAACAGCGTCTTCACTATTTTTTTGCAATTCACCTTAAAGGGTGCAGCAGTTGTAACTCATCAGTTATAATGATTAAATTTGTCTTTCATTTGCAATTATGTTCTTTATAACTGTAACTCAAGGTTTTCCTTGCAAGAGGGAACTCCCCACAGCAAGTCAGATAATTCTGTAGATTTGTAATTTAAACTTAGAACAGAGAAACATTTAAGAATTCATATTTCACTGTCCACCCCAGCTGCCTTTAAATTAAACCCCCGGTTTCACTGTTTCATCTAATGAAGTCAGTCATGTTGCACAATGTTTGGCCACTCAGTCTGACTAAGGGTGGGGCGTATTCCGGCAGGTAAGTGACGTCAGTTAATACCCTGTATTTGCTTGTTAAGCCATCGACTTTCACGTCCAGGTCCTAGCCTTTTCTGTACTGTCTTAGGTTCTCATTTTCTGAATAGATCTGAGCCCCAGAACAACTTCTACTCAGTTATCATTCTAGCGCTTTCCTTGTGATAAAGAGAAAGAAGAGGAAATGGTTGCAGTTGATAAGGTGCGTTACGATTCTTAAATAAATGAAGATAAACAGCTAACCACCAAACCTAGCTAACACTATTATCCACTGGCAAATGTCAAACTGGCATTCTGTAAACACCCGTGATACAGTCTATGGGTTTTATAGGGTGTTTCCTGCTATGAACCCACATCTTTGTGTCTCGGGTATTAGGATTATCAGACGGACGAAATGAAGAAGACAGCTAGCTAGTTAGCTAAAGCAGAGATAAATAGCTAAAGCAGAGTGAGCTAGCTAAGGCTGAGCTAAGGCTATCTAGCTAGCTAGGCAGAGCGAAGGCTATCTACCTTTGCTTTAGTGAGGTAGCACATAAAAAGAGCTAACAGTAGGAACATGACGATGTTTGTTCTTAGCAAGAAACACCCTATAAAATCCACAGGCTATATTAAGGTGATCTGCAAATAGCCCACTTGGCTCTTGCCAAGGTCGCCAACCTTTATTTTCTTTAATGGTTTATGAATTGTAACTCACCTTATCAACTGCAGACATCATCTTCTCTTCCTTATCCCAAAGAAAGCACTAGAATGATAACTGAAGTTTTTCCCACTCAAACAGCAACAAACAAAGACAGAACCTCAGCTGCTCAGTAGAGGTGCAGACCGGAGTGGAGTGGCAAGAATTACAAGGAAGCAACTGTGAAAGGTTTACAAGTTTTGTAACTGTCATTTTTTCTGCGGGCACGTTTGGCCCCGGAAATGGCTATTTACATCAGACTTAGATATAGAAAAGTGGATCACCTGAGGAAAATGCAGAGGTGCATCTTAAGCTAGACCTTAAGCTGTTGCTGCCCCTTGTTTCTCTTCTCTCTCGCCATGACCCTGCAAAGAGGTAGGTTGGAAACAGAAGGCCAAGCTCATTCAGATAGACTCATCCATCATGTATTATGAATTCTCTCTCGCTCCTGGCCGTCCCGTGCGGTTCACTGTAGCTGAATGTTGCATGGGCCGCTTGCTTAGCCCCGACGGCTCAGGTCAAAACATCTCTGCTGCTTAACGGAAGCTAATTGACACTGACACACTGCGACTGCAGTAATCTGTACCTCAACACAGCTTTTAATTCCTTTTTGTTGTCCTTGAGTAAAGTTGCATGGTAAACAGAACATTAGCCTACATTTGTCTCACCTATGCAGCGGATGAACATAACCTACTTTATATAATGAAGAGAAACAGTTTACAACCTAAAAACAGGGAATAATTAATAAACATCATACTCTATTCATAAGATCGTGTGCTACATGCTAAAATGCGGATGGGAGCGGACAGACGCAGCTGCTGCAAAGCCTCCTGGGTAGGCGCCTCTCTGGACTCAAACTGGCTTTTGCTCACTCTAACATTCCCATATGCACCCTTTTCCTAGACACTTACGTGTGAAAAAGTACTAAAATGCAAAGATGCACAAATAATCGTTTTCAAACTTTGTATAGCCGAAAGGAGATTGACGGAACGGGTCTTATAAAGGTATGTCATTACTCACAGGTGACTTAAACGAGAATATATATATATATATATATTTATATAGTATATCCTGTGCAAATGTATAGTATGGCAAAAATGTAGTATATAGTTCTGTGCAAAAATCAGAAACCACCCTATCATTCATTTTCCTCTGCCTTAAACATTCAGTGTGAATGGGGATGATGCTTCACTCACAGTGTTATAAATGGGACAAATGTCCGTCCCTTTATGACATGACAATGTCCTTTACTTCATAAAACATTCTATGCTATGTTGCAGTTCCTGGCAGGTCCAGTGCAGTGTGATAACGCAGTATATTGTTTCCTGTAAGAATTGTAATTGAATGGACTTGTTGGATGTCTGATCTACGCCCCTGATGTAAATGTATGTGTGTAGGATGCGTGGAGCGATGCTGATGGCAGGGTGACATTAGACAGCCAGCAGGATTACCAGCTGCTAGAGGCTCACAACTCCCCTAAAGGATTCACTCTGCTATTCAGAAGACCCTTCAGCACCTGTGACCCGCACGACTATGTCATAGAGGCATGTACACTACTCAACAATACATGAAGATACACATGAGGTTCTGTAGGGCATTGTCATAGAAGAACCATTCTTGTAGATGAGATTGTGAAGAAGAGAGAACTATGTTTGTATGATACTTGAGTGTTCTATAAAACATCCAGCACTTACTGAAAAAATGAACTGAACTGAATCGAAAAATATTGAACATTAATATGATAAAACATGGCCGAAAACCACTGATCAGACCTATCTGAGCGTGACTGATGAACAGCTAGAATGACAGCTTTCTGTCCAATACTCCTAGCTCTGCCCCCTTGCAGAACTAATATCATTATCCAGCTTTTATATGATGCTAATTGAACAAAAAAATGTTGGTGAATGGACCCAGGAATGAATGGGCAACAGGCAGCTACAGACAGGTTGTCTAGCTTGTAGCTCTTGGTTATGGTGAGTTAGCATTAGCATGTCAGGGGAAATTCTGTGGGAGTGGGGCAAGAGATGTTAGCTTTGTGATTGGTCGGGGGATTGCTTACGTAAATGTTACCCAAGATTTTCCAGTTTATATGGAGAAGAGAAATTATGGTGAAAAACTGTTTATTGGCATTTATTGGTTATTGGAATATTATTCAGAGGGTTTACTTTGCTAACCTGCAAGAACAAGATTAACCTCTTCAGAAAAACAGATTTAAGTTTCCTGGAGCTTTAAAGATTCTACAGATAATATAAAGGTTTCATAATGTTATTCCCCTAAACCTGTCAATTTTTTAACTGTACAGGAACCATGGCTGTACATGAACCTCCATTCAGGAACCTTTATTTAACTTATAAGAACCATACAACCCTGAGAATGTTGGTAGAACATAATGATTAACTTCAGTCCAAGCTAAGAACCTTTTAGGAATGTCTTTTTAACAGTGTCACTAAACATATCATATAAATATAAATATATCATATAAATATACAGTGGTCTAGATTTTGTCATTTGTTTTGGTAAAACTGTTACACCAAAAGTCACACATGGTTTCCACCTGTGATGTCGGCACTCATCAGTAGGGGTGTAAGAAAAATATTGCTACACTTGAGGATGGCAGTAATATGTTTTGTGATGCTGTACCAATTTTTGGAGAGCAGATAGTGCTTCTACTTCATCCACTCATGCAGGAGAGTTTTAATCTTAACAATAATGTGGAAAAGAAAACTCAAATCATTATTTTATGAAAACCGGCTCTTCATACCAAGAAAGACACTTTGATGAACAGTGTTCAGTGAAAGGGAAAGCAGTCCTTATAGCTAGATAGACATAGAAAGGGGCAGTATATCTTTTGGAACAGAAAAGTGTGCAGAGTGTAATAGAGTAGAATGTACTATGTGCTGTAGTTTACAGTAGTACTGACTGCACTCTGCTCTGATTGACAGGAAGGCACAGTCCATGTGATTTACGCCATTCTGGATCAGCCAATCTACTCGCTTAAGCAGCTCAACGTGTCCCGTCTCCGGATGGGTGTTCAGCGGATCCTGCTGCTGCGTCCAGACACACCTGCCCCTTCTCTGCCACCAGATGTGCGGAGCTTGGATGTTCTGGCCCCTGACATCATCATCCCCAGCCAGGAGACCACGTACTGGTGTCACACTTACCTGCTGCCCCCCAATATGCCCAAGAACCACATCATCATGGTAACCATCTTCAGCAGGGGTGCAGTGTAAATGTTCATAACTCCATGGTCAGATTTTTTTCAGAAGGCTAACAACATCATATTCCTTGCCATTTAAAATGTTGTAATCATCACATGTATTAATATATCCATTATAGTGTTGTTCATTTTGTTGGTCAGTTTTGGGGTTGAGGTCGGGGCTGTGTTCCTGAAGATTCTCAACACCACTCTTGTCAAACTATGTCTGTGCTAACTGACTATGCCAGGAGCACAGTAATGCTGTCCTCACAAAATTTTTCAGCCACAAAATTGGAAGCATACAATTTTCTCTGTATGCTGTAACAAACCCTAAAAAACAGACCCAAACTAAACTTTATGGTTGGCACTGTGCATTCTGGTAGGTAGCGTTCTCCTGGCATCCACCAAACCCAGATTTATCCATCAGACTGCCAGATAGTGAAGCGTGATTCATCACTCCAGAGAACACGTTTTTATTGCTCCAGAGTCCAGTGGCATCCCTTTACAACACTCCAACAGAGCCTTGGCATTCCGTACAAGGATCTTAGGTTTGGAGCTGCTTGATTATAGAAACCAAATTCCTGAAGCTCCTAATGCAGTTCTTGTGCTGATTTTGGTTCCAGAAGTAGTTCAGTAGCTGAGGTGATGTTACTCCTAAGAACTTATAATTCACAACAATAGCACTTACTGTTGTCTGGAGCAGATCTGGCTGGGCAGAAATTTCGTTAACTGACTTGTTTTGAAGGTGGCATCCTATTAAAGTCACTGAACTCTTCGGTGCCACCCATTCTAATAATCATGTCTGTCTAGGGACACTGCATGGCTACGTGCTTGACTTTATACAACCAGGTGTGTCAGAGCTACTTTTGGCCACATAGTGTACCTGTATTTATAAGCCAGGTCTGTTTTGAGCCAGTCAAAGAGAAGGGTCTTCTTGGCATTTCCCCAGACAACCATTTTTAGTACCTAGATTTTAAAAGAATGTAATCCTAAACAGAGTCCCAGCAGAAAATTCATGTTGATAGACTCGTGTTGATTGGCTAATTTAAGTCACAACCAAGCTTAATCTGTGTTTGGAAAGCCAGTCATGTTAGTCACAGTAATACTTTCGGACATGGATATGACTTTAAGGCATTGACGTGAAGCTTTATTGAGTTGTACATCCCGTACTTCCGTTTGTCTGCTAATACTGACGTCTTTGTGATATTGTTCAGCCTGCACTTTATTTAGATGGAAGAGCTTCAGCTCTCAGTGGTTTTATTATCCTCTCAAATGACTCAAAGCCAGCTGACGCAATGGAATTAAACAGTGCGTGTAAAAGCGCCTGTGTCTGAGGAGCACATCCATCCTGCAGAGATACAGAAAGTAGAAAGGGAATTACAGTACCATTTCTTCCTCTCTTCTTTCTCTCCATTTTGGGAGAACAGAGTTTTCATAGTGGTTCTCTCTCTCTCTCTCTCTCTCTCTCTCTCTCTCACAGTACAAGGTAAAATATTACTTAGGCCACGTTAAGGTATCATTTGTAAGGATTTTTATTTTTATTTGTATTTTTATTGTAATTTATTATTTCTGACTGTAAATTATGCCTCAAAAAGAAAACTCAAACTACAGTGTCATTGAGAGAAGCCACTGAGAGAAGCCTTGGCTAGATTTTGTGGACTTGGATTTTGGTATCTAATTAGTCTGCAATAAATGCGTATTAAAAATATTACTAATTCAGTAATACAACTTTGATAACTCCATGTATCAGTGCTGTTTACTACAGAGTTTTCTGCAGTATAAAGAGACTATTATATGCTTCTAATTTTGTGGCAGCAGTTTGGGGAAGACAGCATGACTGTGCTCCTGTAGACACAAGCATGGTTTAACGTGTTTGGCGTAGAGGATCTCCAGGATGTAAAGGATATCTCTGCTGCAATGAAGCGCTGCAGAGAAATCAAAAGTAGCAAAACTCATTAAGAATCAGTTATCATGACACTACTGTTGTGCTGTTTCATTAATCCCTCTCTGTCATGATAGACAAGCTGGTGTATCGGTTAAGTGTACTATATATCCATATTTTATTAATATTATTTTAGCACACTGATGTTTCTCTCAGGTTAAAGGGATTGCTTAATTAACTGATTACTTAATGGATAAATAAAATAAACTTCCATAAAACTACTAAAATACACACTTTTTCTGCAGTATGAATCTGTGGTGACCGCTGGTAACGAGGCTATTGTGCATCATATTGAGGTTTTCGAATGCTCTCCACAAATGGACACCATCCCTCAGTACAACGGCCCCTGCGACTCCAAGATGAAGCCACCAAAGCTCAACTTCTGCCGCCATGTCCTGGCTGCGTGGGCCCTGGGAGCGGAGGTGAAAACAGACCACTCAGAACACTCTCAATCCACTGATCTCACAAACACTGTTTATGATGGACTAAATGAACACCCTGACTCTGAAATCTCATATAAACATATCCAGTAACATCTACAACTCCACATCAATATTACAAAATATAAACAGACATAATTACTCATGACAGACAATCTCCCTAATCACCTCAGCGATGGCAGTTCTCATCTATATGCCATAACAGTTTTTTTGTAATCCACAGTCTGAGATGTGAATGTCTACTGATTAATGACAGAAGACTAAAATATCTTTATTTTATCAGTGTATTGAGGCCATGTTATGCAACATCAAAAACCACAAACCCAAAACCACAAATAGTAACATTGTCAGTCGCAGTCAAAATGACTAAAAATGAATTAATTTTCAATGCAAAGGCTTTCATTATTATTATTATCATTATTATTATTATTATTGTTATTATTATTATTTTAAGAATATGAAATCTGGAGCCACCTCCAGAAACACTCCATAATCCAGCCTTAAATGGCCTAACAGTGGTTGGAAGCACCACTACTCAGAAGTACACCAGAATAAAGACATGAAACATGAAAAGACATGCGTTAAACTGATGGGAAAATATGCGACTAGATAGACATGTGCAGTGTTCACATCTGCAGCTGGTGACACTGTATATATGCACTTGATAACTGTATAACTTTATAGCTATATATACAGTAACTCAAGTTAACTAAATGTGACTGGACAAAACACCCACTGCATGGATTCTGTGTAGAAGATATGAATATTAGATAGATAGATAGATAGATAGATAGATAGATAGATAGATAGATAGATAGATAGATAGATAGATAGTTAGTTAGATAGATAGATAGATAGATAGATATTGGTAAACAGATAAAGAGAGAGAGAGATAAGACATAAGTTGACAATGAGACAGACAGACGGATGGACGGATAGACAAAAAACACATGAATTAGAGAAACAGAAGAATGTTTGGACAAACCAGAAAAGGTAGATAGACAGACATAAGACAGACAGACAGGTAGAGGACAGAGACATACATAGCTAAACAGAGAGAGATAGTTAAATTGACAAAGAGGTAGACACACAGACAGACAGATACCCAGACGGATTAGAAGACAAGAAGACAGATACATAACATGACAGACAGCTAGGAAGACAGAAGTAGATAGACAGATGCACAATCAAGCAGAATGATAGATACATATGCAGAAAAACAGACAGACAGAAAAATAGACAGACAGATAGAGATAGATCAATAGACCCACAGATACATAGACTAAGATATAGACAGGTAGACAAAGTCAGAAAGACAGATGCATGAACAGACAAATAAACATATACATATACAGAAGACAGACGGACAGACAGACAAAAGATAGACAAAACATGCAAATAATTTTATATAAAAGATTCAGCTTATGCAAACATAATCACTTCAAAATAAATGCAGTCAATTGAGAGTCATATCACCTTCATTCCTCTATAATGCTGTTTTGAGTACCATCATCTCCATCATTCTTACTTTCCTGGTGCTGGGCTTTTCCCTAATGGAGTTATTTGATTGACAGGCTGGAGTAGAGGCCTGTACCGATATCCAGAGCAACATCCCAAGCTAAAGATACGCATAGGCAGGCAGATAGATCGCCCACGTTCTCTTGGTGCCAGTCAGGGATTGGAGTGGCAGTGAGAGCTGATCGGAGAGCAGAGGCGTTCTGGCAGAGCCTGGACCTGATACTGAGAGACAGAGAGAAAGAATTAGAGTCCAATTGGATTACACTGGAACAAAACTAACACAAATCACAGCTTCTACTGGCTGGCAACGTCAAGCTGTAGAGATGAGATTATGCAGGCTGGAAATATTGAGGCCTTCTTGTTTGCTTGTTAGTTTTGTTTTTTGTTTTTTGTTTTTTTTTGCATTTTTAATAGATTGATGTTTCTGTCCTTTTTTTCATCACGCTAATTTGTTTTTCACATCTAAAGGGGAAAAATGTGTTTCATTTCCTGAGCACAAGCGGAGATACAGACAGAATGAGAGCGAGAGAGGCAGAGAAACAGAGAGAGAGAGGGAATGGAGGAGAGAACAAGTGGAGGAGGAAGAAAGCAGGCCGGTTATGTAAAGCAATCGTTGGACTGGGTTTTTCGAGGCTTTTAAAAGAAGACCCACGAAGGGTTGTGTTTCACCTTACAAATGGGTTCAGTGTCCATCACAGCAGGCGTAGCTGAAAGAATAGTGCGTGATTGTCCAGGGCTATTCTCGCTCTGGTTGAGTCAGTCCTGGCAAACTTTCTCAGCTAGCCTAGGAAGGATGATTCAGAGGCCTTGTGGCTTAATCAATCGTACAAACACCTTAGGTTTGATGAAAGTCTCAGAGTGTGCATGTGTGTGTTCTAGGCATTTTACTACCCCTCTGATGCCGGCCTGCCTCTGGGGGGAGAAGGCTCCTCTAGGTTTCTTCGTCTGGAAGTTCACTATCACAACCCACTTCTCATTTCAGGTACACCTTTAATACAGAGCCAGAATGTGTGGTCTTGCATGTGTCTCATGTAGCCATACATAGGTAGTAGGTACGTATATGTAAGACCGTAAGTATGTAAGTACCAGTATGTAATAGAAACATAGTAACACTATATACAATGTATACGTTATATATTCCACATGTATTACATACAATGCCTGGTCAAAAAAAAATTTCACACACAGTTTTTGTTGGGCTGTCTTCAGCTTGACTACAGTGGGCACTTGCAGTGGTATTGTTTTGACAACCTTATGCAACGTCACAACATTTATTTCCACTGAGTTTTTTTTTGTGGCCGATATCTTGTAGTGACGAACGACTCCGTAAAGTCTTGTCCAGCAGATCCCAAAGACTCTTAGGACTCTGGGCCAGCCATGTAATGTGTGAAAATAATTTCTTATGCTTCCTGACCCACTCTTTCACAGTCTAAGCCCAATGAATCTTGGCATTGTCATCCTGGAATATGGCCTTCCTTTCACTATTAAACATGTTGTGGGGACCATAAGAACAGGGTAACAAAGTATGCAGAGAAACAGATGGACCACATGTCTGTAACGGTAGAACTAAAAAGTGCACTTCTAAGCCAATAAAATTGGCAATGAGTGTAGATACAATACAAATGTTGAATGACCAACAACACTACAGTGAGCTGAAACTGTAACTTCAGCAAATAAAAGAAATGTTTGTTGGTCTTGCAGGTTAGCACTGTTTTTCTCTGGGTTTCCTATAAACTCAGGACATTTTTAACCTCAACATGTGCGCACACACACACACACACAAACACACTTTGTCCGACATCCTAAAACAGAACCAATTAGGCTCCTTCGATTTCTGCTGCTCTGTTATGACTCATACTCTCTCTGCTGTAACCACCTCTTCACCTGCGAGCTGCTAGATTGTCCTCCTCCTCACTCTTCTAAAGTGAGTTCCTCACTCCTGCTGCTTAAAAGCTCTTTATCTAGGCCCAAACTTTTCAAATTAATTACAAAGTTCATGTTCCAATTATGGAGGAGACACTGTGTCCTCTGCTCTGCTTACTTCAGTCTTAAAGCTCTACTGCTAACAGGGCTGATTGAAAAGTTTCAAAATTAGTAAGGCCCTGTTATCATTATCCAACTATCTATGCTAAACAACAAGTACTTATTTTATCTCATGTGGTTAAACTGGTTATCTGTGATAACAGCACATAACTCCAAGCAGCTCAGTAAAGCTTCGCCATGCATAGGGCCATGTGAGGAGGCTAACGGGAGGTGTGCGCCATCCAGAAATGGGCTTATTAATGTTGCTAAATTATATTGTTTGTTACTTTAAGGACAAAGTGTTTGTGTTTCACTCTGTTATGAAAGCCTGAGGCTAATGGTGACATCCCCCATTATTTCATGCTCATGTTGTGTGCCTTTCTGCCTGGTGTTAAGAAAGGAGCACACCTCAGGTAGAAATCATGGTCTCTCCCATGGCTCCCCCTTTTTCTCACACCACAGTGGTGTCAGAGTCGAGATATTGACCTTCGCTCTGGGGCTTCCAAAAACCTTAAAGGTGAATATCAGGAAAGACTGAACCCAGCGGAGGACTGCAGAGGAAGAAGCAGGAGGGTGAAGCAGCATGGCGAGGCTCCGCAGCATCACTGACTGTGGGCCCCCCAGCAATGCTTTGAGCAGGTGGTGGTGGGGTAGATGGCCAGTACCAAGAGTTAGAGCTCCAGTGCACACCCTCAGCACCCTCGCTCGTGCTGAGAGTGCAGTGGGTAGCAGAACACATTAGATTCATTAGATGCAAATACTTTTGCTACATATAGAGTACTAGAACTTGTGTGATTGGGACTAACTGTTGTATATTTTTTAACACTGATATAACATTGCTTTTGTGATAGGTCGTCGTGACTCCTCAGGTATCCGACTGTGGTATACTCCATCTCTGAGGCGGTTTGATGCTGGGATCATGGAGCTGGGTCTGGTTTATACTCCTGTCATGGCAGTGCCTCCGCACCAGCGCTCCTTCCCGCTCACCGGATACTGCACGGCTGCATGCACACGCACGGTCAGCTTCCTGCTTAGTTTACAAAACCACAAAAGGCCAGCAAACGCCACTTTAAGTACTTTAAGTTAACTTTAAGTTATAAGACTTACATGCTTTAATGTACATTTTATTTCTATATTAGCCTAGCTGCATCATTCCGACCCCTGCAATCACTGTTTCCATTAATTTCAAACCAGTTTTGTTGCAGAAAAAAGGGTCTTGATGATAATAGGGTTGAAAATAGCACAAGTAACCTTAGCAATGGCTCATTTAGCCATCACATGTAAATTTGTTTTCACAGAGTGGCAAGTTGAACTTCAGTGACTCCTAAACTGAGCTGAACGTTTAGAGCTGAAGTGCTCATTCACTCATTGATAATGTGAATGCATCATCACTCTGATGTCTCTCTCCTCCAGGCTCTGCCTCCTGGAGGGATCCATATTTTTGCCTCGCAGCTGCACACTCACCTGGCTGGGAGAACGGTCAGGACAGTGCTGGTAAGAGGAGGCAGAGAAGTGGAGGTGGTGCAGGAGGACAAACACTACAGCACACACTATCAGGTAACTTTTGTGCTTCTCACCATCCAAGTAATCCCAAACCCATCCAGTAATGCTGAGGTCTGGACTTTGAAGGCATACCAGGAGTTGTGCAGATTTTTTAAAGTCAACAGTTATCTGCTTTAAGTCTAGCTGATGTTAACTATTAGCTGATGATGTCATGAGGAGGAGAGTGTTTTGGAAAAGGAGAAGGGAATGTTTTAAAACAAGAGACTTTAAAAATTCATGATAAAGCCAATCTTAACACGTCAGTGGAGTGTGATGTGCCCTTTCCAATGAGCCCTGGAATCTTGAAGATTTGAAAATAATTCAATGCTTCACTTTGTTCAGTGGGCAGAGATGGTGAATATGTCCTTATGCCCCATGTTATTTAGGGGTTTTTAAGTAAAGACAGTAGTTCTGTTTAGAACCATGAGTTCTATATTGTGGGAGAGAGTTTCTGTGGGAGAGAGTTGCTCCCTCTGGCATGTAGTGTTTACTGTGTGCTGTCTGTAAAATAAAATGGAGAAAGCATAATAGGTCCTCTTTAAGATTAAATTATGGGGCTTTATATCCTTTTAAGTTAAGTGCAAAATGTTATTAAATTTCTGGATGTTTCTGCATCATCAAGAAAATAGTACAATATTGGCCTTTACAGGGTCGTCTCTGTCTGTTGCAGAGCACTGTGCCCACACAATCACACGAGGAAATGTGATTACGTATGCAAACACCCACATAAATGTGCACATGTACTCGCACTCTAATGCATCCATACACTCAATTACACTCCTGATGCTCACTGCGCTTTCACATTATTTATACAGAGTTTAATAACCAGAGAAAATCACCAGATATCTGTCTGTGGAGGTTAGCTCTGTTAGTTCACATGTTAATAATTAAAATATCACTGACTTTACTTCACAGTTAGGTCAGAAGAAGCTAATCGTTCACAGAATACCAGAACATGCATTAAGAAGGAAGGTGCTCTATCAGATTCTAACATATTTCTGACACTAACAGCTCTCTGTTGCTGTTGCAGATAATCCGCATCCTGAGGAAGATGGTGACTGTCCTCCCAGTAAGTGCTCACTTATAGAGAAGAGCGAGTGTTGCACGCAATAGAGGAAGGGCCTTATTTAGACTGGAAAAAAAGGGAGCGATAACTCAGACATTACAGGAAAAGCCAGGAGGCAGCAAGCCACCAACAAAAGAACAGATCTACTGCATTTAGACTGTCAATATCAGCTCCCACACACGCAGCCAGAGCTGCCAGTTTCATGTAGACCTGCCAAACGTCTGCAAAAAACAAGGTTTTAAATAACCTTCTGCAAATAGAGCATTGTTGAAGCTGATTAGGAAGTCTTTTCTCTCTCTCTCTTTGTGTTTCACTCAGGGTGATACCCTTGTGACAAAATGTACGTACAACACGGAGGACAGAAACAAACCTACAGTGGTGAGTCTGAACATGTTGCACACGTGTGTACAATCACACACATACAAACGTAATGGCCGGGTGGTACAGCATCATGATACTGGAACATATTTTCATGATACACATCGGTCCTTGCTCATAGTTACACACAGTCAAGTCTGACATAAAACGAGTGCACACAGATTTCAGTTTCAGTTTTTCTATTCACCTTTGTACGATAAAACTCACCAAAACAATCATCAACATTGTCTAATAATATGGATTAAAAAAAGGAAAGGACTAGAATACTACACTCATCAATAAATAGCTGCATCCAGAAGGAAGTGTGGGAATGCTATTGGGAAGCAAGATAAAGGTTACCAGGAACAATAAATGATGAAAAATTTAGACTTATATGGGCAATATTTATTGAGCTCCACATACAGAAGTAGCATCTCCAAGTTTCATTCCTGTTGTTTGATTCCTCCTGGGTGCAACTTTTTTTTCGATGATGAAATTGTGTAATTGATACGTTTTTTTGGATTCAGATCTTTTAAGTCTTTAACCTCCTGTAAAAGAGCCACTAGACTAAGTGTTGTGCTATTTGCCTGTTAAAGGTTAATGATGTTTCTTCTACCAATCCACTGTATCTAGTCCTGGTTGAACAAGTATGGTGAAGGTGGCCATCCTTGTTGAGCTCCTCTGCAATACGAAACCATTCTGTTTCTCCACTTTCTGACTGTAGCTTTCCATATAAAGGTCAACATAGTTTTTGCTGTAGTCTGTAAAAGACTTACTGACTTCCATCTTAAATTCTTTGGCATTGTATGTCCACAAAGGTTTGTAGACCAGTAGCCAGTAGCTCCAGAGCATCCTTTTGTATTGCCAGTGCATTTCTATGGAGATTATACAAGCTTTTTATGCACATTGCTGTCAGCAATAGGTAAAGCAGTTGTATTCACTAATTAGTATCATTACATATTTTATCATGATAATATCAATCATAATATTTTCACATTATCAACATCTACATATCCACACACAGGCTGCAGTCGTCGGTAATTTAAGGTTAACAGGCCTGCAGACAAGATGAATAAGCAAACATGCATAAAATGAGCACAAACACACACACACACACATACACGCACTTCTGAGAAGTTAGACCCCTTGGGCTACAGACTACAAGCTGGCACACATATTTAAGTCTCTCTGAATGGCCAGTAAACATCCATGGAAAGATTACAGCTTGGGCCTCAAACGATCCAGTTCCCCTACAATACCACTGCTGAGAAAACATGTCTATCAGCATGGTGAGCACTTCTAGACTTAGAACATTTTATTATCCTCATCTTTTATATTAAGAGCCAGTACATAAAAAATCAGTAGATACATGAGGAGCGAGAAATTCACTGTTCTGTTTGGGAAAGCTGTTGGGGAGCGTCTTTTGTAAGATTACCCCACCTACAATCAGATCACCCCAGACCACTTCAGGTGTTTATTTCTCTATACTGAAAGTTTATAATGTGGCGCACCACAAAGACGTTCTTCAAAAGTTCAAGGGAGTAAACAGTGGTTCTTGGAAAGTCCATGTGCCTTTTGTTTGTTTGTAGGGTGGGTTTGGGATCATGGAGGAGATGTGTGTGAACTATGTGCATTACTACCCGCGCACACAGCTGGAGCTGTGCAAGAGCCATGTGGACCTGGACTACCTGCAGAAATACTTCAGCCTCATTAACAGGTACACACTTAGACCAATCAGCTGCAAATACTGTATACTTTGTACTTTATACATTTTTTAAAACTTCTGCATGGCTAAGATTTTCAGATCTAAATAAAGTGTCCTTTGATTCAGAGTGAAATGTTTCACTGTAAGGAAACTTAACAGCCTAGATTTTTTTTTTTACAGTGGTGGTGATGGTAACCAGGATTTCTGATGTTTACAAGATATATATATATAGCTGTTATAACTACTATCAAAAGTACCAGTGAACATATATAGTGGCATTTACAAATGTTTTAGGCCGAAAGCTTATTGCAAAAATATCACAAAACAACATCCCAGACATCAGGTACTGTATTCATAACCAACAGCTGTCTTCTGGTTGCCAGGTTCCATGGAGGAGAGGGCTGCAGCTGTTCCCAGAAAACTGTAGAGGAAGAGTTTGCCTCCGTGTCCTGGGACTCGTTCAGNCAAAAATATCACAAAACAACATCCCAGACATCAGGTACTGTATTCATAACCAGCAGCTGTCTTCTGGTTGCCAGGTTCCATGGAGGAGAGGGCTGCAGCTGTTCCCAGAAAACTGTAGAGGAGGAGTTTGCCTCCGTGTCCTGGGACTCGTTCAGTGAGGAGGTGTTGAGCTCTCTCTACACCACCTCTCCCATCACCATGCACTGCAACCAGTCCACCGCAGAGCTCTTCCCTGTGAGTAATGCAGCTGAACACCTAATGCCAGACCAATTCCAGCCTAACTTAAAATCATGTCTTTTGGACACACACACACACACACACACACACACACACACACACACACACAGACTGACTTGTGGTAAAAGCAGCATCCTATTATAGTGCCAAGTTTAAAGTCTTTGAACTTTTCAGTTTGATTCTACTGCCAGTGTTGGTCTATGTAGACAGCATGGCTATGTGCTAAATTTTGTATCTGTTAGCAACACATGAGGCTGAAACACTTTAACTCAGTAATTAAGACTACATGTAGACTCCACATACACTGATTGCAGTTTTTGTCCCTTTAGGGAGAGTGGGAGAAGCAGAAGATTCCTGAGGTTTCTGAGGTGCTTCAGCGTCGCCCGTATCCCTGTGAGCTTGGCCAGACGGCACCCTGGAACACAGGACCTACAGAGGTGCAGCCAGACCACAACGGCTAAAACAAGCTCATCCAGCCTCAGCTCCATGGCAACAGGCCCCCACAAACCATTTGCTAGCAAGAATGATAGAGCTATATGAGGATATTATTGATTTAAATTATTCAGTAAGTTATTTAGGTTTGTGCATCTGTGGTTTACGAAATTAATGCAATGTCTTAAAATGACATTATAAAAATAAATAAAAAGAAATTAAATAACCCCACAAAACTCTTTTGACATTTCAGCATATTACAGTTTGTTTTTATTGCTAATCACAAATGCATCAATGGATCAAAATAAGACAGATTCTAAGCTAAACCTTAAAGCAGGCACAAACTAAACTCATTCTGTGGTCATTTATGTTGGTACATAATATTGCCTACAGTGCACTCCTACACAGATTTTTCACAGTTTGGGGAAAAAAACAGAACATTGGTAAGGCAAATGTGATCTTCATATGCATTTGAAATGCCATAAATACCATGTAAAATGCTGTGTACTATATGCATAGTACAAGTTTTTACAAGTACAAGTACTTGCACAGGAAATAAAGTTGTGGGCTTAGATTTTTGGAGTTAGTGTAAATTTGAAAGCACGTGCTGCCAAAAAAACAGTACAAAAAAGGATTTCTGGCATACGTAAATGTGAAATGTGTAATTTGCAGGGCTATCAATATTCATAACTGTAGCATATCAACATAAAAAGATGAATAATGGCACCATGACAGAATTTATGATTGTAGCCCTCTTGTACAAATACAGCTTTTAAATAACTAAATAACTAACTAAAAGTGATATCTTAAGCAGACCGTGCTGAACAAGAGCTCTATGGTTAAATCAAAGAGCAGCAAACTAACAAACGCAACAGCAAAGTGGAGCTCCAGTTTCTCTCCAGAGCCTCCATTGTAACAAGAATCTACAGGCTGTATAAGAGGAGAGGCTACAATCATAGAACCAATGATTTTATAATATTATATATAAAACTTTCAACTGATCACCTTTTGACAGAAAATTCTTCTCAATGTCTACTTAAGACTTAAGACGTGCTTTTGTTTAAAATGTGGCAGAGTTTCTGACTTGTTCAGCCCACACAGTTCCTGTAGATATTAAACATCAATGCAGAACTGAGGGGGGCATTCTGTCCTGCTACTACAGTCCTGAAGTTGAAAACTAATAGCAGCTGCCGTTTTCTCACACCGAACGCTTACGAAAGTGGACCGCTGTACACAAACACCCATTTTATATCCAGTCTCTGCAGGCTCCAGAGGAAGTCTTTAGTCTGTGCTGTAGATGCCCTTCACTCGCTTGTTCTCCGGGTCGAAGGGAGACTTCAGGTGGGCTTTGGCCTTATACACAACTCCCATCCTCTCCAGAGTGAACTCCCCACTGCGGATAAAGTCAGGACTCACCTGGAAACACATTAAAACCTCTTTTAAGGATCAATGTGTCTAGGGACAAAAAACATGCCAGGCGAAATCAAGTTGCTGTGTATTGCAATTATATTAGTATAGTTATATTAGTACAGCTGTATGCATTTTGCTGCCCCTGGCCAAATTACACTTGATTTGCTTGAGTTGTGTAAATAAAATGGCACACCCTCTACAAAAAACACAATTCTCCATACTTTAAAACACAGTTACTGGTTATATTTACTGAATCTAACATATGAACAAAGTCCTGCCATATTTAATATTTCATGTCTTATATTTTTTGAACAGAAATTGTACACGTATGAAATATGTGCTCTGGCTTAGTCACACCACAGAAAATAAACCACACTGGGGACTGCAGCTTACGGTGTAGAAGCTACTGCGCTCTAGTTTTTAAAACCTTAAAGTATTAGGGGAGGGGGTCATGCTAGGTATGGCTCCACTGGCTATGGGTAGGGTTGCCAGGTACAGTAAAATCTCATGTTTGATTAAAAACTGCCCACCAGGGCAACTGTCTAAGCATTGGTGCTTTAAACAGGAGACCCTTCTCTGGGTGGATGGGATGGCCCAGTTTGCATGGGACAACCCCCCCCACCTCCATCACTCTGCGGATGAGTAGGAGCAGGATGTAGGAGTAGTATTCCCTCATCACATCACTGAGCGCAGTGCTAGCCAGAATGGGCGCCCATTAGCTAATGTAACAGGATTTGCAGCTCTCATTCATGAGTGTTGAGCTGTCCGATGCTGTTGTATTAGCGCCAGTTTAAAGAGACATGGTGGGTATAACTTGAATCAGAGGAAGGATGTGCTGGCCTTCACCCTCCTAGCGCTGATAGTCATGTGTGACTGGGGAATAAGTAACTAGCAGGTGAACTAGACTGGGGGGGAAAAATTGGGAGAACAACAGCAAACCTAGCAACCCCAGCATTTGATTAGTTGTACATAAACTCTTGCAGTGTGTAAATCTCACATATGGATGTGAAGAAAATACATGGCCTTAAATCAGTGCCATTTCTAGCTAATAGTTAATGGCCCTAGGGTAGCTGTCTGGCTGTCGTGTAAATCTTTCTGGTTCTGCAGTGGCATTGTATTTACTTATTTACAGTATGATACATCATGCAGTCCTTAAATGTGTCCCATGGCAGCATAACTTCCTGACGTCTGTGCTGCCCACCCACTGCCCACCCCCATCCCATACTCAGGGGCACTTAGCCTAAACTGCTTAACAGAGAAAATCACTGCCAAACGCCTCCTCTCAGGTACCAAACCACTCACACTACATCTCTCACTGTCAAAACTCTCAGTGTCAAAACAAACTAAGCAAGAACCTTCTCTCTTCCCATTTCTCTTTGCTACCCCCCACCTTCTCTCTCTATTATGTCTCTTTTCCCCTTTCATTTTCTTCATCTCTCACTTTCTTTCCTATCTCTACTTATGATTTTCATATCTCTAAATCTTCCATTCTCTTCTCTTGCTCTTTCTTCTCCTTTCCCCGTCTTTTCTTCTCCTCTTTTCCATCACCTTCTGCCCCATTTTTCACTGCCCTCATGTCTGCCGCTCTTTGCTCTATGTCTCTCTGAATGAATTCAGTCTGAAGGAGCAGTGGCTGACCCTGGTGGTGCAGGTCAGATGTAGCTTTAATGGATTAGCTGTGAGGCGACAGCTGAAGTGTCACTGAAGTACTAAAGCAATCACAGCCTCCAAACAGACACTGTTCTCATAATACAGAGACAGGATACTGAATAACGTGCGTACAGATATATAAAGGAAGCTAATTTAATAATGCATGTTGAACACCACACACCACCTACATGCCAGGCTCTTCAGAACTCTGCTTCAGGCCTGTCAGGACATGTTGGCTGATGATTAGTTGCCATATATAAATAATTGTAATACTCAACTTATAAATTGTTGCTTCAATTTATGCAACTATTAACGTAGAAATCTAATGTGGCAGAACTGGCTGACAAGCCATAACCGATCCAGCAAAGGCAGTAAAACACTTTTTTTTTTTTAACACTCTTTTTTAAAGTGCATTAAATAACACAAGAGTGTTGTATATATTTAAGTTTGACATTTTTCTGCAATGGATGAATCCGCTGAGTTTCTGGAACACTAAACTGCTAACACTGAAATGTTGGTCTTGGGAAATTTTAATCTTAACTGGTTATCTAATGCATCTGATCATTAAAAAAAAAAAAAGATGTGTGGCGACCTTACCTATACGCAGGCCATCAGTGAATCAACTCGCTCAAACCTAAAGGACCCTATCAAGTTAATTTTTTCCAACAGAGCAGACAAAACGACTGCCTCAAGAGTATTTGATCTTGGTTTTAGTAAGTCCTTAACAGCAGTGGCAAATTAACATGCACCCCCACAAAAAGCTAAGAACAAGAGATACATCAAGTCCCTGTTTTACTAGTCAAATTTCCTCACTGCTTAAAGCAAGGAATAAAGCTTGGACTGTTGCCAGATGCACAGGGGAAAGTGAGAGCTGGCTTACTTTCAGGCAACTAAGAAATAAATGTACCTCTGTAATCAGAAATGCTAAATCAAGATTATTATCTTGGCTTGATCACAAATTCTTCCGACATCCAAAATTTCTGGAAAGCAGTAAATTCCCTCAAAAACCCTCTTTTGTCTAATATTTTAGTTAATAATCATTTAATAATTGTAATTCATAATATTCCACTGCTACCCAGAACTGTAGTCTCTTTACTCTCCAGACTTGCTCTCCATATATAGTGGCTAATGCAGATACTGCTATTAACCCACGAAATGCTACAGGTGAGGCTGATCCCTATTTTCTGCATCTGGCAACCCCAGTAACTTTATAACATATTACATATATTGTCAGTCTTTCTATTTTATCCTGTAGAATTCCCAGTATCTGGAAAACAGTAGGGATGTTAACTCATGTTATCCCGCTGCATAAAGGATGAGAGGTGGCAGATCTGAACGACCAGCTCAAATCCCTTCTTTATGGAAACTCCGTTGTGTCTAACTTTCAGTTTGGCTTTAGAGAAAGACACAGTACCCTCTCGGCGACCACACTGGTTTTAAAAGATCTCTACATGGCTTTAGACAGGAAGTAGCGCTGTGCTGCCATTTTGATTGACCTTGATCTTCGTTTGGGATACTTACAAAAGATTGGCTTCAGTAATAATGCAGTGCAATGAGCCCAAAATGAGCTCTCAGACAGGAAGCAGGTAACCATAAAACTGATTTAGCCCCTACAGCTAAAGAGTCCCACAAGGCTCAATCCTGGGTGCAGTTTTATTTAACATAAACATTAAGTGCACCTGTAAGCAGATGACACATTTTACACTGTTCAGTCGAATCTGCACATGCTGCATTAGAAAAACTCCAGTGACCATTTAGAACCTTACAGACTGTTCTGTACAAGCACCAATTAGTTTTAGTTTTAAACACCAAGAAAACTAAGTTTATTACTACCCTGGCAGGATCTAGAATTAAGCAAATCGCAGACTGTAAGAATCTTGGCATTTGGCTTGATGACAAACTCACACTCTAAATCTCATATTAATAAAGTAGTCAGTAAGTGCAGACAGAGACTTGGATTCCTTTATCGGAATGTGTTTCCCAGTAATACAATAGTGGAGACAACCGTACTACCAGTTCTTGACTATGGTGATGTAGCTTATAGACATGCATCCACTCTCAAATCATTAGGCTCAATCAATCATCACGATGGAAAACCACAGGAAAAACACGTGCTTATTTTTATATAATTATCACCTTCTGGCCAGCTTATACCTCTTTAATGATTTCTATAACTAACAGTAATTATCAGACTCGCTCTAATGACTGAATCACCTGTCAGGTACCTAGAGCTTTGACTGACCTGAGAAAATCCGCTTTTAGCTGCAGCGCGCCAGCGAGCTGGAATTCACTACAGGGGTCTCTAAAACTCTGCTCACTGGTGTCACTCAATTATTTTGAACATGTAGTTTCAAGCCACCTTCAGACATCCTGTAACTATTTTTACAGTTTATCATTCCTTTATCCTTTTTCATTTTCATTATTTTATTATTCTTACTTTTATTTTTATTCTTATTTTATTTTCTCATCTGTATTACTTTTATTTATTTATTTTTTATTACTTCATATAATCCTTCTTACAGACTTAAATTATTTGACTTAAAAATTGTAGTTTACTTATTTATCTTTCTATGCTGAAATCGTATTAACCGGTTTATTATGTTGGTTTTATTTGATTTATTTTATTATTTATTCCATTGATCTTGTGTATGCTCAGCTGCATTGAAAATGTGGGTCACTCTCAATGTATTTCCAAGAGAAAATAAAGGTTGATTATTTAATTGGTATTTTATTTGACATTTGATTTGCTGCTGATTAGCAGTGCACCTAGTGTAATGAGTGAAGTATAGAAGTGCACTCACTGATGTAGTAGGTGAAGTATAGAAATGCACTCATTAGTGTAGTAGGTGAAGTATATAAGTGCACTCAGTGTAGTAGGTGAAGTATAGACGTGCACTCATTAGTGTAGAAGGTGAAGTATAGAAGAGCACTCATTGGTGTAGTAGGTGAAGTATAGAAGTGCACTCATTGGTGTAGTAGGTGAAGTATAGAAGTGCACTCATTTGTGTAGTAGGTGAAATATAGAAGTGCACTCATTAGTGTAGTAGGTGAAGTATAGAAGTGCACTCATTAGTGTAGTAGGTGAAGTATAGAAGTGCACTCACTGGTGTAGTAGGTGAAGTATAGAAGTGCACTCATTAGTGTAGTAGGTGAAGTATAGAAGTGCACTCATTAAAGGCCTTTTCTTACTCTGCTGTGCTTCATACCAGCTTTACCAGGTAAGGAGGGGTCTAGTGTCTCATTTTAAAACTTCTGAATGACTAAACTTTATCTGTAATATCAGACATACCGTAGATACAGTTTATATTAAAGAAGGAGAAGAAGAAGAGAAAAAAAAACCTGGAGGAAACAGAACAGTGTGTGCATTTAGAGTCCCACCATATGTGTGTGTGTGTGTGTCTGTGTGACTGGTCGATGTGACTGTAGTGGTCTAATTAGTTAAGCGCTGTTCTGCACTGTCCCACCTCAGCAGGACTGATAGACACCTGAGCTCACAACACACCTGCCCCTCCACATTCAGCCCACCGTCACTTAACACTACACAAACGGCGTGCACTACAGTCTGCACTCTAGCCTTGGGCTGACCATTAGTATTACTAGACAGGAAAGCAGGAAACATACAGTTTGCCTCCTGCATATCTTTGGACTGCTGAAGGAAACTGGTCCAGAAATCAATTCACTATAACAACTAATGCTGAAAGTGAAATATGATGTTGTACATCTTAGTCATTTTGGAGAATTTGTCATAAAATGGTTTATATAAATGTGCATTTTTTGCAAATCAAAAACATGGTAATAATAAAAAAGTAATTATGGGCCATCAGTGGTCATTACAGGGAAACTAATAATAATAATAATAATAATAATAATACTTTTTTAAGCATTTTTGGTTTTTACCATTTATCAGCAAATATATCAGCCCACATGTATTCCCATTTTGAACAACACTTGTGAAGATTACAGTGTAGATGGACAGGCTAACGTTTTGGTATTTAACCAGCCAAACATGGAGAACCACTGAATATTAACAGTTGTAGGCTTCAGCGTAAGGCTCTGAATTTAGAGATACTGGTTAGTGTGATAATACCGCAGATGATAAAGTTTGATCTGAATTTACATTATCAACCATATACAATCCCTAAAGACAGTGAGCAGAGAATAAAAGCATGAGAGAGGGGAAGGGAAATGGAAACAGCGGCATGTGTGTGGGTGCAGTCTCTCCACAGTGGAGCATTATTGAAGTGTTCTTCAGAGCTGAGCTGAACAGGGCATTTCTCTTCACTCTGCGCTACAAAGACCCTACAAACACTATTAAAAAGCCATACAGAGAGGAAGACATCACTTTAACGTTACCCCCTTTTCTCTCCGTACCAGTACCCGCTTTAGGAATACCTGCTACAGTCATATGGAAAAGTTTGAACTAGATTCTGTTGATTTTTCTTTTAATATGTTCAATTCAACAAATAAACAGTAACTGTCCATTCAAATGTGCAGCAGTCCTTCATCAACGGTGGGTCTCTGACCACTGAACGTTTTTGGTTTGGTGAACTGATCTGACAAACGTGTCCGTGTGCACTCACCACCCCTCCATCTGGATTCCGGATGTATCCGTAACCAATGGTTTTGTTGATGGCATATCCAAACTCAGCACGCCGGAGGTGACCAACTGGAACACCGTTACGGAAGATGGCCTCTAAACCAAACATGGGCACTTTCCTGCAAGTCACAACAAGAAACACATCCTTATATGATATCAGCTCAATCTCGCCAGTTCAGTCCCCACTCCTGACACTGCTAATCCTAAGAGCTCTCTATGTAGGCTTACACTTTAAAAGCTTACTATCAAACCTCATACCTTAAATATTAGATACTTAATAATTCATAGTAGTAAAGGTGCTATCGAAAGGAAAATGTATTTACATTGTCATATATGAATAAGGAGAGTTCAGTACATAGAACTGTCATATCGTGAACCTCAAACACTATCTTTTTCAAATACAAATCCTGCATTTATAAAAGAGGACAATCAAATAACAGACTCCAAGAACTGAACTGTCAGGGGGCATGATGTTCATGTTTTAAAATGAGGCTGAAGTTGGCCTCCTACTAGCAGTACTGTTCCACCTTAAATGCTACAGCTTGTACAGGTGCCAGAATGTAACTGCAGCATCACTTAAGGTGGAACAGCAAAGTGTTTGTATGTTGCGCATATTATACACAACTATAGATGATACTATGCAAGTGTATTTGATATCATGAGTTTCAGGTGCACAACGTTCATTGAAGGCCCATGTCTGATAAGCATGGCCCGCCACAGCCCTGTACTGATAACGACCCATCTGACTGTTTCTAAACTATGGCAATATTGACTTTAACCCACTGAACAAACCAGGTGAATAACCTGTGCAGGTAGACGGCAGGATTGAGAGAATGAAGTTGACTCTGCTGCAGATGTAAAATTAATTATGTGTTAGGAATATATTCATAATGCATGGATATGCTGTGCAATGTATTCATAATGTATTATATGGTGAGATATTCAGAAGGGAGTCCAGATGGGGAAAACAATCTCAGAGAACAAACAGTAAACAGGTGTTTCCCACAGACATGCTCGACGATGTTTGAGCAGCGTGTGCTTGGTTTAACGAGCTGCTCATGATTTCGGATTTGGACTCACTCCTGTGTCTACAGCACAAATGCTCATATTAAAGGATACAAGCCAGGAATCACACAGAGCAACAAGGAGTTTTTCTTCAAGCACTAGTTCAAATGTATGTCATCTTAAAAACAACAGATTTATGTGATCCAGACTCATGTTTTGATTAGAGCAACAGTCAACAGAGGTAATGCGCAGAATCCGGCGTGTTAAGATACAAGCATGCATCAAACAAGTACAAAAATACACATGGCCTTGGACGTTTTAACCTTCCTTTGGGTTCGGGGTGATCGTGGGTCTTGTGGGTTTTACACAGCATCCAAAAACTTAAAACCTTTACTTTTAATGCAGGTGCACACACCACTGCCACGTGTCAGCGACTCCAGCACTGATGTCTATTCCTGCATGACCTTAAATGCAGAAACAAGCCATTAGAAGCCAGAGGTGGTCATGGTTGGAAATTTCCACTGAGGAGTGCAAGGAAGTCCTTCCGAGTTCTGTTTTGCCAAACAGCCACCTGTAACTGCTGGAATGTCAAACCTGAAACAGAAGCTGCTGAGCAGGAAGCCAGTTTCAATCTCACTCATGTGTTTTAGCTCCAAAGATGAATGTTAGATGAAACCGCTGCAGCACCTTCTGCTCACCACAAACACATCTGCCTGGATGACCTAAAAACAGGCAGCGGAGGTGTATAAAGGAGGAGACCTAAAAAACCTAAACGTGATAAAAACCTAAACCTGATCGTCACTGCCAAATACATATTGCCACAGCGGGCATAAACAATGTTGGTGGTCGTCTCATGTTTTTCCTTTAATGTAGCAATGTTAGCAGTTTGGGCTGATGGTTTCATGAAGCCCGTTTCAGTGTTTGTAGTAAAAGAGCACTGTAAATACCAAATCCACAGAAAACTGGTGATGACAGATGCAGGTATATCATCACTGTTCTCAGAATTATTCTACTCTTTGTAGAGAGTTCTATGCAAGGCGACCAGCTATGAGATGTTTTTATTGCTCATATTAACACTGGACAGAGAAGAACGAAAGGTTTGTTTTGATTCTCCACACGATTCTGTGTAAATGTATACTTGTGTAATATATGTTTTCATTTCAGCCAATATGCTTTATGTAAGTTAGCTAGATAAATAAAGCCTAGTGGGATGTTTTAAAGGATTTTGCAGGGAAGGTTTTCTTGTGATGACCGTTCCGCAAAGGTCATATTTGTGCAGGTATCACTGCTCAATAGAACAGTGCACTGCCACTCCAGACTCTGCTAAACCTTTCTAGCAATCCTATTAGTAGTTCTCTCAGAAAGTTGTCTTGGTCTTCAAGAACTCAATCTGCTTTCCACTATTCCTGAAAACCGCCATTTCTTTATGAACTGAGGAAACGGCTACCTGAAAATGCTTTGCTAACTTCTTATAACTTCACCTGCTTTGTGGGCATCACTTGTTTTAATGTTCAGAGTGCAGGGTGGCTGCTTAGAGGAGCTGATTGTGGGGACGAGGTTTGAGGAGTTTTTAAACCTTTAAAATTTGCATCACTTGATCTTTCCTAAGGATTAGTGTGAGCAAGTCATAGTCCAGCAAGCAAAATAAGGTCTAAGATATAATAAATTAAAATATAATAACATAAATAATACACTAATCTTACTTAAAAATGCTGAAAAGAAAGTTTCATGTTATTTGTTATATTATTTGTTATACACAGACCTACAAAAACAGACGTGTTTGATTCCTTAAAATTCTTCTTTTATGGTGATGCAAGACTACGCAGACTACCTGTTAACAGATTTGTTATTAGGAATGCATGTCAGCAAGTTTTATAAAAAACTGTTTTTTGGTATTGCACCAATATACAAACTATAAAAACAATCTGCTTCTAAGAATATGGACCGGTCACATCTAACCAATAACAGCTTTGTTTATGAAGGGTGGTATGTCCAATGTTTTTATTATTCCAACATCTACAACACTAATAAAGCGTTGGTACTCTAGGACGGTGTGTGGAAGTACTTGTTGCATGAGTTGAAAAAAAGGAAAAAAGAAAAGAATGCATTCTTTGCTGCAGCTTCATACATTTTGAAGTGACGCGTTTGAATTTAGCTTAAACTGATGAATCTAGCTTAAACTGAAGGGGTTACGTTTGTGTACTTGCATGTTAACCTTCCAGACATTTCTACAATACATAATACACATCAATATTTTGAGTAAAATAGTAGATAATGGCTGCAGAGCCGACGGTGAGTCTTTAACAGTATATGGAGGAGACGGCAGAATTAATTTGGAATTTGGAATTTTGACGAGACTCACTCATCAATAGTGAAGCAGACAATGCGGCGACGCAGACCCTCAGCCTTCTGGGATTCCAGAGCTTTGCGACCAAGAAAAGGGATGGAGGTCTTCATCTTACAGGTGAAAGCCAGCCCTGCCTCAAGAGGAGTGTCATCCGGACGCAGGTCAGCGTGCCAATGCCTGTAGCCTGAGTGAGAGAGACAGAGACAGAGAGAGAGAGAGAGAGAGAGAGAGAGAGAGAAATTATATTTTTAACCTTCAGCATGATACGAATGTGCAGTCGTGTGTACTGCCAACAACAACAACCTCCCTGACCTGAACGAGTGAACTAATATAAAGGAATATTAGTTCTCTTTATCCTAAAGAAGAAGAAAGAAAACAAACAGTTCACACACACAAACACACACACTCAGAACACGCAGAAGTGCTCAGTCATGCGGCCAGCAGAGCATTCATGCAGCATGCAACAGCTACACACACGTTAGGCCGCAGTGTTAAAAACACACACACACACACACACACACACACACAAAGAAGTGCAGTGAGCTTTACATTGAGCCGCAGGGCTAACCCACTCTATACAGAGCATGATAGGGTCTGCTGAACAGTACTCCCTCTCCCTGTCCCTCTCTCTGTTTTTTCCCTTTGTCCACCTTTCTCTTTACTCTGTCCATCTAACAGAAACAGGATCACATTACTTCTGCTTCTCCGTGCCTGCTCACCCTCAGCTGAACTGCTCCACCACCACCTGATTCCCTGTCTGTCTGTAACTGTGTCTGTGTCGGTTCACCTGCAAATTGATTGTGACTTCTGCACATCCACTAAGCCTCAGGCAGATGTTTACGCAGTTCTTTCTGCAGACCTATACGATCAATACTAAAACTTTTAAAGACAACCATGTGTGGACCAGTTGCACCTTTTTATCTATGTCAGATTAGAGCTAACGTGATATTTACTTATTTATTTATCGTGCCAATCTGGACAAACAACAAATAACAAGGACAAATAAACAAACAAACAAAAAATAAATAAATAAATAAATAAATAACGGAATAATTAAAATGGACCACAAATACTCTTGCCATAGCACCACTGATACCAAGGCAGTAATCACAATATATAATGGGGGGACACGCCCCCTCCAATATTCAGATATGTTCCAAATGTGCCCCCAGTACACTGATATAACAATATTAATTTTCCTGGCTTTTTACGATTCTAGGTTCTGTCAGTACTCCCATCGGTTCTTGATGGGACACTTAATAATGTAACTCTGTCCCACCACATCTGCACTTCACCTCAGCAAGTCTTTATTATGTCTATAAGGTCGCTGACTTGCATGAAAAGGTAACATTAATGACAATATGTTCATTTGTGCTGGAAGTGTAAATGTGGATATAAAACTATTTTGCTAAAAAAGTCTAAATGGGCTGATCAATCAACCATCACTATAGCAATCACAGCCAAGTTACACGGAAGGGCACACCCTTAGTCACACTCACACAGCTATAGCCATGGTCATATCTGACTAATGTTAGTGTTTTTACATTATAGTTATTAGAAATCCCATGTGAAGTCTCAGGAAAGACATTTAAGGGGTCTAAGAAGATCCACAGGACCTCCTGTATATTGCAACTTGGTTACAGTGATTAAGACAGATGTTTGTCAGCTACAGCCAGATTCAGAGAGAGGTTTGCGCACACGCGCACAGACACACTCATACCTTTCTCGATGCTGAGTGAGTCGATGGCTCTGTATCCTGCATTTCTCACACCGTGTTTAGCACCAGCGTCCATGACAGCATGATACACAGGCAGACAGGAATCTTTAGGAATGTGCAGTTCCCAGCCCAGCTCGCCCACGAAGGACAGGCGCATGGCACGCACCTGCAGAGCAAGAGGGCTAGTTATAATGTTACAAATACAGTTCTTTTTTCTCTTTATTTTAGTTTTGCTAAACGTCTTGTCAAGGGAACGTTTCCTAAGTCTAGTCAATATACCAAACATTTATTTGCTGTAATTGTTGTAGGATTTAATAGATCATTATAAAATAATTGTAAGTCTTCTACTTCACTTATTTCTGAACTTCTACTTGTTTTAAATGATTTTAACAAGCCAAATTACCCCACTGTGTTGGTGGATAATTTTACCTGTGGTAAGAAGTATGATGGAAACAAGCCAACTTATTTGCCAAAACCTCAAAACTTAACCTTCACTTCTTTCACAATATCAGTGTAATAAAGTTATCCGAGAGAGAGGAGTGGGAAAAAGAGAAAGAGAGGAGAAGCAGGGATTGACTGAGCATTAAACACAATCCGCTCTTTTTCTGTATGTGGGTTTGTGTGGGTGTGCATGGCACCAGATAAGGTGTTACTTGCACACAGCCAAACTTAGCTGTACAAAACCACAGACTCAGAGTACTGACCGTGAGAAAGAGAGTTCAGTGCACTGTAAAGAAAGTTATACAGAGAAATACAGGAGGAGAGGGAAAAACAAAAAGGAGGAATTAAAATGAAAAAGTATACGAGGAAAATCAAGAAAAGCAAACAAAAAGAGAAAGAGAAAAGAATAAAACAGGGTGAGAGAGCAAAACAGAGAAAGGTGGCATTAAATTGCATGAGGAAACTTGGGAAAGGGGAACAAGTGAGGAAGACAGAGAAAGTGAATAAATGTGAGGTGTATGTCAGGAGCACCAGAGGAGGTGCTGTAAGGCTGCCATCTGTCTGAGCCCCCCATAGACCCCGCAAATGGCACCAGACTCTGGGGATACCCTCACTAAACTAGGCCAAAGCACCTGCCTCACAACTCCACCACGGCAATTTGTGCAACATCACAACATGATGCAACCAGCAAGAGATACACCAGGCCAGAGCAACCATGGCACAAACACCAAATAAACAACAACAAGCTTAAGTCTCGAGGTGCTCAACTCCAACACAATCCTTCACCGTCAACAGGGCGAGTGCTGCATGTGAATACTGGACTCCAGCACCATAATACTGGTATTATTTAGTCCTTCTGGAATGGACAAAATGTGCCAGCAAAACAGAAAGAAGTATAAAAACACAGAACATGTCTAAAGCAATTAAAACTACAGAAGTGCATTCCTTTAAAACTGAGGAGATGGAGTGCAGAGAGATTCCGCATCTTACGCAATTCCCTGGCAGACCTGGGAATTCTGGATGCTAACATGTAGCTAGATGGTTGCAGTGCTATCTGTGGGGTATGCTAGGCGGTGTTCCAAGGGGTTGCCATGGTATTGCAAAGCAGTTAGTAGGGTGTTGCTAAGCAGTTACATTGGTATTCCAGGTGGTTGTGAGAGTGTGCAGGTGTTTGCTCTGGTATCCCAGTGTTACTGATGTACTTCCATCATGTTGCTATACGAGGAGTGAACAAACGTGTATGTGGAGTGAAGTTCTACCATTAGGTCCAATGGGAACACTGACCTCTAAGTCTTTGCAATACACAACCACTAATAAATGAATAAAAATAAGATGGTGTGATGAAAGAGAGTCGGAGACTTACCTTATGTCCAGCAGCGGTCACAATTTTATGTGTGGAGAAAGGAAAAGCCTCATTGCTTAAGTCTGTATCCAAAACCTCCTGCAACAAAGCACGACTGGGGAACGAACACACACACACACACACACACGCGCACACACACAAATGCATGTTATATGCATGTATGTCTTGCATCACTTGCTTAAGGAGCGTCTCTGTGTATCAGGAATGCATTATATGGGAATTCCACCAATTCTTGTCTAAATTTCTTGCATAATTAAAAGGTTAAAATGCAAACAAAGAGTGGTTTGGTGGGAAAAGCTTCATTCTAGAGACACTTACAGAATCAGATTTTATTCACAGTGGTGGTGATAGGAACTAGACATCTGAAGAGTGTCTTACAGGTACCTAATAAGAAGCTATTACAAAAATGGTAATGAATTCACTGAGCAAAGACACTGCTTTAAGATAGTTTTGACAAAGTTTAGGCCTACAAATGTAGAATTTCATCAAATGCCATGTCTTGTTGTTTTTTCTAAAAGACAATGGGTCAACACACATAGGTCCATTAACAAAGAGCAAACATACCTTTTATGTTTATAGACAGCAAACAAAATATACCTATAAACATCATTATTTATTGCAATTCTCTGCAATTTTAAGTGCACATTTTCTATTTTTACATGCTGGCTACTGATGGAAAATGCTAATAAAAATGGTCCTTTAATTATGGGTCTTCAAGGAGACAAAAAAACCCAAAACAAGAATACATGTACATTATGCTCCACTTACACATAAGCATTAGTGCATCACATGTTTAGCCTGGTTTTTAACATCATTCACCTGCTTTTCTAGTCTAATATTCTTTTGTCTAACACCATCTTTTGTGGAATGTCTTGCAGTTTTGAGAGGAGATGAGAGGAGAAGAGAAAGGAAAAGAGTGAAGATAATTGCTGATTACTGGAGACATTAATTAAATCCACAATCTGGAATCAATGCCAGGATTTGGTGCTAAAGAAACAGTTTTTCAGCATGATTATTATCATTAATGACAACAACTATTCCCATTAAAATATCCAATAACGTTAACTATCATACTCTCAGATCTAGACAGATGTGCTGCTGGACTTCATGACTTTAATAAGTGAATTTGGCCTATAAATTGTACTGTACTGAGATTTCTTTCTTTCAGCTTTTGATTATGCACTTTTTATGGCTGTCCAACATTTATTCATCACATTTAACTACTTTTGACAAAAAGTTTTACATTTCGAAGCGAGTGTCAGGAGTGCACAAAATATGCTTCACCAGAATGCTTATATTACACTCAGCAACTTCATTATATGAAGGAAGTGTGCACATTAACATGACCATGTCATTTCCACAGAGACTGTGACGCTGAAAGTGCTGAAGGTTAAAGGTAAGTCTGAATAAACAGCCCACTTGGTTCTTCACTCTATTGTAGACAAACATGTGAGCATCTGCCACAGGCTATGACAGCTACCACAGATGGTTCACAGGGTCAGTCAACATTAGTAACTACTGGCTTTGAGAATTTTAAATTTTGTTTAGGAATGAATAGTGAGCTAAGTTTCAATTTTCATATACAGACCTAAATTTCAAAAACAAACAAACAAACAAGAAACAAACAAACAAAAAAACCCCTATTAAAACTTTATCAACTTCGATACGCAATCCAAAAAAAGATACTATACTGACATATTGATAGCATTACTGGTGAAAATGGATGATTATCAGAGGAGAGCTTTGTCAGTGTAAATTATTTATGTAGGTGTTAATGCCAATGGGGCACATCTTTGAAAGCACCATTACCTTACCCAGGCAACCTCTTAGAATGTGCAATATACTTAGTCAAATGGAGTGATTGTGATTTTGACGTGCAGCCTTCTGGGACACATTCTCCTTGTGCTACAAGAGCATGGTTGTGCATGCAGTCCAGAACTCAGTCTCTCATTGAAAAAGTGTGACGCATTATAAAGCAAAACAAGACAAAGGCCTCGTATGGTTGTGCGGCTTTAAAACCTGGAATAACAGGTCAAATAAGTGCTGTTGATGAAAAGGTGATGCAACACAGTGGCAAACATGTTCCTGTCCCACCTTTTTTGGAACATGATGCAGGCATGACATTTGGAATGGTTATATTTACAAAGGAAACAGTAAAGCTAATAAGGTAAAACACATTTTAATTTTAATACAAACTGGACTCCGAATCACTACCTTCTGTTTTCACTGGTGTTTCACAGAGAGGTCTGCTTTACCCCTCAATGTATGAGTTTTAAAGCAATAAGCAGCATGTGTGTTTGTCCACTGCTCTGTGTTGTAATGTGTGACGTAATTGCTTGACGCTTGTCTTTTCCTCCCTCTTCCACACCACCTTGCTCACTGCAGCACACAGACCAACAAGCAGACTAATTACACGGCCTGCGGTGCGCGTGCGTCCAATTAGATGGCCTGCCTCTCCTTTAGCAGTGTCAGTTAGCTGAAGATCAGATATGAACTCCTAATGAAATCACTTACAGCAGATAGAGCAAGGCTGGATGAGTTTAAGGAGAGAGAGGCGCTGAGACTGAGGCGGAATACAAATTCACACGGCAGAACGAGCCACATGCGCTTTAAAACGGTCACTAATAACATGTAAAATCACTCTTAATTCATTTCAGTTTACCATTTTCCAACCTCTTGGATTTAAACAGCAGTTGTTCCGAGATCAGGTTTTGTGTAGTCCGGGCAAAAGGACTCCTTTTAAGTTGGTGGTAAATGGAGGATCTAGAAGAAGGCTGGACAGCAAACACATTCACTGGCAATGAATTCTAAAAGGGCTGTTTTTGCAGCCTAACTGAAGATCAATGGAAGGTTTTAACAAAGTTTCCATGATATGAGTCCTTTAACAGAGACACAGATTCACTCACAAATGCCAATCTAGGGATCTAAAGATGGCAATTCAAATGCAGCAATTTTAGAATGTTGTAATCAGTTGTATTAATTATAATATTTAATAATGATACATTATCTTTTTGGCCAAAATACAGTTCTCAAGCTATTTTCAAACCTAACCTAAAGTCAGGTTATATATTTCGCTATTGTGTCAATTTATTACAATCACATGTGTATATTTCATAAAAAAGTTTAATACTAATTAAATCATTAAATCAAAAAGAAAGGCAGTTAGCATTTTCTAAATAAAATAACACTAACTGAGTCTCACTGGCTTTTATTCACTATTACCGAGAGAGTGAGAGGTAGGGAGGCGGAGAGACAGACAGACCCTTAAGGTTGGACAGTGTTGAAGCATGACGAAGCAGCTTGCCCTTCCCAACAGGGATGGGAACATTAGCCATTTATCCATTTAACTGAACAAGGCACGATCAATTACGTTGATTAATAAAAACCGAAAGGATAAAACAACTTCTGACACATGACTCTCATCACACTTGTAAGAAATCCAATTTTAATTTGTAAAAAAGGTCAGCACGACCTGAACCGCGCATGTACTGATATGTGCATTTTTCACTCTTTCCTGTTCGGCTGGCAAGCTATGTTACTTGTTAATCAGTGAAAACCAGGGCTGCACAATACAAGCACTTAAAAAAAGAAAAGAAGAAGAAAAACAGTATAATTCCATGCACTTAATAATCCGATCACAATCAGATTTCTGCAATTATGTGATTGTTCAAACAGTCAGGTAAACAGTATACTCAGATTCCTTAGATCAAGTTAAAAGCTGATAATGAAATCTGATAAAACGAGCTGGATTTTAGCTCTGTAATTAGATATTGGATTTCTCAGCAGAAACCGTAAGATGGCAACAAGCAATGCTGAAACTACATGCTGGCCAAAATGAAGGATATAGTTATTATTTATCTTGTAGATCTCCTGGATGTCACGTACTAAGAGTCACTAGAGTGGAGTTAAATCAGTGCAACATCTAACTAACGTAGGCTACACATGCAGGACAGCGGTGCACATGGACATGCATCGGGTGCCCACAAGCGTAAACTTATCAAAGGCTCTAATCACAGTAATATGAGTATGATGGATAAAGGTCCCTAGCTGAAGGAGAGAACCTCACCAGAACAGATCAGGTTTTTATTCAGCAACAGCTCTACATTCAACAACAGTAAGCTTTACATTTTTTCCATAAATATTTGATTCCAGCAGCTGTTTTTGAACTGGCTGCTTTCTGGGCTTTCAAACAGCATCAGCTGCTCATGATTTTAATCAGGAGAACTGGCTGTGTATTTCTGAAAAGCAGGGATACTGACAGGGCTTTTAAACACTGTTTACTTTAACTGACTATTCTGTTTTTAGACTCTTGTGTTTTCGTCTCTTGGCATTTGCTGGAAGCAGGTTTTACAGATCGACTCAAGAATAAATAAAAACTAAAACAAAACCACACAATAAAATGAACTCAGGCTCTGCTGACAATTTTTTTGACTAAATATTAAACAGGTCTCTAATTAAAAGTGCTAAGTAACAACATATTAGCTATAAGTGAGATATAAGTAATAGTTGGTTAGCTTTTACATGTACTTTCAGGGTAGCTGTACAGCCATTTGTACTTACACATCAAAATCGTCTGGCTGGAATTATACTTTGGGAAAGACACCTATTAGCCTTGAGCAACACATCACCTGTCGCAGTATGCTCTGTGTATATAGAGGCGCCGTTATTTATGTTATCTACACTAGACACCCCACCTCTGACAGAGAGCAGATGAGAAAGCAGTATTGCGTGACTGGCTAAAATATTGGTGATATTCATTCTTATGCAAACAAACGCACAAATAAACACACAAGTAAACACATTAGGCAATATCAAGGTCAGCAAAAATGATAAAGATCATGCCTATAAACAGCACAATAAGCCACATTATTATTATGACAGGCCTATTTACACATTGACAAAGCTATCATTATTTTAGCTGTTCAAAAGAGCAAACTGGAGCTGGAATTTAATAATGCAGACTTTCTGCTATTATTTCAGGATATTTACATCCAAATCGGGTGAACAGTGTAGCAATTGTATACAGCCCCCCATGTTTAGGGGGTCAAAAATACCTGGACTGTTGGTTGCTCAGCTGTTTCATGGGCAGGTGAGTGTCAGCAGTTAAAAGGTCTAGAGCTGATATCATGTCTGGCATTTGCGTTTGGAATCTGTTGCTGTTAATTTTCTATATGAAATCCAAAGAGTCAAGATAAACCAGAGAGAGAGCAAAAATGTTAGGTGTGCCAACTATTAGGGACATTCTTCAAAGACAGAATACACTGGTTGGGCCCCAAAGACGATGGAAAACAACACCATCCAGGGGGTCGGACCATCTGTGTCAAAGTCAACAATCAAGAGAAGTAAAAAAACAGAGAAGATGTAAACTAAAATCAGGATGACCCAGTTACAGCTTAGAATACAGTTCTGGAGCAACATCTTATGGACAAATGAGACAAAGATGAACTTGTTCCACAATGATGAGAAGAGTATGGAGAATGGAAGATACTGCTTATGATCCAAAGCACACCACTTCATCTGGAAGTAGTGTTATGGCCTGAGAATGTATTGCTGCCAGTGCAACTGGTTCCCTTGTAATTACTGATAAAAATAGGAGGATGAATTCTGAAGTGTGTGTAGCTATATATCTGCTCTGATTCAGCCAAACGCTTTAAATCCAGTCTCACAGTGCAGATGATGACCTGAAGCACACTGCGAAAGCAACTCAAGACATTTGTAAGGCAAAGGAGAGAAATGTTCGGCAATACCCAAGTCAGTCTCCTGACCTCAATCCAATCTAGCATGCATTTCACTTTCTGAAGTCAAAACTGAAGCTAAAACACTCCAAAAACTAGCAGGAACTGAGGGAGCTGTAGTAAAGGTCTGGCAGAGCATCACCAGGAGTGAAACTCTACGTCTGATGTCCATATGTTTCATTGACTGCTAGAGATTTACAACCAAGTATTAAAAAAACACTTGTTTGTCTACTTATTACTGAGCCACTAAAAATGAGGGGGCAATATATGAAAATGGTTTTAGTTCCCACACTGTTCACTTAATGTGCGTGAAAATACTCTCAAATTAAAGCTGGAAGTCCCTGTTAATTCATTTTAACTCCAGTATGTTGTGCTAGAGCAGTAAAATAACAATAATATTCAGTTGACGTCCACATATTGGACCTAAACGTAAGTAATAATTGGAATTTTGTAATGGATTACTTTTTTTGAGTGGCTACAACACCACTGAACACACATGCACTGCACTTCTTGGGTCAGTGTTTGCTGCGATTACACGCTGCTGAGCTGAACTGTGTAAATCCAGCATAACTCCAGGACCAGCTGCTGGTGTAGCAGCATCAGGGCCATTTTCAGCCTGCACGCTACAGCCAGTCAACCTTGCCTTAGCTCCGAGCATTCAGTCTTTAATAAGAGCCGACATTATACTTCAATAATGCTGACTACACACACAGTCCTACACACAGGAAGCAATAAAAAGCAGGCAGGAGGGACATTCATTTTCTGCTACAACAAGAGCCACACCATGGCAACTAAATATTTTTTTTATAAAAGGCTTCCTGTGTAAAGAGCACTCGCTTCGCCTAGCGTGAAATCACTCACAGGAAAAATAGAGCGTACATATTAGCATAAATACAGTCTCCTTGCTGCCTCTTTGCAAGTACAACGTCTTTGTAATAGGTGTGTGGGGGTGGGGGGGGGGGGTTTCGTGGTCACGGTTCAGTGGCAGCTCCCCATTTTCAATCGAGAAGAACAAAATGGAGAAAGAATAGAAGCTGCCAGCAGCATGTTTTAACAACCTTATGCAACATCCCAATATTTGTTTCCATCCTGAGTTCATTAATTGTTGGCCAAGACCCCTTTGAATAGGCTTCTCCAGTACATCTAAGTTCATGTGTGGAGATGATTCCTCATACTCCTTGAACCACTCTTCTGCAATCTAAGCACAATTAATGTTAGTATTGATGGTCTTCCACCAGGGAAGAAACAATTGGCATAACCTAGTCATTCAGTATATTCAGGTGGTCAGCTGACTTTATTTTATTGCCATATAGCATCGCTGAGCCTTGACTTGACCAATCGGAAGCAATCCCAGATCATAACACTGCCTCCCGAGGCTTGAACAGTGGGCCCTAAGCATGATGGGAGCACTACTTCATGTGCTTCCCTTCTTAACCTGGAGTGCCCAGTGCTCTGGAATAGGGTGAATCTAGACTCAAAATAAATTACACGTGATTCATTTGTATCAAAAATGATCTCTGTTTATATCACTAACGCTTGACCTCAAACATAAGTTGCGTGGGTCCTACCGGCATGACTCTAATTGCGAATATGAGCAGCACGGTGAGAGCATGGGACACACAATAAACTCAGCAAACAAACCATCAAAGCATATAATCATACAAATATTGAAACCGATGGATAAAGATCCCTGTGCTGAAGAAGAAAGGTAGAACTGCTACAGTAAAGGTGATAAAATGTATCACTCTGGATGATCAGTCGTTTCCTTTTGTGGAGGACGTTGGGTTTTGACCACGGCTCAAACATCTTGGGTATTTTTCTCACGTAGCATGTAGTAACTTAGTATTCACTAGCTAATTAATATTAATGTGACATTCATTAGCTCTACTACTATTGTTTGGACATCAAATGTGTGTCTTGTTAGCATTCTCAGTTTAGTGCAGTGGATAAACAACAATTTAATATTAAGGCCACCGGATGCACAGAATGCTGCTATGGAATGGCGACATGGAGAGCAGATACACTGCAGGTTAAAGTTCATTTTTACACTCTACTTATATAAACTGAATGAAATAAAGCCTTCAGCATCACTTATCACACTTGGTATCAGTTTACTACCTCTTTAAAGACTGGCTGTTTCTGCAGAAAGATACAAGCTGAAAAAGATGAGGCAAGTAACATTAGCTGAGCTAACAGAATGTTTGTCTGTTCATCTCTTTGTACATGTAACGTCACATGACTTCCTGTATATTTCTGTGTAGGACACTATGACGGACTGATGAACTGAACTATGCTCAGTCGCTGATCGCCAGTATGTGTACCTCCATTAAAAATAAATTAATAATTTTAGGACGTTGCGCGATGCAATGTTCGGTGGCCCATATAGAAGGTAGTCTTGCATGAACAACATGTAAAGATACATAAATGTAAAAATTCGGATATTGGCATTGGCCCAAAATATTGATTCACTCCTAGTGCAAACAGCTGTCAACTGTAAACCGTACAGAAAGATTGGGACATGTGTCTCATGGCATGCATCTTTGGGCTCTCACCTCTTTGGCCCTTGAATGCTGATCATTCCCATGTCCTCTGAATGGTCAGTCAGGGTGCAGTCGAAGCCCTTGTCCTGCAGGACTGTCTGAATGTGACTCCAATTGTGCTGGGCTACACCACCTCCTATAGCCAAGTAATAGGCCTCTCCTACAGAGGCACAGACACATGCACACAAAAAGCAAGCAAACGCATTTCAAGATTTCAGAACACATTTAAAAGAAGTTTAAGAAGATTTTTTAAATGAACATGCTTGTAAATAGAGGTGGACAATATTGCAAAACATAATATCACGATACTTCAGGAAGTTATGTTTACAATATTTATTTTTTTGACATTCAATAAATTAGAACCAATAAAGTAATGCCACAACTTGCTACCCAAAATGATGATGCACTAAATTCAATTTATCAGGACTAACTATGCTGTCTTTGTAATGAAGCATGGAGCTCATAAGTGATTTTTAAGTAGTGATAATATCCACAATATGCCAAGAAACGTATTTTATGAAAAATTGTGATGTAATTTATTATGATAACGACAGTCACATTGCCCCTACTTGTAAATAAATGTATCCAAATTCATTTGTAATGTGTGTAATCATGCTTACATGGGTTTTTAAACCTCACCACTATCATAAGAAAACTGTTTCTCCAAAACAGTAACTTCACAGTGGAAGCAATAAAAAAGTTGACTTGTGTTCATATAAATAAAAAGACTTGTTTTATATAATAATAATAATAATAATAGAATATGATAACATGGACATGTGAATGAGCATAAGCATGCTTTTGCCCACCATTAGATTCCGGAGTAAGGGGGAGGTGGGCGGGGCCAGGTTCCAAGCGACTGACCGTTAGATCGGACTCTGACCCACCCTTCTTATTCAGCATGCAGGTGTACACAGTAGAGCCTAAAATGTTAAACACAGAACACAAACGTTCAGACTTTTTCTTGCATCAAGTTCCATCATGTATATTACATGCATGTGGGTGTGTGTGTGTGTCGTGTCTCTTCACCTGGTGCTTTGTTGACATCTGCTGTAAACAGCCAATCAACAGCTTTCTTGGCATCAGGGCCGGTCAGGTAGAACTTGCCAAAGTAGGACATATTAAAGACTGCCACAGCGTTCCTACAGGCCATACACTCATCTCTGATCTGCATGCACACATTAACAGCCCATATTTTGCAGTTTAGCTCACTGTTCTTAATGTTTTGCGCAGAAGTCAGAGACCATTTCATTCATTTATAAAAAATGCAAAAAGACCATTAAACTTTCATTCAGGAGACCTTTTTTCTGTATTTGCTGGGGTGGTCAGTCTATTGCTGCTAGTACACCAACAATTCTTTGTTTGATGTGCCTCCTTTTCTCAGTGAGGGCTTCTTGACAGTGACACATCCTTTTAGACCCACAGCACTAAGGTGTCTTCGCACAGTGGAAGGATAGACAGAAACACCTGTGGATGTTTTCAGATCTAAAGCAAGAGTCCTCTCTCTCAAAGATGAAAGCTTTAAGTGCTGTTTATCTGATGGGGACAATTTACCAGGTCTACCAGGTGGTTATCAGTGGATGGGTCCCATATTTTCTATAAGTTAATAATTTGACTTCCCCTTTCCTATGAAAGCAGATCATCTAATACGGCCATTTTGACTGGAAATTCAATAAATGAAGGGTGGTCTCTGACTTTGGCACAGACCTGTAGGTACTTTCTATACCACAAACATATAAATACACACACTCGTGCACATGTACACACACACACTTGCCGTGTCATGATGCGGTGGAAAGTCAAAGGTGTACTCTTTGCCCAGGAGCTGGTTGTATTTGTAGTCAGCGTTAATGGAGAGGTCATAAGCACCATAATAATCATAATCTAAAACCTGCACAGAAATGAATCACAGGCTAAATCAATCACAGTATTACTGACAACACCAAAACAACATCACAACTAATGTGAACACATTCTGATGTGGAATTTATTCATATGTACTTCGGCTGTCACTATTCATTATATTAGCAACCAAGTAATGTGCTGATTATTTTGTTGGTTAATCAAGTATTTTTAAAGGAATTAATGCACTTTGGCAATTAGTCCAATATTTGCTGAATTTAACATATTGGGGAAAAAATAAAACATAAAATATGTGCAAAAACAAATAAACAGAACCTTTGCACTAAATTTTGTAGAACAATGCTCCACTTATTATTGTCCCATGTAGAGGATACTTATTTTCACAAAGAAATCTATATTACGTGGCTGGAAGTAAACAAACTTTTGCATAGAACTGTATAATTATCTGCAGGACATCCTGTTTATCATGTAGCAAACTAATCACTAAGAAGGTAAGTGTCAATCAATGCATTTTCTTAACGGAGTAATTGTGACATCCTTACTACATCAGTGTGGCACAACATGCAATAAATAAACAGCATAACTGAGAACAGCGTGTGTGTGTGTGTGTGTGTGTGTGTGTATGGTGTCTAACCGGTGCAGGTCCTTCTTTATGGAACCAGCCTGGTCTCTCCCAGCCATGTCTCTCCTGGAACACACAGCCCTGCTTCTGCAGCACCTACAACACACAGCACATTACAATATAATATTAATACAACACAATACAGCACATAATACACTAACACCAATCTAGTAGAAACCTTTGACTGGTTAAGGACCATAACAAGGCAATTTGTAAGATGATACAACATGTCTAAATGTGACCTGTTCTGCTGTTCTGTTTCTATTTATATCACTTCCTTTGTTTGATGCTAAACATAGTTTCTTGCGAAGCTAGCAGCTGGCATCACTTGCCAAGAGCTTCAGCCATTGTTGTGTTTACTGTTCCTTTCATTGCCTACCTGTCCTTAACCGGCTGTACAAAATGACTGACAAGAGGTTACAATACGCTGTCGGGGAAGAGCTGCTTCTTCATCCTCTCATGTTGGACTGATTCTACTCCATGTTACAGTGACTGACAATCTGTTGATACTGCTCCTCTGTTGAACTGCTCCTTTAACGTCACCAGTCCTGGTTCTGTAAACTACTGTCCTGAGGAGTCTAGTTCAGTTCTTTAAAAAAGCCACCACAAATTCTTTAGGGCCAGATTTCTGCACATTTCTGTTTGGTGATTTCCTTGCTCAAACAACCTGGTCTCAACTCAGCAGATACCTGGTTTAGTAGATTAGTGTTAAAGCAGAGAGGTCCAGCAAAGCAAGGCTAGTAATGCTTTAGACTCACAGTTACGGATGGCTATAGCAATGCCTGGGATCAAACTCAATATGCCAGACAAAAGGATCAACATTTAGATGACTGCACCACCTGGGATGTTCTATGCACCATCACGGTCTATGCTGCTGTCTCCTGAGCGTTATTTACTCCATCTACATTAGAAAAAAGCTGATCTGAAGGGTAACCTGACTATTAGAACTGTTCTACATTTTGCTTTGCTGGTTTGTGGACTGCAACTTTCTCTCCTGCTGAACTTCAGCTCCAAAAAAATAAGTACATGCTTCAAAACAGCTGGTCACGATCTCACAAGTTATTCCTGAAACGTGAAACAAAAGACAAACCAGCTCTCTAACCACACACACACACACACACACACACACACACACACACACACACAGTAGCTTTTCTTTCTCCGTCTTTTTCTTTTCTTCCTTCTGGCAGACCTAGAGAACGCTGGTTGCTAGGCGACTTGCTCTCCTCCATGCTCTTTGAAGGCTCTCCTGGTCTGAAGGATGGGCCTGGCCATTGGACATGGTGTGCGTGTGTGTACATTGCGTGTGTGTGTGTGAGTCACACTCTCTCAGTAGCTTGTCTTCTCCAGAATGTAACCCTGTTATTTATTGCTTTTTATAATGGTAATGTTGTGTAATTGATAGAGGATAAAAATAATCTCTGTGGGCTAACTCCACCAACTCAGTTGCCATGCGATGATGCACCACGGGTAGGCTAGTTTCTGTGTGTGTGTGAGTGTGTGCTTGTGTGTGTAGATCTTTATGTGAAGGAGGAAGCTAGCAATTCAGCTGCAGAGAGTTTCTGATGAGCTGAGAAAAAATAAGTTAGAAAGGAATATTAAAAACACAGTTTAGTGAGGTTAAACTTGGTGGTTAATTCAGATGCTGGACTGGGTAGTAAAGGAATACATGTAATGACGTTACATAATGAGGATACAATGAAAGGTATCTGTATTCTGTGACAGTAACAGTAAAAATACAGTAACAGGTCACACTCATCATCGGAAAAAAAAAGGCTGCACCCAGAAGGAATCAACCGTCAGGAATGAAACTTGGTGGGTAGGTTAGACATCATGCGACATGCGAATAATTCACGTTTCAAGGCCGTTTTGGCCATTATGCCTCACAGAAGAGTTTGAAAGCAAAGAGTTGGAGAGGGATCGCATAGGGCTCCCGGAAGCAGGTTGGTCTTATCGACATATTGCGTGTCATACTGGTCGGCATATATTACCATAGAACACTGTTGGCAGCAGTGGACAGAACCTAGTACTTAGTATCAACGACATGAAGGAACTGGAAGATCTACACAAGCCATGGAAAAAGAGAGAACCGACGGATTATCCAACATGCGTGGAGTGACCCAACAGCCACGATTATGGCCCTCCATAAGTAATCCTGTTAGAATCCAGACAGCTGCACGACGCAGGACTACATGCACGCAGACCGTTATGACAACTGCCTTTGGTGACGTTGACATAGTGTTAAAGACTGCAATGATGTCGTGGCAGACTGCGAATGATTTGAGTTTCACATAAACAAAGACGGGCCTTATCGTTGTACCTGACTGACTATATAAGGTTGTCCTGTTGCACATGCTATCCATTCTGACTCATGCTGTTGTATTGGTAGCAAAATTGTTGTCTTTCTCCTATATTTGCTATTTTGAATTATAAACATGTCGCATGAATCTTGGGGATTCGAGGAGTATTTTATTTCAGATGCAGGGAGGGGGTCCTGCTGCCAAAACAGATTTCCTAATAAAGAACCTTCGCAGAACCATATTTAAGAGCATAGGATGGTGTCAATGGCTATTCAATTAATGACAGCATCAACAACAGCAAGGAAAATATTCTCTATACATATAGAAAACTACATAGGACCTAATACTGATCCTTGCTGGACACCTTCAGTAACTGGATAGGGGAGAAATAGTACATTTTCTAGCTTACAGGCTGTGAACTAAGTTTGAAGGTGAGATAGATTGGAAAACTCTATCTACATTGTCATAGTTGAATAAGGAGAGTTCAGTATCTAGGTCTCGACCGTGAACCTCCAACACTGCTGCTTCTCCTTCAAACACGTGCATTTATGCAAGAGGACAGAAAAATGAGCTGATTCCAAAATACTAACCTGTTATGTCAAAGACTCTTAAAATGACAACGGAGGGACAGCAACAAAATAATATGTGGAGAAATCTACCACTCCGGTTGTGAAGGGGACGTCAGTACATTTAATTTCCTTCCCAAGGACTGTTAGTGGGGACATGAGTAACAGCTTTAATGTATTTTGTGTTGATGTCAAGAGCAAAAGCGAGCAGCCAGTATAGGTAACGTTAACTACTAGCAGCTCCAAGTAACTAGCATAGCTAACTTGCTTCTGTGTGATCATCCAGCCCAGCGGTGTCTCGCTGCAAAACAGCCAATCACAGCAGACCTCATCAAATTATTAATGAGATCTCCAAAAAAGGGAAAGCAGCTTGTTTCATTCTAGGACCAAATCATAGGTTTTGGTATCTGGGCTCTGGGCTTCTATGTAGACATCAGAGAACAATTTAAAATACTGAACAATTTTGTTCTATGGCACCTTTAAGAATGACCTGTGAACACTATGCTGTCCAATCTATTCATCACAATGGAATGGTCAACAGATTCAAAGGCTTTGGCCAGGTCATTGAATGTTGCAGCGCAATGTTGCTTGAGATGCAAAGATCTCTAGGTGATCATCTAGGTGGTGAAACGTTCCCAACACAGCAGGGACAGTGAGTGTCGCATTGGTAGATTGTTCCTCTCGAAAGAAAAATAGTAACTTTACAAATAAGGGCAAAAATCTTCAACTTTTAATGCAAAGTAATATAAAGACATTTTATTCCAAGAGATTTTACAGCATTCCTACCGGTCCAATCATCCAGAAATTTTGGCACAAGGTAACGAACATCTGCCTTGTTCAAATTCTTTAGAGAAATAAATATCATATGACTGCATTTCTAAGGTCATCCATTAGCCAGGCTAAAAAAAAGGAAAGTACATAGGATTTGGGGAAAAAAGAGTAAGTGTCGCATTTAAGGCCATCTAAGCAGGGGATGTAGTTTAAGCACCCACCACTTTACTGCTACCGATCTTTAATTCAGCTCTGTGTTCTCCGCTGGGATGAGCCATGAGCGTGGCTAACCAGCACAGGAGGTATTTTTGGAAACACTCAAGTTCCATCGTTTTAGCAGTAGCTTAGCAACAAGTCTTTTCCACAGCTACATGTAGCCTGGAGTCAGTAATAAAAGACTGAATCACGGAGGAAATAAAAGAATGCTTTTTTTTTTGGCTTGACAAGAAACAGAAAGGAAACGAAGCTAAATTTCACTGTGGTCAGGATATTTTAAATCCCTATGTTATTGAAGAGAACACTTTAGACAGAAACGTATTTCAACTAATTTGATCAATTTGTTCTTTAGGAGTTTTTGTTCTCAGCCCATCACATATGGCTCATACACACATACAGTATGCTTTTGTTTGTATGGAATATTAGGTTCATACACACAACCCTCTGCACAGACGGGAGATAAATCAAAGGGAAATAACTGAACAGCTGAGAAACAACAATAATCAACGTAGAAGAAATGAGCAATAGGACTAGATGGGGAAGTTCATGAACAAACTTTAAGCTGACTTGACAAAGACATTATTGTGGAATCCCAAGTCACTGCTAAGATGCTGCTATGTTATTCCTTGTTATTCCAGGTGGTTGCTGGAATAAAAGGAGGTCGTTCGGCTATTGTTAGGCCATTGCTATTGTATGTCAGATGGTTGCTAGGATATTGCTAGGACGTTACTAGGCATTTACTATGGTATTCCTGAGGGTTAAGTAGATATGGTATTCCATAACACACACACACACACACACACACACACTTACACACATATACACACACACTCTCAAATCCTCCTTTTTTTGTACTCCCATTATTCCACTGTTAGTCCCCGGACCCAGATAATGAGCAGCCAACAGGACCAAGGGCCTCTGAGCAACAGTCTCCACTCAGCTTGTTAGTCTAAAGGTCCTGCTTTAAGCCCTGTCTGTGAACATGGGGATAAATGAACAGTAAGTGGTGTTGTGCTCTACACACGTTTGCTATTAGACGGTTGGTTTGCTTTTAGGACAGGCCGTCCACCACCAACCAACAAATTTGAATATTAATCCATTTATTTGTTTTTTTCTCTTGATATATGGTTCATCTGTCCCGATATATTGATACTGTGTGTATTTACCCTATAATTCATAATAAAGTTTATTTAATAAAGCTAAAAACTGTCCCGATATCAGTTCACAGAATCTGAAAGAGGAATAATGATAATAAAGATGAGAGAGAGAGACAGAGAAAGAGAGAGACAGAGAAAGAGAGAGAGAGAGAGAGAGAGAGAGAGAGAGAGAGAGAGAGAGAGAAGCAGGCAGACAGCTAGACAGACAAACAGACAGACAGCTACACAGACAGTCATATTGAGAGAAAATTAGCTACAGATATAGACAGACAGATGGACAGACATATAAATGAAGAGACAGACAGATACACAGATAAATAGAAAGACAGCAGAGACGGATAACCAGACAGAAAAGCAGACAGACAGATAGAAGGGATTTAACAATACACTGTACAGTTCATAGTAAATTATATTCTGTACGTCATACTATACCGGCATACGTCATTACATCCCTGATAGATACATAGATTGACAGATCAATAGATAGATATATTGAAAGACTGATAGACTGATACATAGATGGATAGATGACCTGGTGAAATGGGTCTTTCCTCATGTTGCGGCCGGCTAGAGGCTCATCGAAGGGGAAAACCACAGAGTAATTTTTGGCATATGACTCGTGACTGCGTTCTCTGATCCAGCGGTTGTTGTTGGTCAGTGAGTGGTGGAACCTCCTAAAAGAGCACAAACAAATAATAAACCCAGATACGAGCAAGTGTGTTTAGTAAGCTTTTTACAGACGTAGAAGACTTGAGGGAGGTTTAATTTAGATTTAGTGCTCTGTGATTTTGTGTATAATTTGGTTCTGATTAGTGAATCAGTGTTATTATATCTGCCACTCTGTAGACTCAAGTAAAGTTCTGGTTTCTGCATGTTTTGCACAGCTTTGATAACAGCATGTCAGCCACACAGAGGACACATTTTAATCACACACCCACACACACTCTTATAAGCTCTCTCTCATTGATCAGTAACAACACAGGCATTTCAGGTGGTGGTGGGGTATGTGTATTCAGTGTGACCATACTCAGTGTGACCTATTTTAGACCTGAAGAATTAAAATTTGTGCTTTTAGAACCAGATTAGTTTCACCTGTACAGGTAATTTAAGTGATTACTGATGAGATCTGTAAATGGAATTCAGTATGAATCTGCAGTATGTGTACTGCACGCAGTAATAACTGTGGAGGAATTTTAATCCGGTATGAATCTGCAGTATGTGTACTGTACGCAGTAATAACTTTGGAGGAATTTTAATCCGGTATGATCTGCAGTATGTGTAGTATATACAGTAATAACTGTGGAGGAATTTTGATCTGGTATGAATCTGCAGTATTTGTACTGTACACAGTAATAACTGCAAAGGAATTTTAATCCGGTATGAATCTGCAGTATGTGTAGTGCATATAGTAATAACTCTAGTTAGTCACAGTAGTGTTGTTTTTGTCCACTTTATGCTAATGGAATAAATTAACCTACTAACAGACACGGGCATTAAGTGACCCGTTAAACCCCTACAGTTTATAGTACACAGCGGCCTCTGGTAAACTAGTCCAGCTCATATAATGCTTAGACAGTGCAAGATACCCACACACCTGATGTCGTAACCATACATGTCTTTCTCAGGACGACCATGGATGATCCAGTGGGCCAGTTCTTTCCCACAGCCGCCACCCAACATCATACCTGTCAATCAAATCAAACACATTTCTCGGGTTGAACACTGAAGACAAAAATGAAATAATTAAAGAAGGAATAACACACGTTTCTTAAACACTTCTTTCTTCTGAAGGCCCCGGAGGGCTGATGGCAGCTCCGCTGTGACTGACTTAATGTCAATCATTTCATTAAGAAAGACATGAGAAGCTGATGATGTGTTCTTCGAGTCTACTGCTGTCAGTCTGAGTAGTGGAGGAGGAGCTGCAGGAGGAATACATAAGGAGGAATGGAGGGCATGTTAAAGTGAGAAAGGACACAGAGACAAAGTTTGAGGGAAAGGGAATGAGAGAAACAGAGAAGAATGAGAGTTGAAGGGATACAGAGTAGGCAGTGAAGAAGAAAGACAATGGCAAGAGCAACAACAGGAGAGAGGGAGGGGAAAAAAGGACAAAGGAGAGAGTGAGAGAGAGAGAGTGGACAAAAAAAGAAGAAGAGAAGAGTGAGTGAGTGAGTGAGTAAACAAAAGAGAGGAAGAAAGGAGGGAGAGAGAGAGAGAGAGAAAGAGAGAGAGACAGACAGACAGACAGACAGACAGACAGACAGACAGACAGAGAGAGAGAGAGAGAGAGAGAGAGAGAGAGAGACAGAAACAGAGAGAGAGACCGAGAGAGCGTGTGAGCGAATGTGAGCTGATGGCTTCCCCTCGGTCATGGCAGCATCTCTAAAGGACATTTGGCTCATTAGGCGGCTGATGACTTCATTAACGTGAGGTGTCTACCGCAGAGATGCACAGCTTCACCATCCTCCTACTGCTGTACCTCTCACACGTGTAGTCAAAAGGTCGGTCACACCTGATTCAATGGATGATGACTTTGATCTGAAGATTTATGCTTGAAGGGGAACTCAAAAGCATAACTTAACTTATAGCTTAAAGCATAACTCAAATTTCTGTATAATTAAATCAGATGTACAGCATGAGTGGTTTCAGTGGTTTCATGTAAAATGCTCAGTGTTAGAGAAAAAAAATCAAATACAACAAAATAACCATTAACATTTACATTCACTGCATTCCTACATGCACAGCATTTCAAACATTCCAAAATCATTTAAAAAGATCAACTAGGAATGCTTTTATTAACTATAAATGGGTGGGTCCATCACTCTCAGTTTCTTACTGCGAGCGAGATCAGTAGAAGAATTTAAAATAGCCATTATTGTCATGGATCCATTGTTGATCCACTGAGAAGGTCAATTTAATGACCGCTATTCTTCACCTATTCAATCCCTAAATTGCCC
>CM067490.1:13132653-13214317 GCA_034552555.1 Semaprochilodus insignis | reverse complement strand
GAAAGAGACAGAGAGAGAGAGAGAGAGAGAGAGAGAGAGAGAGAGAGATTAGTAGAACAGGGAAAGGAGAGAGACATGAGGGAGAAAAGGAAAGAGAGAAACAAGGGCAATAGCAAAATGAGAGAGAAAGAGGGGACAAAAGGAAAAAGAGCGAGAGAAGACAAAAAGGAGAGTAGCGAGTTGGGGCTCGATATAAAATGGGTGATGAAAGAGTGAAACAGAAGAGAGAAGAAACAGAGACAGAAGAAAAAGAAGAGATGAGAGAGAGAGAGAGAGAGAGAGAGAGAGAGGGAAGGAGAGGGAGAGAGATATCAAAGGGTTGACATTTTCTCTAAAACACCTGACCTCTTAATCACTGCCACACAGTCGACAACACTCAATAATTACACTTCAGAGAGGGAGAGAAACAGGGAAAAACAGAGTGAGAGAAGAAAAAGAAGAGTTAAAAACAGGGGGAGTAGATAGAGAGAGAGAGAGATGAACATCCTGAAAGAAGTGCATCTAAAATCTTCTCAGAAAAGACTTGCAAGGAGATGTTCGGTAGCACTTACATATACCAAATTTCTGAAGGGTTTTTGAGAAGGGATTGAAAATATATCATTCATAGTCTGAGTTATACATAACATATGGTGAATTTGAACAATAATTTTAAACCTGACCTTATCCACTGTTCAGATTTCTATTTTTAATTTGTATGCAAATTATTACATATTATTACAAATAGATAATGTCTCAGTTGCATATTTAAACATAAAATTCCAGAAAACTTATAATACAAAAAATAATTGTCTTAATGCAAGAAACCAACTGGGGAAGTTTCACAGTTAAAATTTTCACCCTATTCACCTGTAGTGTCTTATAATAAAGGATATCTCCTAACGTCACAGCAGAGTCTGCTGTAAACTAAAGCCAAGCATGATTAATGATTGTAAATACAGTATATTCTATCAATTCACTTGAACTTGACGTTTATCAGTGCTCTCACTGCATGAACACCAACCAGTAACCCCCCTGAAATACACAGGTGGAATGTGTTTATTTGGCTGAACAGACGCATAAAAATGTCACATAATAGTGCTGAAATGCCATCAACGTTTTTACATACCATACTATATATACCACAGTACCGTCATACTGGGAGAGCAAAATGGGGCAAGCAGGAGAGACAGAGTAGAAAGAAAAAGAAAGAAGGTGCAGAGAATAAGTGAGGGAGCAAAACAGAGTAGGTGATGAACAAAGAGACAATGACAGGAGCAAAACAAGAGGAGAAAGAAAGAAAAAAGGAAGAAAAAGAAAAAGAAAGCAAGAAAGATAGAGAGAGACATAGAGAGAGAAGATCAATATAGAGTGGACAATGAAAGAGAGAGAGAGAGAGAAAATGGCAAGAGCGACAGGAGGAGAGAATGAGACTGGAGAGATATTTTACGATGTATTTACCCATTCAGACGAGCAATAGAAATCTGACAGGTCATAATTCTGAAACACCACCATGTTTAAATACCTTGGTACACCGTATGACCACTATACTGGGAGAGTGAGAAAGGGCAAAACAGGATAGAGATAGACAGAGACAGACACAGTGACAGAGAGAGAGAGGGAAGGGAGAAAGAAAGACACAACAGATGAAAAATTAGGGGACAGGACTGAAACCAGATGGGAAGGATAAAGACTCTGTGGCTGTGCATACTGATGGTCTTCAAACTCTTTCACTCTCTCTCTCTCTCTCTCTCTCTGCTCAGGGAGTCTCCTGCAGTGCAGCACTAACAGCTCTAATTAAACACTCTTCTACTCTACCTGTAGCTCGTCAGCCTCTGGAGTTCTCTCCACGGAATATAAGAAAAATAGGAGATTAAATGTCACATACCAGCTCTGATTTTCAAAAAACAATTTTCTTTAAAATTTGACTTACAAATCCTATTAAATCTTCATTTAATAAATTATTAAATATTTCATCTTTATTTTACTTTAATATTCTTTCAGCTTATCTTTGTAGAGTTTGTCCTGCAACTACACTCTGTTTTCATCAACAGCAGAAACAAATAAATAAGCAAGAGAGGCAAACAATACGCTTGCATCCTGACTATCCGGCTTCAGCTGTAATGCTTTTGTATTCTGATCTGTTCACGTGGGCACTGATGGGCTGTTAGTCAGCAGCTTTTGGGACAGACCAAGGTGACTGTAGTTGAGCTGGATCAGCGCAACTCTAGAGCCCGCTCTAGACCTTACTGTGCTACTGTACTGTACAGTCAGAATCAAACTAGCACCCTCTGTACCAAGGAGCTCCACAATGACGGTTGCTTGCTTTTCCTTCTATTGTTCTGTGGATCGACTTGGCAACAAATATTTAACACCATGGTGCATCTCAACGTTCATGTTATGGTAAGTTTACCTAAGACATACTCCATTAGTAGAAGCAACCCTAATGATATATTAAATCTGACCTCTCAGGCTTGAGATTAGCTCAGATAAACAGATTCTACTAAGAAATATTAATAAAACTAATGATAAGGCAGCTGAATGTAGTCCCTTTATCTGCATCAAAAAGGCTGCTGAAGCTCTCTCTCTCTCTCTCTCTCTCTCTCTCTCTCTCTCTCTCTCGAAAATAAATAGTCCATGTGCAATATGAGTACTTGTGACTTCTACAGCTTTGCATTACAGAAGAAATAAATGATTCAGCAGCATCTTACACTATAGGAAGCATTCCAGACTGACAGAGATGGATAGAGACACACGAGAACCATGCACAAACCCACACACCCTCACACCGATGAGAACAGAAAACAAAAAACTTAGTAATGAAAGACAAAACGTGGAGATACAACGTCAAGGTAAGGTGAGCGGATTTCTGAAATGGAAACTGGACATTTCCAGTTTGGAGGGCATTAAAATAATTAAATTAAAATTAAAATAATCAATATTTGCATCTATGAAATAAAAAGGGGGACTGTTCCAGTTCAAGCTGGTATGTGCTGTACTATAATAAACTATGGTGGTGCAATAAACTAAGCTAACCAACGTAGGCTGATAATTTTATAAACTGTATCAGAAAATCATAGCTACCACAGTGAGTGACTATAAAGCACTCAAAGAAAACAATGATTATTTAGATTTCTTGCTTTGCCTCCAAGACGTGTTGCTCGTCACTTCTTAGAAATAAAGTTGTAAATAAAAATGGTCTCAAGGTCACTAACTCTAACAGCTTAGTCAAGGATGAGGCAGAGACACATATACCACAAAAGATTCAGCCCATAATTTATATTCATATTAAATATTTGGGCCGTAAAAAGAGAACCTGTGACTACAGAAAAAAAGCCCAGTGGCTATAGCCCAATTCAAGTAGACTGTCTTTCTTCCTTTCTTAAGTAATGTCTTAGAAAACGTTTAAAGAATTAAATGCCTATGTAATATTAAACAAGTCATATAAGAAGTTTTAATCAGGTTTTCATTATAACCATAGTACTGAGACAGCACTGTTTCATGTTGTCAATGACCTCAGGCTTAGCACCGATGTACAAAATCCTTCTGTTAGGAAACTTTTGGATCTAAGAGCAGCTTTTCAGATCGCTGACAGTTTTAGAATGGTTAAATCATATTTAATTAATAGACAGTTCTTGGTTTCCCTGGGAAATCACTCATAAAACCATGGTTACATTTCTTGTGGATCAGTTTTAGGGCCTTTGCTTTTCTCTTTGTACGTTACCTCTGGGTGATGTCATAAGAAAACACTTATTCTTGGCCCTAAAACTTGGAGAAAGCTGCTATTTTGACAGACCCTGCTAATTAGCTTTGTGCACCAAACCTGAAGTACAAAACCTGCGTGTGATCTTAGTCTCTGGGCTCTCTTTTATCCTGAACGTTAGCAGAGTCACTAATGAAGTTTTTTATCATTTAAGAAATCTCGCTAAAGTTTGGCCTTTTCTATCTCAGAGTGAAACAGAGAAACTTGTTCATGCGTTTGTTGAACACTGTAAAACTCTTCTTACTGGTTCCTCACTCCCGTTCTAAAAGAACTGCACTGGCTACCTGCATCTTTTAGAATAGAATTCAATATTTTGCTGGTAGTCCATAAAGCTCTAAATAATTTAGCACCATCTTATATCACAAATTGTCTCACTGCTTGGTTCTAAATCGTGAGCTTAGATTTGCAGATACTGGCAGTCTGTTAATACTTTCTGTAAAGTACTGAAAACATTATGAGACTCTTTCCGGTATTCCGCAGAGTTCTGCAGAACTCAAATCCAACTTAGACAGTCAAGCTCAGTGCTCAGATTTAAGAAACATTTAAAAACATATCTTTTTAACCATGCTTTTATTAAAACTGCATCTCCTTGGTACTTACAAGGTTGATCTGTGTCATCGGCATATATGATTTTAAATTAATATTCCAAGCTGATCTGTTACTGTTGACAACTGCCTATAAAGCACCTCAAGCTGACAGCTGTATGAAAAGTGCTCTATAAATGGAAATTGTTCTATAATTATTATTTTTATTAATACAAATTAGACACCTACCTAGCACCTGTTTTATGACTCGAGTCTCGTAATCACCCCTGCTTTTAATTCCTGAATTGTTGAATATACATTTGTGATGTTGTGGACTCACTTGACACTTGCCAGTTTCTGGTGGAGTTCTACACAGCAGTAGTCTCTGAAACTGAGGCCTTTCTTATGACTTTCCAGTGCATTTCTAATTAACAGGTAAAAACAGGTATAGAACCCTTTTCAATGTTTCTACATACAACGCATTCTCCATCAATCTAAAGAACACTTTTATGATGCAAAGAACCCTTTAAACAAGCAAAGAACCTGTGAGGAACCAGCTGTAGTAACTGGTGCTCCCCTCTATTGACAGAAACTGTCCACTAGTTTCACCTAAGAGAATTTTTTGCCCAGTCCTCCATGAAGAATTATTTAAACTGTGCAATGTTTGAGGGGCTTCTTGTAAGTTCAGCCACAGCACTTCAGTGGGATTCAGCGGAATAATTGATTTCCAATATTTTGCAAACACTTCTCAAATCCCTTCCCAGACTCACAGGCAACTACAACTTTCTTTGTGAAGGCCTCAGAGAGCTCTTTTGATCTAAGCATGATGATACCACACACTCCAATAATAAAGAGTGCAAAAATCACACACGGCCACAAAAAACAGGTATCACTGGAGTTTAAACTGTTAAACTGTTTTCCTGAAGTGGATGGATGGATCTTTTATTTTAGGATGAATGTGTCCTGATCTGTTGTAAACCCAGTTATAGCCAGGGCTACCCTAAGTCATCAACAAAATCGTTGTGACTAAAGTGCTTTTATAATATCTCCATGCTTCATGAAATAACTGAGTAAACCCATTACGGTTTAAGATTAGGGTCACATCTAATGCCGGGATCAGACTACGTGGTATTTTATCTTTCATGATCGTCACCATATAAAATTAGCTCCATAAATGCTTGCTGTTTAGGGAGACTGGCAACACACTGAGCATAAACCGATCATCGTTCGCATCCTTGTGCAAGTTCATCATCGGAGAGCAGGGTAAAGAAATATCAGTCATGACCACAGAAGTTCTGTGTATGATACTGACAAGTTTTGCATTCCGAAAAGAAAAAGAAAAGAAAGAAAAAATGATTATGCAGCCATTCCTGGGAGTGATGGAGAGGACAGTATTGACTGTCTATCCCTGTATAAAACTAACAAATGTGTTCAAACGGGAACAGTCTCACTTTTGCAGAAGTGGTTTAAACAGTGGTTCTAGTGAGCTGCTGTTATTTTGCAGCTGTTGTGATTAGACTTTTGGTAACGTGTTTGTAGAGCTGCTTCTGAGTGGAGGTTACTGTGATGTGATCTGTGGTTCGTTGTTCCACCTGACAGCTGCAACAGCAGCGTCCCTGTTTCTCTGCTCCATGTGCACATATGTGCTCCAGAGAGCACTCTGTCCTCCTATTGGTCAACGTCAAGGAACATGTCATAGGAGTTGTCAAACTAAAAAATACAAACAGTTCTGACATGCTAGCCTTTTTGTCAGGATGCCAGGGGACGTCCCAGATGCCAGCTCACTGTTCTTCAATCATGTCACCTTACACAACCTGCTCCTCATTGCAGATGCTCACACTTGGGCCTGGAGAACGCTGGAAATTTGTTAGCTACAACAACACTGTGTCAAAAACGGGCTGAATTTGTGCAGTCTGATCCCGACATACATTGTGCACGTGATATGACGTACCTGCACTGTTGAATCCACAGCCCAGGAAAAAGCCTCGAACTTCAGGAGCTTCGCCCATCAGAGGCTTATGGTCCGCTGTGAAGGATTCTGAAACACAAAAACACAGCATTTTCAGCATTTACCCCAAAGGCAAGGAGCAATGAGGAGGTGTTAAGCAAGAGCTCATTTTAGAGCTCATAAAAATGCATTTTGTGAACTCAACATGAACTTCAGTGCCACATGTTTACTCAAGTGTTTAAGCCATGGCTCGTCATTCTGCATTTACAATGGGGCATCTTAACCCAGCTTTAGTGCCAGGAGAGAAAGAGCAAGGCAGGCGAATGAGAGAAGATATGAAGAGAGAACCAATATTTTTATAAAACCAAGCTATCTGAACGTTTTCAGTTTATAATGTACTATATGGAAGATGCGTACACCATTTGGCCAAAAGTACAAGGACATCTGACCATCACACCTATATGAGCTTGTCTATCAATGTAATATTTAGTAGTTATATATTGACAGTTAGCTTTCAGCCAGCACAGAGACCATTTTAAACTGAATAAGTACTGCTATCTGTTTTCATATTTTTATATGGGTCTGGCCTCCAGCAAGAAGAACGAGGAAACAATGGATGAAACAGCGAACATGCTTCTCCACATAAGAGGAAAATGCCAGATCATCATCATCATCATCATCCACCCTTAGATGGAGAGAAAGAGAGGCAAGGGAGGACACACAAGTGAGCAGAGAACACAGCAAGGCTGAACACATCTTTTATTCATCCACCCTTCCCTCTCTCATTCTCTCTATGGTCCACTCTCTCCACCACAGTTCCACATCCAAGTCTCCGCCAAGTCCCACATACACAGACCATGGCCTCTAAAGACTCCAAGAAAACCCAGACTACTGCTTCAGTTAGCTTTTCTCAGCCACTCTTGTGGTATGGAAATGTAGCAGTGATATGGAACCTATTTAACTCTGTAAGACCTGAACCTGAAAGTGGCCTCCTGGACACACCTTGATATTTTAGACTGTAACTTGTGCCAGTTACTAAAGACAAATACCCAATACAAAAAGATACAAACATTCAGAGAAAACATTAACAAGCAAAACAAATGTATAAGCATCGTTAAAATGTCAAGGCTTATGGCTGAGAGGGCAATGAAAGGCTATCCTATCCAGTCCTAACAGACAGCAGGGCTACTCTGACACAAATCTCTGAAAATTTTATATTAGAGTTACAGGAAGAATGTGTCACAACATGCTAATGGTGCTGCACAGGCACGGACCAGTCAAAGTGACGAGTAGAAGAAGGTCTGTCTGGTCTATTGAATCCTGATTGCTTTTCTTTCTGTCCAGCTACATGGACTGCCAGATATTTCTGTGCTGTTTACCTACAGAAGTGATGGCACCAGGATGCACTGTGTAAAGAAGACAAGCCGGTTGAGGGAATGTGATGCTTTGAGGATATGAATCGGGATCCACTGGTGGCAGTAATAAAGTGCCTTGACGCCACAGAGCACCTTCAGAGGTCTTGTAAATTTCATGTCTCCGCCAGTCAGAGCTGTTTTGTAGACACATGGATGCCTGACAGCATATTAGGCCTGTCAAGAAGTTCAGCTTCTCCAGGTTAAAGTGGAATCACGCCACATACGGCACAGTCCAAGTACAGTAGTTAAACTGGAGGCTCCAGTTCTCTCAGCAAAACAGCTGGAATTCGGAAAATATTATAATCATTTAAGGATCAGCAGCAGCAGGACCGCTGAGTGTTTCATAGAGAAGACAGAAACATCATCTGATACTGGTGGTTACTCAGCCGTTATTAGAAGGAACAGAATGCGTTGTGGACATGAGGCTACGGATACATCCAAAAGGTCAGTCATTCCTTTATGTCCGGTGCTTCAAAGTAAGTAAATAAAAGAAACACAGACTCAGCAGCATGAGGTGATCAAGGGCCTGTTGCCTTTTCGTTTTCATTTAGAACATGACCTAAATATCCATGACATAGTCACTCAGCTAAAAGAGATGGTGTTAGCATGGTTTGTCCTGTTAGTTAGTTATTTGTGGCATATCCGAATAACAGTTATGACAAAACTCATACTTCTCAAAACGTATAACGTCTAGTATTACATACTTCCCATCCCTAATTAGCCTCCTAGCCAAAAACACAAGACGTGAAAGGCTACCTGTTCCTTTGCAGCTCAATGAATGCACTCTTTAAATGCTAAAGGCCACAGTATGAGGCTAATCCTGCCTAATATAGTCAGGATCATACATCAGTGACCCAATGCTGTTTGTATACAGCCTGTATACAGCTTGCAGCCTGTCTCGGGGATAGCGTGCAGGAGAACTGTCACCATCGCTCACTCTAGAGAACTAGAGAAAGCTGTCCAGTCCCGAAATGAACGGATGATGTGAAGAGGCAGCAATAAAGCTTTGTTTGTACCAGAGATGGAGTCATTACAGTGAGCTTGCCCCTCTGGGGAATAGAGCACCATGTGTATCTCTAGAGATTGATAGGAAACTGCTCATTTAATAACGTTCTAAGAAAAAAAGTTACTGCAGGCCTAAAGGTTGAGTATCAATAATGCATGTGAACACCATCAAACAGTTTACCATGTTCTACCACATGGATGGTGTCTGAAATCTGATTTTGTGACAAAAATTATCCACAGTGCAACCAAACCAAGTTGGCTTAACAGCAAAACGTAGAACGAGGTATTTGGCACATTAAATAAACATATTTTACAATGTTTGGTGTTTGTAATGTGCGTCTTTCAGTATGAACTGTAGACTAATGTAGCTAATAAGTAATGTAAACTTATATCATACTTCTTAGCATCCTGCAAACTACGGCTGTCGTCGGTTTTGGAATTTGACCATTGTTATGATGGACTTGGACAAAAGAAGAGGGGTGCAGGTTTCTCAAACCCATATTCAAAAGGACAGACTACAAAATTCAAGGAATAATACAAAGATGAAACCAAGAATGCAGGTCAGGGTCAAACACATGAAATAATAAAGAGTAAATAACATGAAATATTAGAGAACAATAAACATGCAGGTTTAAATTTGAGCTGAGAAACGTAACAAGACATCACAAGAGAAGGGAACAGAGACTGCCCATTTAAAGGTATCCATTGAGACTAAATGAGTAGCAGGTGTTAAAATGCACTTCAGTATCGAGGTGACAGCATACGGGTGAAGGGGAGACCCCAGGCCTATACAGGATGTTGGTAAATTCAGTTTAAAAAAAATGCATAAATAAATGTACAAATGGGGGCTGAATAATTCAGCTTTTTTTCTGGACTTCTTTTTGTAAATAAAAGTTCTTTCTGTTATGTATGTGCATATATGATGCTAAAGTGTAAAAAAAACCAAAACACAACAACAACAACAACAACAACAACAAACACATCTGTACTGAATTTCTCCCTCTGGCGGGTACCTTGGCCTTTAGAACTATGCCGACTTTTGCTTGTGTACATGCACAGGAAGCTATATAACACACTAAGGAAAAGAGAAAAAAAGCATTCCAGTTCCCCATTACAGTTTTAAACATTACCTTTCACTCCATACAGTCCATATAAGGAAACTAATAAGCCAATGCAGGCTGCTTTGAATTTTGTTCATTGATTTTATCTCACAAAAATCTTCAAATGTACTTCCATCTGATTACTCCACCTTCAACCGGGTTTAGCCCAGCCCATTCACTTAAGTATAAAGGAGTGTTTAATTTCATTCTGGACATTTACCTACACTCATCAGTCGTGAAGGCCCAGCAGAGTTGTGTGGCCTTGTAGCTCCGGTGCAGATTTAATGAAGGTGAGGGTGGGGGTAGTTTTGGTCAAACTCCTTTAAATCATCACCTACGGTGCAAACATTTCTCCGTTGCAAATTTATACCACTCACCAACACGCACTGGTTATTTCAGTGCACAAATAGCAGGCTGCAGTGATTCACTCTTCTCCTCCCCAGCAGGTGAAGGGAGTCGGCACACACCAAAGCGCAAACATTTCTCCATCATCGTCCCTCGCAAAAACAAAGGCACGGGGATCATCACCCTTCGCTAGCACAGATTTAGTGTAATAGCAGGAGCGGTGCTCTGCTGCCCTGAGAGCAGTGTGTGGGTGTGATCTGCAACCGCTGCGCTGTGAGAGCAGCATTTCACACCTGTCAGCTCTTATTACAGACAGCCTGGGACCAACAGGTAGCACTGCAGCGCTAGAACCACGGGCAAAGCCTGTGCAGCCAATCCACTACTGATTCATCTTTTTCACCAACTACTATTCAATTAACTGACACCCCTCATTGCAACAACACCAAACTGAATGACCACTACACTATTATGTATGACCATTATGCCCTCAGAATCCAACACATTACTGACATAACATTACTGTTAACATTTGAGCTTTGTTTCATTCACACGTGTGACATCCTCAGCGCAAATGGCCAACCTGAACAGCATTCAGAATTGCTCACCCTAATAGCCTTTGCTGCAACAAGGGTAACAACTAAGACTGGCTTAAGACGACAGCTTTATTTATTAAAAACAAAAAACAAAAAAAAAAAAAACATTGGTTTATCTGTTCATATTGCAGTTTTTATGCTTAAACGCATGTCACTGAGGGTTCAATAAACTGGACTAAACCTAGAGTAAAAATAGCATAGGCTACAAATAAATAAATAAATAAATAAATTCCTTCATACAAGATCAAACTGATTTTTAATATCCTTAAGTGCACAAACCTTTTGATTTTGGAAAATAAGCAACTGAGAGAGGGAAAAAACAACTAGGCCTAATATAAACTGATTTAGTTGAAATGTTGCTGTCACACCTGCATAACAGGCATACTTAAGATATTGCTATCAAAATTATTTACTAAACAAATTTACAAAGGATAACAAAAGAAAAAAGGAAAGAAACAAACAAACAAACCACCAGTGAGGCACCTAGAAAATGATGAGCACAAACCTAGCATCCCTGTCAGCTTTGCTGCTAGCGAGCCAATAGAGGCCTGCTATCCTCTTGCTACCTGGGAACTCAGTGAGACTTTAATGAGCTGAAATGAACCTGCAAGGTTGTATGTAACGTTTGAGCAAACTAGACTAATGCTTGCTGCAAGCGAACATGGTGAAACGTGGAGTAAAAGTACTTTAGGCAAACAGCTCCACAAACAAGCATCAGATAAGAGTTCACTTCATTCGCTAAATGTGCATCAGTGATAATTCAGCAGGAATGAATCTAACGGGGCTAATGTGCTTACATATCAGAGGAGCTTACATTTTGAGCTGTGACGTCTTTTTGGCTGGTTTATTAAGTGGTAGTAGAATGTCCTCTAAAGCTTGACAAATACCGCAGCATTTCAGAAATCTCATTCTAATCGGGACAGGCAACCTGTTCAGGGTGTTTCCTGCCTTTCCCCTAATGAGTGCGAGGATAGGCTGCAGCACCCCTTCCGAAGCAGGCTTGGCTTTAAGGTGAATGTATGAATGAATGTTCTAAAAGGCTTCTGTCACTTGGATATCAGAATGTTGGAATTTTTGCGTATGAATAAATGAGCATTTTATTGGTCAGATTCCCGATACGGGTATCGCCATTTACTCATCCCTACAAAGTATTTATGAGAGTATATACTGAGTATGTACTGACTACTAGGTATATACTGAGAAAGTCTGTGTTTTCAAAGGAACACTAAACTATTTAAAAAAAACAAAAAACAAAACAACAAGAAAAAACAAACTCACATTTGTGAGTGCAGGGGGAGCTGTAAAACCAGCATAGACATGCATGTGAGACAGGGGCTTTAAAACAGCATTTAGTGCTTTGTCTTTTAGGTGAACAAGCTTCGCCACCCCCCTCTATCCAATATCATAGGCATCTAATAAACTTTGTAAGAGCTCTAGAACAATGATGTGACCAGCAGGTGGTTGACGTTGCAGTTGGAGAGAAATGAAAGCGATCGCATTGCTCAAGGGCTTAAGGCAGAAACAGACTGCACTAAGTGATTCAACAGCTTGACATTCTGTTGTTGCAAGATGATACGCAAACATCTGGCTGTCAGTTAGAAAAATGTTGTGCGAGAGAATTTGCATTTCGTAAAGGTCAGCACGCAGTAAATGGCTGGGATTAAATATACATTTACACGCTCTAAACCGTCTGCACGCAAATGTCAGTGTTTGCCGACGCCTGAGATCAAATGGCAATTTATACATCAGTCTTTGGTTTTGTGTTTGTGAACATTTGTAAATGATCCTCCGTTCATGTAAAATTATACTCAGTGAAGTGATAAGGGGTGTTTTGAAACTTGAACAATATTTACATCTTATGACAAACTATTTCATTTAAAAAAGGGGTAAGAAATTTAGTTTTTCCATTATTTCCAGAGGTTAAAGGCTTCACTGATCTAATAAAACAAACTTTGTTTCCTTTACCAATTACATGGTACAGGAATTATAGACTAATGAAATAGATGGGACTCTTCATATATACTGGGACTGCTTCAATTCACCAGAATGAAATGAAATCTGTAAAATGTGTACGTGTATACGTTTACCTGGTCCACAGACGGTGGATTTGATTCCGGTCTGCTCCAGCGCCGGCACTCTGTTGATGGCTCCCTCAATGTGCTGCATGAAGACGTCCCAATCCAGATCAAAGAGGCTAAAAGCAAACTTATCCGACACCTGCATGACCATAGCACAACAATAGCTTCACTATAATGTGTACTGAATCACAGACCATAGATAAATTCAAGTCTCAGTGGGATTCCCACAGTTTCTTTATGTGTGAGACAGCATAAGTCATTCCAAGCACACAAAGAAAGCAGAGCCCCGCTGTGCCGTGTTTGTTTTCCTGCCGCCCTGCTCCTCTGAGTAGGTTATGGATGCCTGTTAAACACACACTCAAAGGTAAGCTTTCTGGGTCAAGTTTGCAAAGTAACAAGTGATGCTCCAAGGTGAAGGGAAAGAAGCAGAATAAAAGAGAAAAAGAACAGTGATAGTAAATGAGAGAGCTTTCGAGCAGCACAGGGATAGTAAGAGTGGACAAAATTAACAGCATGTGGAGGAGGGGAACAGAAAATGAGGCATGTGGTGACAGGGTGCAGAGACAGTATGAGGATGATGTGGACATTATGAGAAGACACTGTGGGGGGACAGTGTAAGGGAACAGTGTGACGGGACAGTAATTTAGGATGATCTGAGGAAAAGTGAGAGTACAGTATGGGGATAGTGAGGATGAATGTGGGGACAGTGAGGATGTGTGAAGGGATACTGTAAGGGGATACTGTGAACAGACAGTGAGAGGAGACACTGGGGTGCATTTGGGGACAGCGTATGGAAACACTAAGGTCAGAGTGATGGAAGAGTATAAGGTATGAGGTAAAAATGTGATGGGACAGTATGTGGGGACAGTCTGACCATACAGTGTTTTGAAAACAAGCAGGGAATGTACGACGGGACTACATGTGGACAATACAGGGCTTCTGGGGGACAGTGTTGGGAACAGCATTTGGACAGTGTCTGGACAGTATGAGGCCACAGTGTGAGGAAACACAATTTGGACAGAAAGAGGCCAAAGTGAGAAAGGTCTGTTTAAGGACAGCACGGGTAGCATTGGGACAGTACAAGCATAAAGGGACAATATGCAAAGAAAGAGTGCAATGGTGTGTGAAATGAAAGTGTACATGGACAGTGTGTGGGTGTAGTGTTTAGACAGTGTATATATTGTTTAAATAGTATGAGACAGTGCTGGGACAGTGTGAGGGAACAGTGTTTAGAGACTGGGCACAGTGTTTAGACAGTATTGGGGCAGTGTGAGGGGACAGTATTCAGGGAGTGCAATGGTGTGTGAGATGAAGGTGTGTGGGCACAGTGTGCGCTCTGATTTAAAAATACACTACGGGATGGTCTGCATGGGCGGTTGCCATGCCGACCTTCCCTGTCCTGTCTCATTAGGAGGCTCACCTGGCTGGGCAGAGCAGGACAGCTCCGTTATTTATAAACACTCATGTTGCACCCAAACTATCCAAATGCCACCGCTCTGTGTTTTCATCCTGAAACAGGGCTGTAAACTGCTACAGCAGGAGCCTTTAGGGGTGGAGAGTGAAACGAGCACTAAAGCTTTACTGTGTATTTCAGCCCCAAGCCACACACAAAGAAACATATAAACATATAGTGAATGGATACAGTGTTTAACTCCAGCAGCACTGCTGTATCTGATCCACACATACCAGCACAACACACACTAACACACCACCACAAGCAGGCAGAGAATCATATGGACTACAGTGTGCAGTTGTGACAAAATGAACAATGAGTGTAGATACAAATAGGTGTACTTAGGTGTAGCTGTCAATACACACACACACACACACACACACACACACACACATATGTATATATATAAACACATACAGAGAGAGAGTGAGAGCGAGAGAGCGACAGATGTTAAAGGGAGTGTTATGAGCATATATACATATACGCACGCACACACACACACACACACACACACACACACACACACATATAGAGAGACAGAGAGCAACAGAGAAAGACAGTATGGTGTGATGTGATTGTGGCTGACATGTTAGTTTAAACAGTGCGTTATGAGCGTAATCACACGCACACATATACAGACACACACACACAACTGTATAGAGGTTAATTAAGTGGCCTGAGAAACTGATGAAAACATCCCAGGCAAAAAAATAATTAAAAAAACAAAAAAAACCCCACATATTTCTCTCTCTCTCTCTCTTTCACTCACATACACACACACACGCGCACGCGCACACACACACACAAAATCAGAGAATGCTAGATCATGTCAGTCTAGTTCCTTAGGGCCTGAAGAATGACATGTAGTTCTGACAGTGATATTAAGGAATGACTCTAAGGGTCATAAATTGAGAAAATGAACATAATATGTATTTTGGCCAGAGGCGCCCAGACAAGCTTACCGTGCCTTGCAAAAGTATTCACTCCCCTTGGTGTTTTTCCTGCTTTGTTGCATTATAACCCAGGATTAAAATTAATTTATGTAATGGACCTAGTCTTGCACTCTCTAGGGAGAGTTTGGTGCTTTTTGCTACTTTACCACACTTACTGTCACCAACGTGGCAGCCATCTTGAATGCCGATTCAACTTCAATTTTTTTCATATGGAAAGACAGGTGTGTGACACATCACACTGGTAGAGAATTCCAAGGAAATACAGTGGTGTGCTCATCAGTGTAACTTTCTTTGTTCTCATGTTAAAACAGTGATTTTTCTTTTGTACAGGTGATATATGAGGAACGCATTATCCAAAGCAGAATGTGTAGAGATCATCCTCATTTCCAGTGATTAAAGTACACGTCATCATAGAAGATTGGCTCCCCACCTCACTACAGATGCTTTGTCAGATATTATATACAGATATTGTATCAAATGATACAAACCCCAACATCTATGTTAATTCCAGGTTGCAACAAAACAGGAAAAATACCAAGGGAGGTGAATTCCTTCACAAGCCACTGTATGTACCCAATCTAACACAGGTGTAATTACATACTCAGTCCATTATTTGATTTGAGATACATACATATGTACATATTTTTTAAGTAAAGAAATTGCTTTAGTTTAACCATACATATCATCTTACCTCAGAACCTCACAACCTGCACTAAAGCTCCAAATGAATTAATGTCTCTAAATATGTAAGTATAAAAGTGACAATTTTGGCCACTGCAGTCCACCACAATGGATTTGAAATGAAGCAATTCAATATGTGACTGAATATGTCCCTCCACTTTCAGAAGCTCAAGAGCAATTGGACAGTTGACTGATGAGTGGTTTAATGGCCAGGTGTGCCCTGTTCCATCATTATTTCACGACAAATGAAGAAGTTAAAAAGTCTGAAGCAGATCACAAGTGTTGAATATGTGTTGTTAGCTGTTCATGGGAACCAAAGAGGTGCTGATGCAAGTAAGTGGGACCATTTCATTTAACTGAAAAAACAATACAGACTTCATAGACAGATAGCAAAAACTTTAGGCATGGCCAGATCAACAATTTCGCACATTCTTAAAAAGAAGGAAGCTCTGGTGAGCTCTGCAACACCGTAAGGCCTTGAAGATCACAGAAGAAAAACCCTTCCACAACATTTAGACAAGGCTATTCTAGTATTCACGTCCAGGAAGGCCAGATTAGACTTTGCTGGAAAACATCTAAAAACATCAGCCTAGTTCAGGATCAAGATTGTTTGGACAGATGAAACCAACTTGTTTCACAGATTATTCTGTGTGCATACGCCCTTCCTTTCTTTCTCCATGCTTATCTCTTCCCCTCATTCGGGTACATGGTGGAGGCAGTGTTATGGCATGGGCATGTATGGTTGCATGTAGAACTGGGTCACTGGTATTTATTGACGACGTGACTGCTGATAGAAGTAGCATGATGAATTTTTAAGTGCATGGATCTATGCTTTCCGCTCAGTAAAATGCTGCAAAACAGATGGATTATAATACAAAAATACCGCAAAAGCAACCCAAGAGCTTCTGAAGGCAAAGACATGGATTGTTCCTAAATGGTCAAGTTTGTCACCTGACCTCTACCCAACTGAGTGTGCTGAGGACAAAACTAAATGGGAGAAAAGCCCATAAATGGAAAAGCATCTCATTGAGGAAACTTGACATTTGGTGATGTCCAAATGGGCAAGACTGGTTTCATTGACTGCAAAAACTACATCCAGGTTTTAAAAAACAATCCTTGTATTTATGATTGTTAGTTTGTCCAATTTGCCTCTGAAAATGGAGGGACTTTGTAAAAAATGGCTGTAATTCCAAAACTGTTAATGCAATAATTTTGTTTAAGTGCTTGATTTCAAGCTGAAAGTTACTTCCATCACATCTTGACTGCTTCATTTCAAATCCCTTGGGGTGGTGTACAGAGGGGAAAATAGAAAAATACTTATGGACTTGACTGTAGCAATACTGTGGATGACTAAGGAATCACTGGTGCTGCTTCTGTCAGCTGCCCGCTCTATTCTCTATAGCTCAACTATGCCAGACCTCGCTGTGGCTTTTCATGACAAACAATGGTGAACTAGCCATATCAATAAAATCAACTAAAACTTACTAAAACTGTGATGGCGATAAAGAACTATCTATCTAATTTATCTATTAACACATTGCTACCACCTAATCAGCACATTTTGAACGGTACCAAACATGCTTGTGGTTAATTATGAAACATAAATACTGTTTTTAAAGATGATTTTAAGAACGCATATTTTGGAAATACCAACAAGTATTCTAAGCCTGCAAAGTCCTGTGTGGGCCAGTCCTAGTCACGATGTCCCTAGACCGCTCAGAATAAGAAACTTTCACACTGCTACTGTGCCAGCTAAAAACTCCCACACGAAGACTGAAATTAGATATCTGCACTCACTCACACTCAATAATCCAGCACATTTTAAGAAGAGGTGTTTAGTTCTCTCAAGAGCTCCTAAAAGACACTTACCTCGTCCCAAAAGATTGGGTTCTGCTCATAGCCTCCAACAGAAAGGGCATCACCTTGCAGACGGAGGTAGACGGATGCATCATGGTCCCTCACGTTGGGCATGTTCTACAACACACATTACATATTTATAAGTTCTTTGATATCAGGGCTATGGTCAGTTGCAGGACAGAATTATTCTAAAAAAACAGTAATACTTTATTTAGATAGGACACTGAAGATGCCTGCTTGCACTTGCACTTAACTAAATATCTATTAACTACATTTAATTTCAACTCACTTTACACCCTGTCGGATATCAATGTATGTGTATAAGAGTGTATGTGTTTAAGTGTATATGTGTACAACAGGGTCAACTGATCTTTGGAACAGGGTTATCATCAGGGTTGTAAAACCTATAGGTTAAAGGTCAAATACCTGTAGGCAACAATCAATTAGGACAGCTGACCATCCAATAAAAAACCACAAGAATACACCTTCTTTGTACAATAACGGGGGGTAAAGGGGGATATAAAAACTGTGTGTCCAGATACTGAAAAGAACTCAACACTTTAGCCGTTCCCTTCTTCCAGATTTATCACTGTTTCACTCACTGTTTTGGATAATAAATAAAACAGCTATGTTCGTGTTGTAGACATAGCGACACCTGGTTTCCACCATCACCACTGCAAGATCTGAGTCAGCAAGTTTCTCTACGATGAATCATTTCACATCAAACCACTCTGAATGACACTGTTTACAGCTCAAAACACTTAATAATTCAGAATTCTCTTTTAACTCTATTGCTTGTTTCTAAACCCTACTCAGCTCACCGGAGACTGTATTAATATTAACAACATCTGTAGGTAATCTGTAGGAATTCATCCAAGCAAAGGAGAGCAAAATTCTGCTTAAATATTTTAGCATATGACATAGTACGTAACACTGTTAAAGTTCCAGAAAGTACCATTAAGTCCCCTGTTCCCAACTGTATTTGTGATATTACAGAAAACATTCAGAACTGTTTCCCTCACTGGAAAAATATATAGTTATACTAATTAGAAATATTCCATAATTACAACTTAGCACCTCATAATACCGACTGTCATAATTATGACTTAGCATCTCAATTATAACTTGGCATCTCATAATAATGACTTACTATGCCAAAATTATGACTTACCTTCACATAATTATGACTTACCATCTAATAACTATGACTTAACTATGTTATATGACTTAGTATCTCAATATTATGATATACCTTCTCATAATTATGACTATCTCATCATTCTAAAGAGTGTTTCTCATAATTACAGGGCACAAACTCATTATAACTTATTGATTATAAGTTATATATTTATTATGACTTATTAAATGGCTATATACCAATTCAGAATTGTGCATGCTTAAAGCAGAATTCAAAATTCCCTTTTTTTTTTTTTTTTGCATAATTCCCTTCTTGAGATGGTGGCGAGTGGTGGTGATGGGAATCATAAAACAGCGTGTCAGAAAGCATATATGTAACCATTTCATGCAATAGCTTTCTGTGGGAGAGCTTTTAGAGGTGGATCTCTGATTCCTATTACTACCACTGATCAATTCTGACTCTGACTGCAAATTTCTTTAGAACGGAACATTTCACACCAAACCACTCTAAATGACTTTAATGACATGCTAATCATTTAAATATGCAGTTTAAATATGCAATTTTGAAAAACGAATGCAGTTTGAAGCTAATGTAAAGCTAACAAGTAAAGGAGTTCAACCACCAATAAAAATGTTTCTCTTAATACTGTCCTAATATGGTAGAGAGGACATTTTAAGCAAATCAAGAATTTAGTGGAAACATACAAAAATCGCATCTAAAAACATCCCAAAAGTTGTAATGAAATGATGCAACTTCAGTTTGGTTGTGTTTGTGGAATGTGATGGTGCATGTGAAGTGCCTCCACTAGTTTTCTAGTTTAAGGCCTAATTAGTCCCTTCTCTCGGATCAGTGCGCTTCTGCTCTCCCAAAAAGCCCCCCAGATTCGTCATCAGGCTTATGAGCAAATTAGCATGTGGGTGACATACGAGTGCTTCATACTTCTGGCATGATTCACGACACGCTGGGTGGTGTGATAAGAGAAAGAGGGCCCTGGCATCAGGTTTTTAGACCTACTGAAAGCACTTGCACAGGGAGATTGCGTAATATACACCAGAGCTTTCAGCTGTGGCTAAGCAGTATTTCACGCTGGCTGTTGTGTTTTGCCGGTGCAGTGTGAAATCTGTGTTATTGCATAAGGAGGGACACGAAGAAGCAGAGTCACTTTCCTCAGACGTTCACCACCCACACAAACGTAGGGCTACTACAGACCAGGAGAGGGACAGAGACAATTACAGACGTGATAACAGAATACTAGAGAAGAACAGAGCAGGAAAAAGAAAGAGAGGGCAGACAGGGATAATCAGCAAGAGGAATAAGGACAAGGACGGAGAAGCAGAGGAAAGAGAATGAGAGAGAAAGAGAGAGAGAGGGAGAGAGAGAGAGAGAGAGAGAGACACAGAGAGATGAATAAGACACAGACTCAGTGCCCTGGGCTTTCACTCAGTCAGTGTGTTGTACCCCAGCACTCCTCTGCTCTATTTGCACAGCACATCGCCCTCTGCTGTTAATAACAGCAAGTTGGTTATCTAGGGTCAGATGCCTCGCTTGTTTACAATGACCTTTCCAGAACTGCTAGGATTTCACAACTTTTCTTCTGCTGCTACAGTAAAACATTAAAAATGTTTGCATGCATGATAATAAGCCTGAAATGTTACATAAAAATCCAACAAATTCTAAACGAAAAATATTAGATATGAACATGATCAAACCTGGCAAAAACTGCTGATGAATGGGAGTGGCTAATGAGGAGCTTGATTGACAGGTTTCTCACCAACATTCCTAGCCTGCTCCACCCCTCACACAGAACTAACAGAATTTTCTGGCTTTTATGCAATGCTAACTGGACCACAAAAGTCACGGAAAAACAGACACACACAGCCCTTTTCCACCAATGTGGAACTGGTTCGCATACCCAATTTTGAAACGTTCTGCACATTTCCACCAAAAATAAACAGGATCGAAACCCAAAAAGTCTGTTCCCAGCTGGAACCAAAGAATAGCAGGTTCTTCAGCGCAAACCATGCCGACATCCGTGGCAGTGTCATTTGTTCAGGAAAGAGAAAGCAACAATAGAGACTCCCAGTGGTCTGTTGAAGCAACCATTCTGCGTCTTCTTATCACCAGTAGATGATCCGTGTTTGCTTTCTGGATAAAAACAAACATCTGGAATAACAGCACAAACGCTCGCAGGTAATCTATACACGCCATCGTTATGGTACTGTTTATTACAGCTGTGCAGGGCCCTCTGTTGACGATGGCAGATCCTTTCATGTTCCTTGTTCCTTCTAATAAAAACTGGTGCAAACGCAGACTGGTTCCCTGAACAACACCAAGGTTCAATGTAGCCTGAACAAAACCAGTTCAAGAACTAGGGTTCTTTGGGTCAAAAAAGGGTCACAGATGGATGGACATAATATGTGTGAATGACAGAACAAATGGAAGGAAGGAGCAATGTTGGTGTACGGCTAAATGAATAAACGGATTAAGGATCAACGTTGGTGTATGGATTGGCTACAACTAGAGGCACTGAAATATCCTCCACATGTAAACTCTGCCAACTGAACGGTTCTCTAAATAAACATGGGAATGCTCTGGGGAAGCATAGTAAAGTACAGTAGAGTAAAGTACTTAAAGAACTTAAAGTATCCATTAGCACTGTGACTCTCAGCCAATATGCTGCTAATGTGCTCTCCATCAAAACACCTGTCATCTATATTGGTATGATTGGCTCAGCCAATGCTTATACAGCAGGCAACTACTTGCAAAAGGCACACAGCAGCGTTTAAACAGGAATGTAGACAGAAAATGTGACAAAAATCATGTGTGGCCAGTTTAGCTTAGATGCTCCAAATGCTCTGACCTCCCAGCATGTAGCACAGAAGCTGGTTTACATGTTTAGTGCTGAAATAACATACTGACTGGACCCTATTGCGAACTCAAATACCACAAGGATTGATTAAATTTGGGAGAATTTCTGCAACTGAAAGAACCTACATTTCTGGACAGTCTGCCAGAAACAGAACTTGGATCAGCACTCTTAAACTCCAAAACTAGTAGTTCTCGATCCTATCCTGCCCACATGCATATAACAGCCTGATGATTAACAGATTTTTGCAGTTACCGTTGCAATCAAAATTACCCCCCCCCCACTACCACTGCATATTAGGTTTATTGGCAAAGCATACAAATTTCAGCTGTTTACAATAAACCAACCGAAGCAAATCAATATTTCAGTATTTCTCAAGCACACCTGATGCAATAAAGGGCTTTTTAGTTGCATTAGGTGTGCTTGAGACGTAACACATACCTGGACTGGATTAGTGTTTGTTGACTGGTATATTTAAATCCTGAGGAGTCAGATGGTCAAAAACCCTCAAATGACTGCAAAAGATCTGGAGCAAGATCTGGTGGTAGGAGGCACCAAGTTTGCACAGTAAGGTGCATACTAAATGCTGAAGGTCATGATGCCTGAAACCAAGACACACACCGCTACTGACCGAAAATGCCCAAAAATATGGCTCCAATAAGTTCAAAACCGTATTAATAAGCCACAGAGGTAAAACTAAACTGGAACTTTTCGGGCCTATGGATCAGTGGTATGTCTGGAACAGGAACAATAAAGCATATGCCGAAAAGATCAATCTGCCTATAGTAAAGCATGGTGATGACTTTGTGAAGCTCTGGGGTTGCTTTGTTTCTCTTGCAGCGTGTGGAGGGCAAGAAGGATTCAACTAAGTATCAGGAAATCCTAGAAGAAATGCCATGCCCTTCTGTGTGGAAGCTGAAGCTTAAGTGTCATTGGACACCTAACAGCACAATGATTCCAAGCATACCTCTAAGTCCACAAAGGCTCAGCAGAAGTCCTGGAAGAATCTACAGTGACCCCAGAGAAAATCGTTGGTGGGATTTGAAAAAGGTGGTTGCAGCATGCAAACCCAAGAATATTAGTGAACTGGAGGCCACTGTCCATGAGGAAGCGGCTAAGATTCCTCAGGAAGGCTGCCAGTAACTGGTGTCCGGCTATGCATCATTTTTGTAGCAGGTCATAACAACCAAAGGGTGCTCTACGAAGCACTAAAGACTCTCATCATGAAAGGGTTGAATAATCATTAAAAGTGGCATCCTGTGTTGAATTTGGACAAACCACTTGTTATATTAGATGTGTTGAGTATTTGAATTGGTTTTGTTTGATTGGTTTATTGCAAACAGCTAAAAGTTTGTGCATTTTCCTAATAAACCTAATTTGCAATGGGAGTTAAATAACTCTGACTGCAACCATATCTGGTCATTCACATGATCACATAAACAGCATACTCTGATTTCTCGGCTCGGATTAAGGCGCAGAAATCCTATTAAGAAATCTGATAAAGAGAGCTGGATTTCAGCCCAGTAATCAAAGCAGAGTGACTTCTTAGAACATGCATAATCTTACTCTGTTTTCTTTTAGATTTTCTGCAGCTGTCAGATTAAGTGCATTTAAACACACTTACTGTTATCGGTTTTAACATAAGTGTTAACAGTGACAAAAGAAAAAGAGTATTACCCTTAACTGGAAAGAGAAATGTGCCTTCACTGTTTAAGATTTAAAGACCTCTCTGGTGGAAATATGTAAATGCACACAATGTGCCTCTGTCTCCTTCCCTGAGCAGATGAATCTGACAATTTCAAAATAATTCAAAGACACCTCTGTTGAAACTTGGTGAAGGATGTGTCATGGTTGAAAGTGAATTATTTACTATTGCCTTCACATGTTCAATAGTATAATGTTGATTATGAGTTTGACTTTATTTTTTAGGCTGCGCGCGTAACACAAATACCTAAAAAGACATGTTGTTGGCATATCACTAATTTGTTTCCAATTACTATGAGCTAAATTAGTCTTTTTTGATCACAAAATAACCTAACTATTTTAATAAAGAAGTTCAAAGTAAACACTTTAAAATCTATACAGTTTATATATGGAAACTATGCTGTTGCAAGAACCATTTACATATATTTGTTCAGCTCTGTGCTTCTTCAATATGCCACAAGACAAGACGGCCAATCAGAATAGAGCTCATTTATCGTAAATGCATATCAGTATATCAGTCTTACATCGGTCTAAAGCTGCCTGCTTTAAGTGGTACAATTAAGAGTATCACTTAGAGGCTGAAAAGTTCATGTAAGTAGAAAAAAGCCAACACACAAAACCACAAAAAATAGTGAAAAGAAGTGGAGCCCTAGATGAAGTAGATCAAATAGAAGAAATATGTATTGGACTACTTGAAAACACTTTTCTTTATCTGGGTTAATCATGTTCTTGGTAATATTAGGAATGATTCATCATATCTTACCATTTAAAACAGACCAACTTTCTCATAAACTCCTATCAAAATCCAAAACCTCTAAATATGTCTTCTGAGGACCATCAAGTACTAAGAGTCATGTTCCAGTCAGACAGCCCTTGCCTTGCATTATTCAGCTAAATGCAAAAATGCTGCTTGTATGAAATGCCCACCAGGCCATGAGCTGAGATTAGTGGGCTGCTCTTACTTACCTGGATTCCTTCAATCCTCTCTGTGACCACGTAAGCATGGTGCATCGCAATCAGAGGCACGTTCACGCCCGCCATCTTCCCCAGCTTAGTGGCCCACACGCCTAGCCAATCAGAGACAGCACAGTTAAACAGAATCCAGAAAAAAAAAAAAAAAACCTATCAACTCCACGGCTCAGCGCACACTGTCTTTCAGGCCCTTTTTTAGAAAACAATGGATACAAGCGCACTGACAGTTACAACAGTACAGTCTCACAGACCCTCAGTGCTTTGTACATAATCAGTGTAAGCTAAACTGATATTGCTGTGGTTGTTCTTAATATTTGCAGCAATGCTCTTTCTTTGTTATTGGGTGGGTGGGTGGATGGGTGATGTATTTTGCTAGGGCACTGGTGACGACCGGGAGTCTCATAATGATGATTTCAGAACGTAGTCTAGTTAGTTCCTTACGGAAATGATGGAAATGGGAAATTAAGTATGTCTGGATTTCTCTTATATTAATATAAAAATAATGTGGATGATTGATTCTTGTCAGAGCAATCAAGCTCCTCAAATGCCATCACATGCTGTTCCAGACAAAGTTCTGAATTCAGAAAGCGACTGCTGATTTCAAACATCTCTCTCATCAGCCCTTTTACTTATGTGTGGTGGAACACAAGGCTCAGTCAGCTGTTACTGTTTTTCTTTGCTTTGTTTGTGCCCTGGATCACTGAACTTCAGCTTTTAATGGTCATAAATTAGCAGCAGGAATATTAGAGCGGTCACTCGGCCCCCGCAGATAATCTGCCGTGATTTGATTAGATTAAAGGGCTTTCGGGGCTGAATAGAGCCAGGGTGCTGCACACACTCAAACAATCAGGGACAAAATACTTGAATTAGTTGAATCTGGGAGAGAAAGGAAATGAACTTCAGGGGGAGTTTTTCAGCGCTTTAAATGTTTTGGACGTAAATCAGGTCTGGGCAAACCAACAGTGTCACTGTTGCTAGCACATGCCTTCATGTGAATCAGCAAAACAGGGCAAACAGTCTGCACACACAGAGGAAGAGATTAGCTTAGTTGGAGTGAATAAGCCTTTGTAATGTGCAATCACTGAGCGCCCTCTGCTGGTGATGGAACCAGAATGAACTAATTAGATCAGTGAAGTGACAAAGAGCAGAGAAAACACTGAACTGTCGAGTTCACTAGATCTGAGCAAACACATAATCTGCAGATGGTGTTAAGACACGGCTGAAGGCGAGAAGGTGTAAATTAACCTGTCATTGCATTAACCATAAAAGACTGATAAACTGTGGAAGCAGGGATGGGCAATATGTCATAATCCTTATATCATGATACTGCATAACGTTTTTATGATAATGAGAAGAGTTTGTTTAGTTTTTCATCTACAGTTCCTTTCAAGTGAATTTTTTGTTTTAACATGTTCTCTTACAGACATATGAAAACGTGTGGACATTCCTGGTCAAACATGAACATGCATGTTTTGTTGATTTTCTGAGTCAAAGAGAACAGAGAACACACTTCTGCACATTTATAAGCACAACTTTTGGTCGCATTTTGGTTTGTTATTCCAAATGTGAGAGTATTTTGACAGTACTTTGTGTTTCAGTTAACTAGTTCATCCCATAGTGTCACATTAAATTACAGCCACTGCCAGCTCTGCAGTCAGGCTGCCAGAATAAATCTGATCTTTAACATATCCAGGTTGTATCCAGACTGATTTTTGATAATCCGGACAGGGAAAAAAGACTTGAAATCCAAACCACATTTGGAGGTGGTTTGAAATGCAAGTCCAATTGGATTCTTACAGGTGTATCCCAGTTTGACGCTCTGACTGCTCAAATAAGGTTTTGCCTCATTTGTATTGCAACAAACAACAACGTTAGACAGAGTTATTGTTTAGAGGTCGAAATGATGCACCTCTGTCCCTCCTGCATCTGCAGCCATGTCACAAGGGTAGCTACGTAGTTACTAACGTCTATGTCAGTACCACAGCGACTCACGCTGACAAGTTGATGACATCTGGACACACAAATCTGATCTGAGGACTTACAAATGACAGTACAGACAGTCGTCTTAAAAGACCTAATTTGAGAATTGCTTACAGTCTGAACAGCCCTATAGACGAAAAAAAAATGTCTTGTAGGCATAAAGCATGCTTGGGAAGGAGTTTAATGCTGCTGTAGATGATCTTGCATAATCATGACGCTGGCTTTAAAATCATATAAATAGTTCTAGCTGTTACATTTAACAGTAAAACTGATGTAAATTTACAGTATCTTTTACAGCTTGTAGCTGGAAACAATGTTGCTGGCATTTCATCTGGACTTGTTAGCTAACTATAAAAAGATGACAGGAAACACATAACAGTCCACTTTTGGTTGTGTGGTTATGGTTATGTTGAAGGTGTTAGTTGAGAATTTGCATGATGTTCCTGGCTACAGTATACCTGCACAGTTGACCACACATGGAGTCTCAATGGTCCCAAAATCTGTCTCCACGGCCTTCACTCTCTTCACTCCCACGTGATCAGTTTGCACTTGAATGCCGGTCACTGGACAGTTCTCTATTACCTGGAACCAAAGATATAATTTAAGTTCTGAACAACATAGTCTGGCAGATGAATGTAACATACTAGTGTTCTGTTTTTCTTAGGTTCGGAGCAGGTTATCCACTGCACTAATCCTGGGGTTCGATTCCCAGTCCAAGCAAGCACACAGTGCTATAACAATACAGCTTTAAGCACAATCGGCCAATGGCAGATGCTGATTGAGGGTGACACTAAAACTGTTATGCTGTGTTCTTTGGGAGGCAAATCTAGCCAAAAAAGATACTACAATTAAAACAGTAAAATATAAATGCAAATCTCTATTTGTCATTTCTTCTTCCTGCGCAAATATCCTGCCAAAATTGAAAATGAAACTAAATACTTACATTTGCAATACAAAAAAAATAAATAAATAAATTAAAGGCCTATTTGCCATTTCATTTTGTCATTGCCCTGGAATTTCATGGTCACATCTAAAATGGAAAAGTTAATTGGGAAAAGAAAATCTAAGCTTCACTTTAGCTTTGCCTTTTCTTCGTGAAATGCATAATACGTGCCATAACTATAATCAAAATGCAATGTTTATGCTGTTATTTTTTTTTCAAATACAAATACAAAATGGATAAATCAACAGTAAAGTGATAGTCTGCCATTGGGTTTTCAGAGTGGATGCGTTCTAAGTGTCAGAATAAAAAGGCAAACAGGAATGAACATCAGCGCCATCTGCTGGTGATTTACTTACTGTTTCCCACTTTGCGGTTTTGTTTTCAAGTTCACCAACATGTAAACGTATGTTCATTAGCAGTGGATCTCTTTCATGGACTACAGAACTGTCCATGAAATAGACCCTTTGTATAAATGTCCGTTATAAGTAATAGCAGACTAAAGCCCTATTCAAGCAGCATCAGTTTTACATGGGGAGGTGGACTAATGACCGATTTATGATTTGAGTGTTGAAGGTTTGCCACATAAATACATTACCACATCTCCCCATGTAAAACTAATCCCGTCCGAATAGGGTAAAACTCATTTCCCCTCTATATAACTACTGCAGAAACGATATAAAATTGTCTTATTTTAGACTTTTTTTTTCATGCACTGTCATGATAAACAGTGAGAGTAAAAAGGTGGATGAAGCTGACTTAAGTTTAAACAGAGCTAAAACTCTGTACATGTGGCGCGTTCACTGCTGCTGCAGCTGCCCACATCAAGCAGCTTGTCTCTTTTTACAGCATGCCAACGCTTTCTGTACCCTAATATTTATTTCAAAAAAAAAAAAACCTTATTATGTTGTTTGAATTTGGTAGACTGTGTATATTTTTGGCTAGCTATGTTACACTTTCTGTGTCACATTTACTAGAAATGTTTGTACTTGTTTCTTTAAAAAGCTGATACTACAGACAATAAACCATCAGCAATAGAATTTCTCCTGTTTTAGCTTAGTATGAACAGCTAACGTTTGTTGTACATTAGGTCAGAGACACGGCCTGGCTCTCCTACTTCACACACATCTGTTTGAGAAAAGGGAAATCAGAACATCACAGCATAACACGATGCTAAGATCCAAGCAGGTCGTGTTTTTCAGTGAGCAGTGAAACATGGCTGTCATCTGAACTGCTTTAAAATTATATAAACAATGTCTATAACTATAAAAAACTATAAACAAAGTCTATTAATTCCATTCCATAAAATGGGAATATTACCAAAATCACCGGCACTAAGGCTGCTTGATATGTACAGGAGCAGCAACAGTAAACAGACCTGCTCCACACATACAACATTTTAGCTCTGTTTAAAGTTAAATCAGCTCCATCCACTTTGTATTCTCACTATCACACAGTGCTTGAAAACCAAAATGTGTATCACCAAAAATGTAAATCACCAGCAGATGCTGCCGATGCTCATTTCCTTTTGCCTTTTCATTTTGACACTTAAAAACCACTCAGGTCGAGAACTGAATTGCAAACTGTCACTCTGTTGATGAGTGATCCATTTAGCATTTTCATTTTGCCTATTGCTATTAAAAAGAATAACAGCATGAACACTGCATTTTGATTTTAGTTTTGGCATGCATTATGCATTTAACAAAGAACCCTATTAGCTTTTCCATTTTAGTTTTGGCAGGATATTTACGCAGATGTTTGGAAAAAGAAATGGCAAATAGAAGTTTGCATTTACATTTTACTGTTTTAATCATAAAGTCCTTTTTGGCTGGATGTTCAAATATTTGCTTTAAAAAATACTAATAAAATACTAAATACTAACACTAAATACTAATACTAAACTGTGAAATGCACTGCTTCTTAACACATGACAAAGCAGAAACTTTAAAATTATTACATTTAAATAAACTGCAACAGAACTGAAGTTTGTTAGGCTCAGCTCTTTTGAATTTGATGTACTCTTCACTCTTAAATAAAACGGCAGAGCTCCAAAATGAGAGGCGAGACCAGTCGCAAAAGCAGTTTCATGTGTCACCAATACAATAAAATTACACACAAAACAGTAAATATGATATATGGTATATGTTAATGACTAAAATGTAACCAAGTAAAAAAAAAAAAAAAAAAGTAGATTAATTTCCTCCCAAATGTACTTCAGCAGAAGTTAATATAGTAAAGAAAACATTCAGGAAAGCACAAATCTGTCAAACATGCATGTACTGGAAAATGTAGCTACTTACAACCTACCACTGACATCAGATCATGATCAGGCTAAGTGTTACCAAAAACAGAGCTACGCTGTACCATGGCTCCGCGGGCAGTGGCTGCTCTAGACAGGGTGGTGCAGGTTCCAGCAGGGTCCATGGTACCGTCTTTGGGCACATACAGAGTACCATACAGATCCTTAACATTCATCAGAGGGTACAGCTCTTTGGTCTCAGCTGGTGACAGCACATATGACTCGATACCGTACACCTTCCCCAACTGACGGGAACAAGAAGCACACCACAATTTAATAAGCACAAAATAAAAGATTAAATAATACAGCGTTATAAATGCTAATCGGTTGTTTAAGTACAACAGTGAAACATGTAATAGGGGAAGCCTGTGCAAAGGCTGTAGGCTGTGAAGAAACAGCAAAAGATCCTGAAATCAATTTAAAACTAAGCAAGCCTCCATTCACAGGTAATTTCTCTAAATATTAGCACTACTGATTCCTTAAAGTCATTAAGTGTGATGTGAAATGTTCTAATCTGAAACAGAAGTTTAACATTTTAGGAGTGTTGACCCTGGTGGTGAAGGTTTAATGCCTCTAAAGGCTCCCTCCCATAAAAAGGTTACAAGTACACTAACCTGATGCCAGAGGCATAGTTATGAGATAGATCTGAGATTACACTCACTCAAATAGTTGCACCCAGAAGGAAGTGTTGGAATGCAATGCTAAAAATTTAGACTGATATGGGGAATGTTTATTGAGGTACATAAACAGAAGAAGTGCCTCTCAGTTTGGCATCAGGTGACCATGTTTGCTAATACAACATCAACATCTTGGGATGGGGCTGTAGAGGTTTCTGATGGTGTCCTGTGATAATTGCACAGTTCCTGCAGATTTTGCAGTAGAGGTAGAGGTGGAATGACACCAGCCCTTCTGGACATGTGACATTTGACAAACCGTTTATCTTGGCACTGACCACAGTGCCTCCACACATGGATTCGTTGGTTGTCTCCACCAAGACAAAAGCAAGACTCATCACTGAAGATGACCTGCTGCCATTCTGAGTCACTCCATGACAGTCTGGAACAACACCGTTGCAGTCCTTGGCGATGCTGACAAGGCGTTAAGGGCAGTCGTTGAAACGGTCTGAGTGCATGTAGTCCTGTGTTGTGCAGCCATCTGCCAACAGTTCTCATCCTTGCTTACATCACATGCCACACAGGCAAGAAACTTAAATCGCATGTCTCGTGATGTCAAACCTACCCACCAAGTTTTGTTATTGTCGGCTGATTCCTTCTGGGTGCAACTTTTGTTTGATAATGAAGAAGAAATAAAAAAAAATATCAGTGTATTAGTGCACTGGACATGGCTACAGACAATACAGTGCCTTCTGTTGCGTACCGACATGAGACGTTTGTACTCGTCCAGTCTCTGTTTGTTGGAGGCGATGAATAGTCCTCCGTTCTGGATCCAACCCGTCTCTAGGCCTGTCTCGGCCTCCAGCTCAGAGCTGACCACACGCCGAGTGTGAGCCAACAGTTCAACCTCCGTATCGCTGGGCCTCAACTGCCACAACAGACCTGAGAGAGAGTGTGTAAATGAAGGATTACAAGACCGACCAACAAATGTACAAAACTGCTATAAGTACAGAATGAACTGCACAACACTATCAACATAACAAGAAAGAAATTAAACCAGATTAAAATCATTTCTTTGAGAAGAACACATTAACAAAACACTGACACGCTTGACTAGTTTTGAGTAGAGAATTATTTGCAAAAGGCAACAGAGTTTAAAAATGCTGGATTTAGTCTGAGTATGAGCAACAAGGACACACCAAGGAACATAGACCATAGGGTGTCCAGTATAGTTTAGCAACTCCCCTACGTTTCCAATAAGCCTGTAAATTAACAGTCTCCAAAATTACAACACTGGGGGCAGGTAGGACAGCACAGCGCATACTGAAAAAAACAAAAGGCATCCCGGACATTGTAAGCAATTTAAAAGTCCTGTCTGGACTTCCTTTCACTCCTTTCACTCCTACTTCTGACACTTTCAGCTGCATCTTGGCATGTTGAGGAGATTTCTGGCAGCCCAGACACCACTTTTTTTAATACAATCGAAATTGGAAAGTTATTTGGAACACTGTACTATATGATGTGAAACCAGTTATGTGTCTAAGTACAAAATATGTATGTGTAATACGTAATAAATACTTTATTTTATGAAGAGCACCCCCCAGTGGTCAAATCTTATAAAACTTCACTGGTTGTAATAAAATACCTAAATAGACACACCATTCAAGTTTATGATGATTGGTCAGTTTTTTGAGTATTTTTTTTTTCATAAATTTTGGAAATAAAACCTAGAACTAGTTTGGAAAAGTAGGTTTCACATATTATACAAACTTGCAAACAATCTAAGTAGCCAGGGCTAAAAAATTCTAAATTACAAATTGTTTTACTCTAAAATAAGGAAAAAATATTTTTGTAAAAATTATTGTCTAGGAGTTACTTTACTTTGCCTTAGCGCCCCCTTTGGCTAATCTATGTAATTGTAGCTGTACCTTCAGCCAAGTTTGGTGTTTCTGGGCCAATATGGCCACCATAGCCACCATATTCTAATTAATAGTTCTCAAAAAATTCACAATTATTTAAAAATTCTATAAATTGAGAATTCTTCATTAAAAAATTGAAACATGACCGGGTGGTTCAGGAGCAGATTCTGAGGTAGCCCATGGCACACGTACGTCATTAGGGGCGGTACACTAATTGCTGAATAACTGATTGTCAGCAACCATAAGTCTAATCAAGCTGAAAATTTGCATGCAGCACGTTTGAGACAGATTATAAGTGAATTTATACCTTAAAGCATGCGGGAAAATGCCATACTTAAGTATGTTCCCTGTAGAAGATTTGTTACTTTATTTTATACAATCAACTTTTGCATACGACTGATAGGAAGCAAGTTTGTTAATGAGCCAATGTGGCTACTTTAGGCTTGTACTTTAAAAGGCACATACACTAAACAAAAACACTACTTACTTATGCCCATAAACTGTAAGCTAAAATTTCATGATTAAGACAGGCATGAAAATCAGATCTGAGCAATACATTACAAGACTTGTAATACAAACTTAAACAGAACTCAGAGTTGATGTACACATTAAAGCTTGGGCGCCTTGTTCTTCTGTGAGCACCAAGTGTACCTGCAGTGTGCCAGGTGGTGCCCGCCGTCAGCCTATCCCGCTCCAGCAGCACCACGTTGGTCATGCCCATCTTACACAGGTGGTAGAGGGTCTGGCAGCCCAGGCTGCCCCCTCCGATCACCACGGCATCTGCGGATCTGGGCAGGGGTTTGGTGGGCCCACCGAGGCCGTCCTCTTGTTTGAGGGTCTTGGCATAGGGGACGCTTTTCTCTGTGGTATGCTCACTCTGGACACTGTAGCAACGAGCGCTGACACGGCACAGGGGCCCCAGAGGCCGCCGACACCCCATTACTTTCCACACTGCTGTCCCCAAAAAAGCCATGGCCCCTGAAACAAGACAGACAGGCAATAAGCATCAATAGTACACAAACCCAAACTCCGTGGGCTCCTCTTTGTTTGACTAGTTCCCTTCAGATGGTCTACACTACGGGTCCGTCATCAGTTTCCACATCAATGTTAACTCATCAGTTAATGATCACATTTAACAGGTATGCTTGAGCAACACCAACACCAGGCCTGCCGGATCAAATGTCATCAGTGCCATTCTGCTGACATTTTGTTAATTAACTATCTGATACACTGAGATAAATAAAATAGTTGCATAAAATAAATTGCTGTATTGCAGTGAATCAATCTGAAAGCAAATCAATTACACCCATTTTGGAAAGTTTGAACAAATTATAGTTTATCATAGTGCAACTGCGGTTTACTGTTGTGCAAAATGTCAATAAAAATAGAATGAAATGTACAAATAATTTCAAACTCCATATTTATAGAATTCTTTAAATATATGCACATTTTCAATTGATGATAGCAACATGTTTCAAAAAAAGTTGGTACAGGTTAACGCTCACCACTGTGTTCATTACCTCTAACCATATTCAGGTCAGTTTAGAACCCAGACTCCTTTACTACGGCACTGTGCTGTTGTAATACGTCCATAATGTGGTATATTGTCTTGCTGAAATAAGCAAGACTTTCCCTGCAAAAGACGTTGTCTGGATGGAACTTATGTTGCTCTGTGTCTCATTCAACACATATGGACCTTCACAGATCTGCAAGTCACCCATGCCATGTGCACTAATGCTGCCCCATACCATCACGGATGGCGGCTTGTGAAACTTGAAAACAAGCTGGATGGTCTCTCTCCTCTTTACCCCAGAGGATGTAGTGTCCATGAGTTCTTAAAGAGCATTTCCATTTTTGATTGGTCGGACAACAGGACACTTTTCCACTTCACCTCAGTCCATCTTAAATGAGCTTTGGCCCAGAGAAGGCGGTGGGGTTTCTGGATCTGTTTATATCTGGTTTCTTCTTTGCATGGTAGGACTTTCTTTTATACCCAATTACGTTACTGACCTGTTGCCAGTTAACCTAATTAGGCGTGAGACGTTCCGCCAGGTGTTTCTTTTTGCCCCATACCAACTTTTTTGAAATGGGGCATCAAATTCAAAACTGGCATATATTAAAAAAAAAATTCTCAGGTTTCAAAATCATAAAAAAAAATCAGAACCAAATCATATGTATGGCATTTTATGATGTTCTGAACTGTTAAAATGAAGAGGTTGTGAAGTCACTTCTATATGTTGGCTAGTTAACTTCGAGTATAGTCAAAGTTACAGTTTAGCTTAAATCACGAAGATGATGATAAATGATCTAGATAGTGTGTCACTACAGCAGCCAGACTTTAGTCTACCTTAAAGTGAAAGCTTGGCATATCTGCATCTATTGAGTTTGGTGCTTGTTCTGGTTGAAGAAGCAAGGAAGAAAACATCAGCACAAATACAAACGGAAGGAGTCGGTACAGAAGTAGATACAGCATTTCTATCAATACTCTAATCATTCTTATCAGTCACAATAGAAATGTCACCAGAGAGAAAGAGAAGCTCAGCACAAACAAGGAATGCACTCTTAAAAATGCTTCTAGTTAACACTTCTGTGTTTCATGCTGCCACACAGAGTCTGAACTGGTTTAACCAAGTTATAATATCACTCAAGAAAGCTGAAAAGAGACCTTGGAATCCTTACAAATCCTGCACTGACTAAAGATAGTTTCATGAAAGGAATCCAAAGGGACTCCCAATCATCAGCCCATCCATGACGATCAAGTCATCAAATCAAAAATAATAAATCAAAAATAATAAATGTACACAAATCATTCAGAGTGATCTGATGTGACACACAAATCGACATGTGCCTTCTGCGTTTTTATACATACACTCAAAAAAATAGTTGCATCCAGATTGCACTGCTATTTGGATGGACGTTTATCAGGAACAATAAATGACAATAACTTTAGACTGATATTTATTGAGCTACACATACAGAAGTAGTGTCTCTCAGTATGGCATTGGGCCACCATGTTTGGTAACGCAACATGCATACATCTCAGCATGGAGTTGTAGAGGTTCCTAATGGTGTCCTGCAATAAGCCATCCCAGTCACATGCTTGGTGATGCTAAACTCACAACGTTTCCTCTAGTCTGGAAAGGAATGAAGAGCATGGAGGAGGAGGGACTGTTCTGTTGATATGTTGCTCCCTATATGTTTAAAGTATTAATTTGACAGGTTCTGTCATCTTACAAACCGCTCCTTTCAGGTAAAGCTGTTACATAATGCTTTAAATGCTTCTGACATCTGGTTATTGGTGCTGGATCACCACCACTGTTAACCCTTTTCCACCAATGTGGAACGGGTTCGGTTCCAGTTCGCACACCTAATTTTGAACCATTCTGCACATTTCCACCAAAAACAAATAAACAGGTTTGGAACCCTCTGTTGATGTTGATGACGTATCCTTTGATGTTCCATGGTTCTAATAAAAAACTGGTGCAAACTCACCAAGGTTCTACAAAGCCTGAACAGAACCAGTTCAAGAACCAGGGTTCTTTTGGTGGAAACGGGTCTGTGATAGAACTTGGTGAGTTTTGGTGAGTTTTCCTAGAACAGAGCATTTCACACCACACCACTCCGAATGTCTACATCTGACCCGTTTAATTATACCGTTTAATGAAGTGTTGCAAAATCAGAGGAATTCCCCTTTAAACCAGACTCAAACAAACTAGATGAAATGCTGAATACACAGGCCAGGAGTTGCTTTGGTGGACTGGGCTATAAGCCAATGTTTCACCAGCTGCCTAGGCGAAACATAAGAATGTGGCCTGTTTCAAGTTCTACCAACACTGGCATATTAACTAAAGCTGTTTTTAGCCCATTTACAAACCCAATTACAGACCTTAACTTGAACCCAGAGCTTCGTGTGGATATGGGTTAGCAGAGCAGCTCAGATCAGATCACTAAATTACTGAGGAGAAACATTTACACATATCAGGGAACTTTCATAAATTTCAAAACTGTCTTGAAAATTGACATTTTACTGAAATAAACCGGTGGTATACCTGATCTCCTAGCTGGAAACTGACTAAATAAAGCCCATACATGGTATATCCTAGCTCTAATGGATGGATACTCCGCAGCTGATGCTGCATGCTGTTTTGCATGCTGGTTTGGTTATTGTTCTTGAGGACACGTGACTCTGAACATGCAAAAATAACTTTACAGTACAGTCAGCGTTCAGTCTCAAGCACGCACGCTAATCACCTCTGATCCACTGCAGCTCCAAACTTCACTCTCCGCGCTGCAGGAGGAGCAGAAGTAGGTCAGTAGAGCAGCAAAACTCTCGGCTCTCTACAAGATACAACACAGTAAAGTAAAAACACTTACAGTCTGCGGGCTTCCCTCTGATCTCTGACCTGGAATACGTCCAGTGTGGTCAAATACGCACGAGTAGACGGTGAACTGCAAACGCAGCTCTGTGTGTGTCTGTATGTGTACGAGCAGCCACGCGGCTTGAAAGTGTTGTGGGTGTAGTGCGCGTGTGCAGGAATGCATGGTGGACATTCATGCGCGCACACACAGAGACAGACACAGCTGTGCAGGCGCAGCACAGCCAGTGAACCAGAACGCCAACGAGGCTGCAACTGGTCTGTAGAACAGCGTCATATTAGACAAGGAGCTTAGGTACATTAAAGGGGAACTCCACCGCTTATTAAAATTTCTGTACGAGTTAATAAGCTAAGACATATAAACAAAGTCGTTTAGAGTGGTGTGGTGTGAGATGTTCTGTTCTAGAGAAATGTCCTGAATTTGGAAAGAGGGGTAACCTACAATGTCAGGATCAACAAAAAGTGTTCGATTTAAATGAAAATGAAATAGAAAAACAGATTATTTTGGTTACCGGGGGTAAATAGGAACTCTGGTGAACTTTTCATCATCTAAAGATTGAGATGTAAACAAAGTCATTCACACAGGTTTACTGTGAAACGCTCTGTGTTCTAGAGAAGCTTACCAAGTGAGAATTGTTAACATTGGTGGCAACAGGAACTAGTCATCAGTGCAGTGAAAGTATTTTGTGCAACATTTGTGCTGATTTCCATTTTATGGTGAGACCTAAAGCTAAAGAACAGATCACATGTAGTCATAAAACTATATACACTCATCATCAAAAGAATAGTTGCACCCAGAAGGAGGTGTTGGATTTTAATGCTTTTGGGAAGGAAGATAAAGGTTACCAGGAACAATAAATGATAAATTTAGACTGATATGGACAGTATTTATTGAACTACACATACAGAACTAGTGTCTCTCAGTATGGTGTTGGACCACCATATTTGCTAATGCAACATGCCAGACGTCTCGGAATGGAGTTGTAGAGGTTCCTAATGGTGTCCTGTGATAATCCATCCCATACAGCTGGAACATTCTCACACAGTTCCTGTAGATGTTGCAGTAGGGGTGGAGGTAAAGTGACACCAGGCCTTCTGGACGTGCGACACGTAACAACAAACCGTTCATCTTGGTGCTGACCACAGTGCCACTACACACAGATTCATTGGTCGTCTCCGCCAAGACAAAAGCATGATTCATCATTGAAGATGACCTGCTGCTTTCAGAGTCACTCAATGACAGTCTGGCATGACACCATTACAATCTTGGATGATGCTGACATGGTGTTAAGGGCAGTTGCGGTATGGGTATGCGTGTTGTTGGGTCACTCCATGCATGTCGGACAATTCATTGGTTCTCTATTTCCGTGGTTCCCTTAGATCCTTCATGTCGCTGGAGCTCGCCTTCTTCTATCCACTGCTACCAAAAGCATACTATGGTAATATCCATACAACCGGTATGGCACGTAATTCATTGATAAGCCTTTCCTGCTTCCCGGAGCCATACGATACGACCCCTCTCAAACTCTTCCAACTGCTCAAATTGCTTTCAAACTCTTCTCTGAGGCATACTTTGCTTTCAAAGGATGCTATCAACACAACAGCACAAGTCAGAATGCAAAGCACGCTGTCAGTCAAATACAGCAATAAGGCCTGTTTGCGCAGCCGAGCATGAAACTTAAATTATTTGCATGTCTCATGATGTCAGACCAACCCACCGAGTTTCATTCCTGTCAGCTGATTCCTTCTGGGTGCAACTATTTTTTCGATGCTAAGTGTATAACCTCATAAAGCCTCATAAAATACAAGACTATTCCTTTAACACCTATCAACCTGTTTTGCAGGTTTAAGCGTTGTTCAGCTCCACCACCCCTGATGATCAGCTATTGGCTCATTACCAGGTGATTGTTGACTTAAACTGGGCGTGTTGGAGCAGGAAATGCTGGTCAATGAAGGGTGGGACTGCTTCAATACCAGGACTGAGAAGTACTGGTCTGTATGACCCACTAATTTCTATTCATCATGTAATAATTTTAGACATATATGTGAGGGATAAGCCAGTGCCAATATCAGATATTAAAATGTACGTTCATTTATTTGTAGACGGACAGTAAAAGTAGCCCAGCATTACCTTCAAACATCAGTTGAACATATCAGTCAAATCTAATCATGCACTATATGGCCAGAAGTATGTGGACACCAACCCATCAGCTTGTTGGACCACCCATTTAAAAACCATGAGCATTCATTTGGAGTGTCCTGCCTCTTTGCAGCCAAAACAGCCTCCATTTTTCTGGGAAGGCTCTCCTCAAGATTTCGGAGTGTCAGCGGGAGGCTGAATGCTTGCTCATGGAAAGCCACTTCCTGAAGCTCCTGTTCACAGTTTTTGCTTCCAGAGGCAATGTGGAGCTCTGTAGTGACAACCGCAACAGAGGACAGGTCATTTTATAGGTAGGCCAGTTTGCATGGTCTACCACTTTGAAGGGGATGCAGAAACTAGCTGACTTCACTGCTTGGGGACGATGCTTTAAGCTTGAAGTCGAGTAGTTGCTGATCATGTGTGATGACACTAACAACATGGACACCACAGAGAAGACAACAGGTAAGGTGATTCCTGTGTCCATATCTTTAGAGTCTTGAATCTAGCAAAGCTTGTTGGAAAGGGCATTTCATGCTGTGACTGACCTGTGAAGTTTGCCATTGTCACATGATCAGCGATTAGTCAACATCGATGCAGCTTGAATGACTTAACTGTCGACTTGAAAAAATCTAAAGTTGTGCAACCGCCACTGCTTCATGGCTGTGCTGTTGTTGTTACTAGATGCTTCCATTTCACAATAATAACACTTACAGTTGCAAATCTAGCAACTCTTTCTCACGCTGACTTGGGGCAAAGCTGTCATCCCATGACAGAGCCATGTTTTATGTCAATGAGTTCTTCAGTATGACCCATTCTACCGTCTGTGTTAGTCTATGGAGACTGTTTGGTTATGTGCTTGATTTTAAACTCCCTGTTAGCACTGGGTGTAGCTGAAACCTGAACTCAATAATTAGGAGGTTGTCCACATACTTTTGACTATATAGTGTATGCTCCAGCTGCTGCTCTTTCCTTACTGACTTTAGAGTAAATGGAGCAGAAGAGAAACAAATGCTCTCCTCTCACGTGACCGAACTGCTCTGTAAAAACAGAAGCATTGCTGGGCGCTGGGGAGATGAAGGTCTTCTTTCATGGTTATCTGAGGTCAGTTTAGTGTTTTGTTCGTACATTGACTTAAAAGGGGCATTGGGAACTAAGACTACGCTATAATATTTGCGACTATTTTTCATGTTATGTATGTTAATGTGCACCCCTTAGCATTGTTGATCCATCATCATTTTTTTTTCTTTTACATTTAGCATTTTTTGTTTTCTGACTACAATACCCAGCATGCATCATGCAAAGACCACTGGGGACTCGTCCCCATAGTGATAAAGAAACCCACTGATGCACTCTCATACAGTGACTAATAAACAGATGATATTTGGCTTTCTGTCAGGCTTTCGTTCAAATCATAGCACAGAGGCAGCACTGGTCCATGCTATTAATGACCTAAAGCTAAATACAGACTCACACAAACCATCTGTCCTGGTCCTACTGGATCTGTCTTGGTCCTACCAGGCAGAGAAGTCATATTACTCCTGTTTTAAGAGAGTTGGAATGGTTACTAGTATCACTTAGGATAGATTTAAATATTCTTTTATTGTTTTTTAATGCATTATATGGCTTACACCGGAGTATGTTACAAACTGCCTATCTGCATATGCTCCAAAATGTGATCTTAGGTCTTAACATTAGTCTTTAACACTTCATGAAACATCAGTCTTATGAAAATCCATGAGTGGCAAAGCATCTTTTAGCTACTATGCCTCTAAACAGTGGAATGCTTCACCCTTTACCCTTGACAGTCCAGTTCCATTCAAATATTTAAGGTAATATTAAAAACAAATCTTTTCTTAGCTTTTACTTGACCAGTATGTGTTGTATGTAACTTTATTTCATTTTCTATTTTAATTTTTTATTTTCTTTTAAAACTATTTATACTTGATGTGCAGCACTTTGGAATGTACACTGTATATGAAAGGTGCTATATAAATAAAGATTATTATTATTATTATTATTATTATTATTATTATTATTATTATAGTAATATCAGCGGCCTGACCTTCTTCTAAATTCACCATCAAACATCCTGCTCTCACGTATCCGCATCATCAAAAGTCTTGTATATTTACAAAAGAAACTTTTACCTTTAAGATGCCTTATCTGAAGGGGGCTTCTTAGTCTCGAACCAGAAAATCTCACTCTCATGACTAATGCAACACAACTTGAAAGGGCCCATATCATGGGAAACCACAGGAGTATAAGCATTGTTCAAGTTCAAGACGTACCACTCACTCTCCAGACCATACAGCCCATATGTGGAAACTATGCTGCAAAAACAGCCTGTTTCATTCTAAGGGTTAAGACAGGTTGGAAAATGGTAGAAATGAATTATGATCATTTTGGGTACATAAAACCGCACAAAATGTATAAATAGACACCTTGTAAGTGAATTATAAGACAGGTATTTAACACCATATGATAGATTTTCCTTATGTATTTAGAGACGGCTCTCTGAATAGTAAATGTGCAAAGTTCGAAACATACCTTTCACTAGCTATTCCATGCAGTACAAGTATACTGTCATCTTAGAATATAAGCTGTGCATGCCAGTGGTGACTGAATTAAAGGGGAATTCCACTGATTTTTCAAAAATTCTGCATAATAACATTTTTACCTCCCAGAAATCACCACTGTAAAGTAATCTGAGTCCACTGAAACAGTACATTGAAACTTTCTGAACCACTGAGTTACACAGAAATGTAGACAATTTGGTCCCCTTTCCCCTTTCTGTTATTGGGTTTTAGCAGGACATTGTGTAGAATATTTAATGTGCAGAATGCCTCAGTGAGAAATTGGTGAAATTCACTTGTTGTTCTTTTTTGCCACAGAACATTAAAGTCAACAGCCACCCTCAAAAAAAGCCACAAGGCTGACCTTTGGCCTCTGGCTGGGTTATTTGTTATCAGAGGCTAAAAAACATAAAGGAGAACACGATCCCACACAGACAGAGTCACTGAACTCAGAGAACCCTGCCCATCCGTGACAGCCAATCAAAAGTGGGCTCCAGGTCCACCGCCTCTACGCCCACAGCCGCTCAAATCGCGCTGGTCTGGACCGCACAGGCTGGTCAGAGTGTGGACAAAGCTGTGAGAGATGGGGAAAGATGGAGTTTTTGTTTTAAGAGCCCATTTACATATTTCCAACTATTCAGGGCACAGCAGTTTAGCTCCACTAACTCATCATGAAGTTCTAAGGAGTGTTTCTGCTTTGGGATTGAGGCACCATTCAGAACAGAGCTCGTTTACATATTCTCACTGTCCAAAGTAGTGACTTTACAGAACATCATTAACTCTGAATGCAAGTTAATGGAAAGAGTAAACTAGGAGCTTTTCTACTGGTCCTGTTATCATAAAAGTCCCACAGTTTAACACACGGCTGCTGTTCAAATGACCTACAAAGTAAAAGTTTGTTTAATAAAGAAATTAAAAGAGGTTGGAAATGGACTTAAAATACAAGAAAAAATTAGGATAAGCTCACTTCAAATATCTTGTATATTTTTTTAATTATTTAAAATAATATTTATTTAAGGGAGCAGCATGTAAGATTTAGTGGCACCTAGTGGTGAGGTTACACATTGCAAAGAACTAAACTAAGCCCCTCCTTCACCCCCAGAACTTACAGTGGCTGTCACTGTTTTGTTTTGCTTCTTCATGCTTTTGCTTCTCTGATGATGATGATTCACCTTCCCTTATTTTTCTTGTGCCAAAGAATGAGTTTGATCCTCCCAGTTGTCAAAATTAGGGTTCTCAGACTTTTCACAACCTAAAATGGATATCTGATTCTTCTTATTGTTCAGCACCACTGAATTCAGACCGCTGTTTCAATGTAAAACCGTGAAACATGGTGGTGGCAGCCTCTGGTGGAGGATGAGGACTCAAAAAAATATATTTTAAATAATTTGTTTATACTTTAATCATTTATAATATTGGTTTGGACATGGTTATATTTATTTATTTATTTATTTTTATTTATTATATTTTATTTATTTAGAAATATTTTAAAAATAATATTATTTTTATTCATTAACACTTGTTTATTTATTAACATAATTATAAACACTTGTAACACTTGTAATGTGTTGTAATAACCCATAATCTAAGCACTTTGTCTCATTCTGCTAATACTGATGGCACGATTACCTTACAGGGTTGTGCAACAAGGCAAAACAACACATACAGTCCTGAGTGGTAGCTGTCTCTGCTGAACGATATCTCTTACACTGAAAAACAAGAGTTGCTGACATACCAATATGCTGTTAAAACTGTTTAAGGTGGTCAGAGTGCTCAGCGTGAGTTCAGGTGGTTGTGAAACAGTCCTCCGATGGTAAAGGAGTCTCTTTTGGAATGTAGTTTGTTATTTAAGACCCCCAGGCATATGTCCTAAGATAGACCCAAGGAGAGTGTTGTGGGGGGGTAGTGTGATGAGTAGGGTTGAGTGGCTGCTTTCAAACACACACAAAAAAACTAATAACGTATATGCCAAAGTCTGATATGCCAAAATATGTAAGAAGTTCTCTCAACTTAATGTTTTATTTTTGTCTGGTTTCAGAGTTAACTTACTGTGTTTGTTTTTCTGTATTTCTAAAGTCTCTCTGTGCTGCGTAGTTCAGGCCTTTTCCAGCTCATCGCAACTTAATGGGAAAATCTGTTGTTCTGTAGTATGTAAACAATGGTAAAGAAATTAAGACCCAACAGCTCATTTTAAATTCTTTGTTTCTGCGGTGTCACAAAAAACAACACATTTTCATATATCTGTCTATTCAGCATACAGCAGTTTAATCTGCTCATTCATGTTAATGTTGCATGTGTTTCAGCCCAATTCATGTGTTTCTTTTTAAGTGATGCACAATAACTCAACTCAATAACTTTAACTCACTCATCTGATTTGACCAATCATCAGGGTGTCTAATGTATTTTTCACAGGGAACCGCCTCCAAGATTGTAATTTAATCCAAGACTATTCTCAATCTATGAATGTAGAAGTGTTCCAAGGCATGAGGCAAGACAGCGGAATGGCTTTAACGGACCCTCACTAGATTAGACCGTGCTGATTGTTATGAAGATCAGATGAGGCTGCAGGGCAGATTTTGCAAAATGTCACAACATGCATCCCAAGCCTTCATTGCACAGCAGCAATACAATCAGTCAAATCAGTTTTTTGGACATGTTAGAAAAAGAAAAAAAAAAGAAAGAAAAAAAAAATCAGTGGATCATGAAATCTCTGTTTTGGTATAAAGCAGAATTCTGTTTCTCAGGTTTGAAAGGAGTCTGGGACTAATTTAGACCAGAAAACGAGGCCCTACTTCACTGAATACCACTATAACATTCTACAGTGGGTGCTTTATATCAAACAAAGCTGTAAAACGTAATTGTTCTCAGCATTCTGGTAACAACTCTCACTTTCTTTGTGACCCTTTCCAGTTGTGTTCCACAAATCCACCTCAAGGTGGCAGTAGTAATGCACAGGCTGCATTTGAGAGGCAGCTGGCACCCCTAATGGACAAAGAGCAAACTTGAGTGGTTTTTAATAGGGAATTCCACCACTTTTCCAAAATTTCCAACTGAAAATTTGAGTGGTTTGATGTGAAGTGGTTCACTGTAGTGAAACTTAACAGCTTTCTTTCCTTACTTTGGTGGTAATGGAAACCGGGTCTCCTAATATCAAAACCACAAATGTAGGCAGTTTATTATCCACAATGAGTTAATCAACACTTACCGTTTGAGTTTTTATACGTTGTGCTGATAACAGTAAAATAGAAAAAAATTTTCATTTTCTTTTGGAACCATTTTACCATAGAATGTACTGCGTGCATATATCTACTTTGAATAAAGTCTCAAAACGTCATTAAACAGTGTTGCATATTCATAGCCACTGCATATAATAACTTTCTGTGAGGGAGGTTTTAGAACAGGACGTCTGGTTCCTATCATCATCACCACCACCACCACCACCACTGAACAATCCTGACTCGGTAAGTTTCTGTAGAACAGAGCATTTCACACCAAACCACTCTGACTCTGTTTACTTCTTAAGCATTGATTAATGCTGAACATTCAAAAAATTGTGTAATCCTTAACAACTTGTTTTATTAGTTTATTATTAATTTATAAAGATGAACAAATATGTTATACATCAACAGTCATGAGGAAGAAATAAATTAGGAAAAAACATGAGATTAAGGGCAATGATGCTGATGCTGCTGCTGATGATGCAGCAAAATACTTAAAAATATACTGACTGGAAAAATGTACAGAAAATAAGACAATAATTGGTCAGAAGCTCATGCACACAAACATATTTGGACATGCATTTTTTTGTTCTGTGATTGTTGATTGTTTGTAGAATCTGTGCAAAGTGGCTGCTTGATTGTCTACAGATATAAGACTTTAGTGTAAATCTAATACACATTCCAAAGTATTCACTCCATGTGTTTAAAATGCCTTATTCATAAAAAATGCTCAATATTAAAAAAAACAAACAAAAACAAACAAGAAACCCCCCAAAAGAGCCAACAACTTCAAAACTAGCAAATAATACCTGGGACGTATTCCTGACTTGTTGCCCCTAATGCAACCACATACAGTGCAGTCTGTGAGTAAGGGACAGTTTGAGTTTTGGCTGTGAGACACAGGATGTGAAGTGAAACAGTGACAATGCAGTTCAAGAGCAGACGGTCAGCTTTAATTAATGGGTATATGTGCCAATGAACTGGATGAACTATGTAGGAATTACATTACTTTTTTTTTTTATACATAGTCCATTCAATTTAGCTTACAGACAGAAAATGAACAATTAGCAGCTCACCTGTTTCTTGGTCAGCTGTGTGCACAGGAGTGATAACAAAATGTGTAGATTTTTGATATGCTACTTGATCTGGAGTCCACTCCTGATCTGTCATCGTGAGCATTGGTCAAGTGTCAAAGCAGAGGTTTATTAAACAGTATAAATCAATAACCCAACAAAAACTGTGCTTATTCAGACTGCACTGTATGTACCTGAGAACACATACACGGTTGCACAAACACACACATGTACTGGGGGTGTTCTCTGAGACGGGGGTGTGTGTTATTGTGTGTGTTTAATGGGCTTCTGTGTTGAGGAACCTCATCCGAGAAGAGCTGGTACAGTCAAGGGAAAAGGTCTCTCACACATTTTCACATACCCTGACTTCCAGAACAGCTGACTCATTCAGAGAAGTGGCTCAAGAGCCTGCACTTCACAGCTCGTCCCTGTAGGAGGCGCTCTGAATTCCAGCCGGAGGGGTTCCTCCCTTTAGGTTTTTGTATGAGCCCCTCCAGTCCGTCCGCACGTTGTCATTATCCCACAGCGTGGACGTTTCTGTATCACTCACCCACTCTGGGTCTCCGGCGTAATGACAGGGCTGCACCAGCAAAGGGTTTGTGGAGTAGGCCTGCAGGTTCCGGTTCAGGAAATGGGATTTGTAGTCCTCACTGTTAAAAATAATTGAAAAAGTCACAACAGAGAATGTAACACATTCTCATAGCTAAAGCAGCCTAAAACTAGACTTTAATGCTATTGGTTAATTAATGCAGTGCTCTGTAGCACAGCATTGGATCCCTCAGCCTCACCAGTATAAAAGAATTCACAATTTTATGTTTTATGTTAGTTCATCAGTGTTCTCTCACTAGCATGCATTATGCAAATACATCATACAACCACTGAGAATCCTTGAATCCCTCTGGCGTCAAGCAATCCTGACTGCTAGCTTAGCCACTGCGCTATAGGCAAATAAGTACAACCAGGCAAACTCTTACTCTTGTGTAACTCTTACACTAAGGACAACAGATGAGGAGCCTAGTGATTTTGGAAAAATTCACATCCAGCTAGCAATGCAGAACCAGGGATCACTGCCACGAGCACATTATGCTCTACTGACGTTAAGACTGCATATTGCCAATAACCTGGCGATATGATACCTATACATAATACAGATGTTCTGTTTTAATATATTGTAATGTATTACATTAAATAATGATGATTTTTTAAATCTAATATTAGGAAAACTGTCATAGTATAAAAAACATGCATAGGTTTGCTAATGCTAACATTAGCACTGCACCTTTAGCTATTTGTTTACACTGAAGTACAAGACTCTAAGGGCTGAAAAGAGATTACAACACTGCAGTCAGGGGTTTAAACACAACATATAATGAACCACATTCCGCCACCCATCCGCCGCCTGCCATCTTTACATTAAACAGTATCACAATTTATTATATCACAATATTCAATCAATAATTATTTCAATCAATATTTATTTATATAGCACTTTTTACAACTGACGTTGTCTCAAAGCAGCTTCACAGAAAAGCAGTTTATATAAAGGAAAAGAAAAAGAAAAACACAGAGCCATGTATAGACGTAGGAAAGGGAATCCGGGTCCAAGCCCCCCATGAGGAAGCCAGAGGCAGCCAGTGGCAAGGAGAAGCTCCCTTGAGTAAGGAAGAAACCTCAAGAGGAACCAGGCTCGAGGGGGGAACCCATCCTCCTCTATATATATATAATAATATTCTGTATTTGCTCTAAATTTCTCTGGATCTCTGGACCGCCATTGTGGGCGAGCAACTCGGCAAGCTTGCTTAGGAAACGCCTGATTACAGAAGTCTGATACAAATTTGCATGATTCCTTGAATACTAACAATGCCATCCAGGGCTCGTTGGAAACTGTACATCATGCTGTAGTGACCTGTGGAGTTTGGATTTGTTACAGGCTATGAAAGTCACTTGTTGCAAAGCATCCTCTTGCCATGCCATTTGTGGTTTTATTCATGGTGTCATCAGCGATTTGTCTACTTCAACTTGACTTTCATCACAGAACTGCCAACTTCTGAACTTGTGCAACCCCTAAGGATTACTACAGTTATACGGCTGCAGTTAGATTTTCAGCCTGCTAGCAGTGGTGCCTGCCACCTGCCTTTGTTTAGCATTCTCCAGCAAAACAAAGAATATTTCAAATACATTAGATAGATAGACACATTAGATAGATACATCAGAATGAGGGTTACCTAGTCTTTTAAAACTAGGTAACTAGAAAATCTCCCTCTAATGCACTGATGGTTACAAATAAACAAACAAATGTACTGTTATGAAACAGGTGATTACATTATTCTTGTTGACCAATTCAATTCAATTTAATTCAACTTTGTCATTATACCAGTACAGGGTTGCACAGTATAACGAAACACAGTCAGGTTCCTATATATATATAGTGTAGCGCAAATAGACAAATAAGGACAAATAGACAATGTGTGCAAACAGTACAGTATGTGTGCAAGACATGTGCAAAGTGTAAGAGCAGTATCAGTTAAGTATGTGGTTGTAAACAGTATAGATACATAAAGTGTACAGTGCAGGAGAAGCAGCTTAATGTTCAGAGAAGCAGCTTAATGTGCAGACAGCTAAATTGCTTGGTACAGATGTTCAGTATAGATAAATAAATATAGATAAATAAGTACGTACAAAGCTGAGATGTTCAAGTATAAAGTATAAAGTGTAAAGTGTGGTGCAAACAGTCCTGAGGTAACAGAGCTAGTGGTGTGGTCATGTTCTGGTAGGCGCTGCCGGTGTGACCAGTTTGACAGCTCTAGGGTAACAGGGAACATACAAATAATTCATTTTACCTTCTGAAATTTGTCACACGGTTGAGTTGGTCAGCAACTATGTAAAAGCAAAGGAACGAGTGTAGAAAACCAGGCAAATGCTATCTGTAAACACATACCACATACCACTATATGTATGATGAAATGAGCAAAATGGTCACCATATGAAAAGGGTGTTAACATTCATACTTGTAGAGCTCGAAGATAAAGCTAACAAAATATAATAAAATGTCACTTACACTGAAAAATAGGCAGAGTAAGAAAAGCACCTGCACTATTAAAAGCACTCAACTATTTGCAAGTCTTTTCCCAGCCTGCTGGCACAGGATTCCTGGGTTTTTTCAAACTTGGAATGAGTGCAAAGTACTGGACCTACACCAACTCAAACAGCCACAAATTCTCCCAGAATACACCACAGCTAAAATAAGGAGTGTAAGCTCTTTAAGTGGGAGATAAAGGAAAATGGAAAACGCTACTCTAGAGCAGAGGTCTTCCAATTTGGAGCTTGAATACAAATACTGTTCCTTGATTTTGGAATGACTGGGAGTGAACAGACTTTGTGTAACTAATTCGCTGCCTAGGTTTGTGCCCGAAATAGTTTTAGGCTGTGTTAATTAATATTCAGCCAGAGGCTGAATTTGTTGAGGCATAACCCTCAACATGGTGTCTGTTTATGGAGAAAGTCTTGCCCTTCCAGAAAAGGAGCCAAACAGCTTTCTAGTTACACCATGAGTGGGAAAGGTTGACGATATTGTAACCCCCCTAGTTGTGGAGATCTGTGGAACCACGGCATTTTTTTGCATTATTAAAGCAAAAGCTACACAGTATTTAAATTGTTTTTCTCAGATTTTAAGTGATAATTTCAAATATGTCTTTGAAATGGTAATCTGACCATCAATTTCAGGAATGCGGTCTCTTCCTACAGAGGTAAAAAACTGCAGTGAAGAGGCAGGAGAAGATAACAGAAATCAGTTTTGTGCTAAACACAAAGCCTAAACTACTTCATTAGGGCGGAACTGCCTTATGAAAGCTATTCCGGGTTCTGGGATTTAGCCTGATGAACAGTCACTTTTCTGTCGGACAGTTTCCTATATCTGGAAGTACAGATAAATGGAGTCAGTTTACATTCTCTGTGGCATGTGGTAAACTCTGTGGCACCCAAAATACTTTCCATATGTGCCTGTAATACATCCATTATAATCTTTAAACATGATAACGATGGCTACTTTAATGTATTACTATTCAACTATTAAAAAACTTGCAGTCGTGCAACCTCTATGGAACAGAGGGATCTACAAGTGAGTGTGCACATCTGGATGAGAGACTGAGGTGTGTGTGTGTGTGTGTGTGTGTGTGTGTGTGTGTGTGTGTGTGTGTGTGTGTGTGTGTGAGAATATCCTGCTGTGGCGATGAAATTCTTCTGGCTGGTGTATGGCAGAAGCAGAGAGAGCCAGAAGCATAAAAGGGAAAATGGAAGGAAAGAAAGGGCAGCCAGCCAAGGCACACACACACATACATGCGCTCTTTTCTTAAATTAATGTCTGATGTACTGCGCATTACGGCACTCAGATTTTTCTTGTAGTTTAAACTTGATCATATTTTTAGATCAGTTATATCATTAGTTTTGATCCTTTGTCTTTCAGTCTGCCTATCAGAACCATCTGAGGAATAAAACGCCACCACATTTTATGGGGCGGCGGAAAAATTGAGACAGACCTCTGCTTTTCACAATGACGCAAGATAAAATGATAGTACACACGTTGCAGTGGCCTATTTTTCTTCACATTTGGGAGAGGAGAAAGACTGGGAATATTTTTGGACCATGAAACTTCAACCAAAGGTTTCAGAATTAGAAACCCTCAAGCCAGCATGAGCATCCTAACTATAGGTTATGTTACACATGACTTAAACCGCACATATAAGTTTGGCACAACACCATAGGCTGATCTTTTCTAGGATTCCAGGAGAAAATTCCTTATTACAGACCTAGACTGTTCTACCACATGATAATAGTTAATACAACTACATTTTACTCACCATAACTTTTAATATAGGAATGGAACAAAACCAGCTTTTATTTTAAAAAAATGTTTGCAACCTTGAGTATTGCAACATCTACTGATGCCATTACAATATTTCTTCTTTAAATACTGCTGATTTAACAATCTAGCATTTCGCCTCATCTATGCATTAAAAAGTAAAAAAAAATATACATTAAAAGCCTTCAACAATTAACAAATCGTGTTTCAGAAACATCATCAAATACATGGCCTGCCCACTTTTCACCATTCAGTAAAATCCTGAAGAATGAAATAATTGTATCACTGGATCATTGAAGAAGCCAAAGAAGTCATTACGTGTTTCACTGACTACAGCAAAGCCTTCAACTCTGCTGACCACATAAAATTCTCCACTATCCTCAGGAAGGTGGGAATAGCAGTGCATCTCATTGTTCTAATGGGGAATCTCTACACTGATCAGCAAGCCAAAGAATATAATATAGATTCTGAGAGGAAGCATATAATTGGAGGACAATTATGCTTGGAAAATTTTAAGATAAAAGAGAAAGACCTGACGGATGGATACAATCAGAGGAATCATGAAACAGTCATTCAGAAGGCCAAACAGAAGTCAGGCTATTCTTGAGGAACACTATCCATATGGTCACCTGAAACAACTTGACAATATGACATTGATCTTGGATATACTCATAAAAACTTACTGTGATATACAGTATATTGAAGTAATTTATCACAATGATGATAAATATTGTCGTATTGCTCTCTTCAATCACATAAACCAATTATACTGTATATTATACTGTATGATTACACTTTATTTACAATTCACATATTACCTTTTCTTTCACCACCTGAAGAATTACAAGACAAAAGCTCCTTACATAGTGAGCAGTAGTTGTGACCATTTTGTCTGAATTTTGTCTGCACTTTTGTCCAAGTTTATAGATAACAGTATGTTATGCAGTGTTAGAAACCATATAAACTAGTCTATTTGTGTGAATGGCCCATATCCTGCAATTTTATATGGTCCATTTGTATATTTTGTGTACATTTATCTACCAGAAACAGTCATGATTAATATTTACGTGACCACTTTCCAACCTCCCTTTATCTCACAGAATGAAACAGGTTGAAACGCCCAGCATGACTACTTAAGGCTGCATTAGTGGATGCATTGGACTTTTTGTGATATCCCATCAATTAATTGAAAACAGGTTTCTTATTGCAGTTTAGTTTCACATATGTGGATTATGCGGTATAAGGTATGTTTTAAAACTTGCCATACTACATCAAACTCCATGATATGGGCCCTTTAACAACAGCCTGGTATCTCCAGTGTAAAACTAAAGCAAAGATGATGGATTATATGATGATGGACTATATTTAAGGTAAAGAGGTAACTGTTAATCAGATTTCTCTCCATTTCTTTACAGAATATGTTATATATACCTTTGCCTCATTTTCCATCAATTTTACATCACACGTTCTGGTTTGGTCTCATAACATCTTTGCCATACTCACTTGGGATGTTTGTCGTACATGATGGGCAGAAACTCGTCCACAGGAAGCATTTTGGAAAGTGGCTCTGCGTTGATTAGTTTCTGCGCCCCCTGCAGGGAGATGGCGTAGGAGAGGGTCCAGTAGGAATAATCGACATACACCAGGTTCCTCACGTTCTCCACCGGCTGCTCCTGTGCAGGGTTCACCTGCTTCCTGCCCAGGTATCTGAAACGCGCACAAACACATACAGAGCAGAAGGTCAAGCACCAGGGGGTAAAAATGCATCAGTCTGATGGTGATGATTCAACACTGATCTCAGAAATGAATTATAATTCATTTGCATCCAATCCAATTATGCATTCATATTTTGGCCAAAACAAAATTCTCTACCTAAATTCAAATGCCATAAAAAAGCTTGTTCTAGCTTTATACTCTACAATTGTAAACAGATTGTGCAATTAAGTTATATATACTGTAATAATGGTTGATTATGATTTAAATTATATAACTTATGATGAAATAAGTCACGATTTAACAATGTTTATTTATGTGTTCATGAATGTTTATTACACTTAATAATCTAATCAATAAATGAGGTCAGAGATTCACACCTCTACTTCAGAGGGCGGTAGTTGAGTACAGAGAATCCGTGGACACATCCAAGTGTTGTTAATTAAGTGTATTATCCACATATCTGCAACAGCACTATATTTATATTACTGAAAACAGTGAACCTCTGAATTATGAAAGAAATTAAATGGATTTACATTTCAAATGCATTTGGCTTCTCATTTTGAAGGTGGACTTGTGGGTACGCGTGTGGGTGTGTGTTCCTGTGCTGACAAGAAAATTACAGACTGGCAACAACAAAATTTCCCAACACCGTAGGTTCCTCTGGCAAAAACTGTTTCAGGCGACATTCAGATGCAGATCTGCATGACCTAGTGTGGATGTAAAAATTTGAAAAAGTCTTTTATGCTTCTGTCTTATGTACTATTCATATCCAGAGACCCTCTAGGCTCCTAAAAAATGTTGGTAGCACCTTTATATACGGAAGTCACTCACATGATGTCCCAATCAAGCTCTGATAGCTCAACCTCCTCCATCAGCTGCATCAGGCGCCGTTTGAAGTTGCCCTGAAAACGGACATCATCCTCAAGGATCAGAGCTTTGTCCATCTGCATGTCCACCATCTAAAAAAGAGAAAAGGGAGGAGTGAGAAAGATCACAACCAGATTTCAACCAGATTTATCCTTACACACACACACACACACACACACAAACACAGTCAGTGATATTCAGATATGTCCACAGTCTTTGGCCAAAATAAAAAATATTGGGTTAACATTTTCAGTAACACAGTAACATTTGTGCATTTGTATGTTTTATATGAGTGAAAATAGTGAAATATTTAAGTCAGGTATTTTTGGCATTTGGTATGTCCCCTTTTTTATAATGACAGTGTGCACTTGAGCCTGCACGGGCAAAAAGTCACTGATGAGCAGGTTAAACCCACCTGAGAGTCATCTAAACACCAGCTTCAATGGAGGAGAGATTTTTTTTTTTTTTACAAAAGCCTTAAAATAGTCAGTCACTGATTTGTCACTTAAATGTGAGAAGTTATAGTGAAAATATTTCTCCTTACTTTTACTTAAATACAACTTTGTTGTTCAAATTCAAAATCTAAAATTTAAACCATCTATAAATACATATAATGTTATATATTGTATAAAACACACTGTATATCAAACACTGATAAGAGGTAAGCATCCAAAGTGTTCCAAAGTTTCCTGCTTTTTAATGTCATGGCTGTTGGCAAGGGCTCGTGGATACGATACATGTCATAATACAGAGCTACTATTCAATATATCGCTATTTGTTACTATTGAACATATATTGTGATACTCTATGCAAGGTGATATATTGCAATGTTTTAAATATAATTACAGGAAAACTGTCATAATATGAAACACATACCGCCATATGCATAGGTTTGCTAATGCTAACATCAGCAGTGCATCCCTACGCTACTTGTTTATGCCCCAGCAGAAGAGTCTAATGGCTGAACGTGACAGTGCTGCTATCTAGCTGTTTGGGGATTTGAATACAACACAAAACCAGCCACATTAAACTACATTAAACCACTAATTTATAATCAATAAACAACGTAATTTTGAGAATCAATACAGAATCGCAAAACATCGTGATATTTTATTACACCCTTAATGTCATGACATCTGACGTGCTTAGCTATGTGGGTCAATGGAATAGCAGTTATGGACTAATGGGGTATATTGCTGTGTTGGACACTTTCTAAATGTGTGTGTTTCTCTTTAGGTTCCTCACCTCCTTCCAGATGTAATAGTGGCTGAGGAAGCAGCCCACCTCTCCCTTGGTCAGCGAGCGCCCAGAGAAAGGATCATTGTAACCCGGCAAGATGTCAACACCCAGGATCTTAATATCGCTGCTGTTCAGAGCTCTGCACACAAACACACATTCAAATGTTTGTGATAATAAAACATTAAAATGTTCAGTTTTTCATATCAAAACTTTGCCCTGAATGAAACTAATTTTTTACACCAGATGCAGTATGGTTTCAAATCTGTGACCACTTTGGGCATTTCCAGTGCCAAATGACCTATGCTGTACCTGAGCACCCATTCTGAATTTGATTACTGTTCTTGATGGGGTACCAAATGGATCATTCTCAGCACTGACATGTCACTGCTGGACTGAGAATAGTCCACCAACCAAAACTATCCAGCCAACAGCATCCTGTGACCACTGATGAAGGCCAGGAGGGTGACCAACACAAACTGTGCAGCTGCAGATGAGCCATCATTTCTGATATTACATCTATAAGCTGGACCAGTAAAAGTATCTACCATCCTAATAATACCTGCTCTGTTGTGGTCCTGTCTGGGTCCTGACAACTGAAGAACAGGGTAACAAAGTATTCAGAGAAACAGATGCACTACAGTCCGTAATTGTGGAACAACCAACTAACTAACTAACTAACTAACTAACTAAGTGCACCAATATGGTAAGTGGAGCTAATAAAATGGACAATGAGTGTAGATACAAAGAGCCGTACCTAATGAAGTGGCCGGTGGGTGTAGGTTAAAGAGGAATTCCAAACAATGCAAAATGGTTAATTTGCACAGAAACATGCTGACTCAGGTGTCTTTACTGTGGTGGTGATAGGATCCTGGGAAAACAATGCCTCCAGTGCAAATATAGACACTTCTTCTACTATCAAAACCTCTTCTTAGTTTATATATTAGTAATGCTAATGATGATACAATCTGGGAAATCTAAAGTTTTTTGGGGGTACTATCATGTCTTACAATGTCTTCTCTACCTTAATGTATGTTTCAGGCCAAAACCTTCTCAAAACTAACATCAAGGCATCAGGCAGTGCACTATTACTACTTCATGTAAAAACACTCTGGAAGGTGGCTTTTATAGGAATAAAGCAGTTTCTCCAGAATGGAGCATTTCACATCAAACCTCTCCGAAGGACTCAGGACTCTGAAATAACCAGCTGCACACAGACAAACATAAACGCATTAGAAGTGGACATTAATTTCTAAGGATTAAACAGAAGGAACTAACGCTCCGTCCACAGCGTCCACCACTTTAGCGTTGATCTCCAGCTCATACAGTGACCACAGCATCTTCTCCCTCCGATCTGGCCGCCTGCGTAGGTTTATCAGGTAAATCTGAGGAGCACACACAAACATGCAGTTGTTGTTGTTGTCCAAAACGATAACTTTACAAGAGAATGAAAAACAGCTTCTTAAGCTTTAACATAAGTAAAATGTCAAAAAAATATTATTTCTAACAACTGAACCACTGATATACCGAATAAAATGTCTAAAAATACATCTGAATTTAAACATATCATCATTTAATCTACAGTTGTTACTGTATATAAAATATCAAAAATGACTGACTGACAAAGCAGAAAATATTGAGGACCACATACAAAATAAAACTCAGTGACCCAGATCTGATTTAAAAAGATAAGAATTAATTTGTCCACACAGTGCTGAAAATGTCATATCTGTCACATTACAGGGGAATTCCCAAAAATTCTTGCACAATTAAATGGTTAAATGTGAAGTAATTCAGGCTGGCCTGATGTGAAATGCTTTGTTCTAAACAAAGTGTTCACAGTGGTGGTGGTAGGAAACAGACATCCACCCCCAAAAGCTCTCTCACAGAAAGTTATTACATTAAATTGTTATGAATTCACTGCCTGGTGTAAGATGTTGTTTTATGATCATACTGAGAAGGCTTTAATTCATTCACGGTGGAGATGTACCAAGAATGTCACATGCATATCCACTGGTCATTTTGGATGATAAAAATGAAAAATTATGAAATTTGTATTGTAAATACCATGACCCCCGGTTCCTATTACCACCACTGTAAATACATCATTCTCTCTATAATGAACCATTTCACATCAAACCACTCTGGATGACTTTGTTCACATTTGAATGTAGAATCTGAATGAAGAGCTGCAGCTGCACTGCCAGACTGGTGAGCTTGCTGTTATAGACTCTTTAAATCACATGCATGGTTACATCTTGCAGAGTTCCACATAACATACAGTACAATGTTGTTAGGAGAGCATAGTTATAATTTGCTATGTGGAGCTTCCAGCTGTAATCACATCTCCTGCATGAGTGTGGTAAAGGTTGTTAGTTTATATACAATTATAACAAATGTTCATGAATGGTTCGTGTGGACTTACCTCATCAAATCCCATTAGCTCCGTCTGCTTTGGAGGAACATGGACATAGCGGGACACGTACATGGGGGGCCCATCAACTGCAGCAAACATCATTACAATGTAAAGAAACTTAAAGGACTTAAACTTCTTGTTTGTATTTTAATAATTTGTACTGCATTTGTACTGGTTTCCATGGCTAAATAGCTGTATGCAAGCCATAAATCACGAAGCACAATGCCAAGTGTTGAATGGAGTGTTTCAAAGCACGCCACTACTGGACTCTGGACCAGTGAAAACATGTTCTGTGGAGTGACCACTCACGCTATTCTATAAGGCAGTTGGCCAGCTGAGTCTGGGTTTAGTAAATGCCAGGAGAACATTACCTGCCTGACTATATTGTGCTAACTGTAAAATTTGGTGGAGAAGGGATAATGCTATTTTTTAAGGGGTTAGCCTAGTCCCCTTAGTCCCAGTGAAGGGAAATTTTCATGCTCCAGCATACCAAGACATTTTAGACAACGTACCCACTGACTTATCACACACGTCACAAAAAGCCTGGTAAATAAATTACCTGCACAGCTGCCAAGTATCAAGTAAGTACTGCTGGTTTACTGTGAGACCATTTTGTGAATGTACAGAAAGTCCAAAATAACCTCTTGGACCCCCTGAAAATCTCAAAATCAAAATTCTGTGACGTCAGAATACACTGTCGGGGCAGCAGCAATACTTCTGCATCCTCTCATGTTGGACTGATATGACTTGATGCTATAGCGACTCACAATCACCTCTCAAGGTGCAGAGTGGTACAGTGAGACAGGACTAGTTGGTTAGCATGCTAACTTCAGCAGATATCTCTGCAACACAATACGGAGAAGTCTTTGACAAACTGTCAAAACTATTATTTTTTATTTTGTTATTTTTAGATATTTTATTTTTTGTTATTTTGGAATGTTTTGGAATGTTTCAAAAATGTTACTACATGAAAATGTTACTTTTATCTTCAACAAGTTTTAGATTATAAATAATGACAAAAAACAGTATTTTAATAAATGTGACACTATCAAGGTACTAACAGTAAGAAATGGCTGTACAGCAAGAGCTGCTGGATTTAGATAAAAGACTGGACCACAGATGAAATTATAGAAACTGCAGGAAATTAACTTAAATAAATAGGGACTGAAAATGATGGTTCCTAATGTTGTTTGGGTAACCTCTAACAGCTGGGACATTGCTGAATTAAACATTCTCCCTGACAGATTAAAGAGTATTTCTAGCTAAGTGTGTGTGTTCTGTGGGCTTATGTCTACTTTAAAACGGGCACCAGTGTCCCTCGGCAAAAAGTGTACCAAAGACCCCCAATAGGTTTCAGTATCAAAGTAAAAGTTAGGACTCGGTTCCAGACTGCCACAAAAGAGGAACAGCTTAAAGCAAGCCAAAAAAACAAAACAAGCCAAACTCACTTAAGGCCTCCAAGTAGAGATGAACGAAATTGATGCGGTCATCCTCCACAGTCTGGTGTGGCTTGGCAGGGACATTTAGGTAACCATAGCGATCCTTATTGCATAAATACATCTGCACCTCTGGATGAACACAGCACACACGTTTCAGTTTACATACAAACACGAGCTACAGCACTTCACAAATCATAGCTGAGTAATGCTACCCAGGGTAGAGGGTCCCACCTGACACTCTGCAGGAGAAGGCAAAGACAATGATGTCATCAAAAGGCCATGAGTAGTCTGTGTGCGGTGGATGAAAGGCGAGTTTCTTGGTGCCCTCTTTTCGCAGGTCCAGCAGCATGGTGGAGTGCACCATCGGGACAGGGAAGCAGCCTTTCCGGTAACGGTGTCTGGTTGGGAAGTATTCCGCCGTGCGACGATAGTAACCCTAAAGCACAGATGTACAACAGGTAAAAACCCAAAATCCGATCCACTATAACAATAAACTTGGTTTATCCATTACAACTATAGAGAAAGGCCATCACAAACCCAAAAGAACATGGCTTGGACTTTACAAAAATAAGACTGTACAAAGCCTGTTCAGTTTTATTATACACAGGCAAATTAAAATATGCCTCCGTGATAAACATGGAGTTACACTGAGAGGATCCAGTGGGAGCACTCAGGGCGTTCTAGGCCTTCAGAGTGGGTCTAATGAAGAAGGTCTGTTCATGACTTATCCACTACAAAAAAACAAAAAGGACCAAAAGTTAAACACTCCATAGCAAAAAAAAAAGAGATGAATAAAAAAAGATAGAATACCTTAAAGTAAAGTGTAATATACTGATAAATTTATAGAAATTAATGACAGATATAGACAAAGAAGTATGTGATATCAGCATAAACGCACTGAACATGATGTGAGGAAAGCTGTATGAAAAATATTTTAAGCATCTAAACTATGCACTCTGGATATAATGTGATTTTTTGGAATATTGACACTTTGAGCTCCTCCACATTTAACTCGGCGTTTGCTCAATTTGAGCTGTCTTTGAAGGTTCAAACAGAACACCAATAGCAGAGGTGACTGTGACTGAGATTTTGTCGCTGGTGAATGCATCAAACAGAGGACGTATAAAACCTTGATACTTTCTTACTGTCCAAAATTGCATCAGCTATACACACTTTCTTGAATCAATTTACTGTCATTAAATAAATTGCATTCGGACTACAGCATACAGAAAAGGTAGAGCTTACAACTAAACCTTACAACTTACCTTCCTTCATTTTTTAAATAAAAATGCTCATGATCATATTTTACATGATTTCCAATTTTTTTTTTTTAATTTTATTAAAATAAAATAATGACAATTCTATCAAGGAGATTTCAGTACTGGATTTTGCCACTTCTAGATGTGGATGCAGAAATTAGCATAACTTAGCAGTAAAAAATGAATCATTTCTAATAGTCACAGTTCACCACTATAAAACTTTTCTGTCATTAATAGTGAAACAATGCCCCGACAGACACAATACTAGTGATTATGATAAAATGGGATATGAAAATAAATGCAAAAATGCTCATAAGGTACACTAAGCCATGCTGATACAAGGTATTGCAAAAACTCACCTTAAGCAACCACAGCAACTAAAATACACACATACACAAGCTTACCTGTGGAGTGATGCCACACCAGTAGTTGGAGTAGGCCGACTGAGAGTCCAGCATGGGGGCAATGACAGACTTATTCTCTGCAATCAGGAGGTTCAGGGTTTCTGGGTTGGTCAGAATGTTGTCCGCGTCTGCATACTGGTAAAGACAGAACACATACAGCAATAAACTACCCAACTAGAAAGCTAACCTGACTGGAGACGATGTGTTAGTTATAATTAATAAAATATTTCTTTCACTGTAAAAAGTCAGTTATGTTTTCTCATGAGAGATTGAAAACAGAGTGTGTATGTGTGTGTATGTTTGTGTGTGTGTGTGTGTGTGTGTATACACGTGTGTACGTGTGTGTAAAGCAGAGCCTCATTCTACCGGAATGCAACCTACCAGGATGTAGTCCGCCCAACGTTTCTTAGCGAAGTTAAGTGCCGCCTGTTTGAGCTTCATGATGTATTCATAGCGGCCATTACTCCAGTGTTTGGGCCCCAACTCACCTGCATAAGACCTGCAGAACGAGACAAATACACTCTGCAAAAGTGCACTAGAGTTGACTTGGATATGCTATAGGAGCTGACTGCCTGGACATGTTTTAGAAGCTGTTCAATTTAAATGGGTCTATAGATAGCAATCATAAATGTAAATAGAATTATCCCCTTCAACTGGAGATTAAACGCCCTGACTTTACCTCCAGCACCTGGTCATAACATCTGGGTGCCTTTATAGATAACCTATATTTCAACTACACAGACCACAGTTGTAGCTGCAGCATTATGAGTTATACTGTCCCTTTATTCTAGCAGTGCTTTTTGGTGCATAAATGTGCACTAAATAGTTTGCTAGAGTATGAACGTTGCATGTGCTATAAACATACAGACTTGATAATTATTCATTCTTTCACATTTTTAATAAACATAATATCAAAATTTAAAAGATTTCAAAGAAAGTTTTATTTACATATTATTTACATTTTTTAATTATTCTTATATATTATTGGGGTTGGGATTAAATACAAAATCTGCCATAACCTTTGCACAGGCCACAATTTTCTGATTCTCGTTTTCTAAATGTGTTAAATCCAGTAAATAAACAGTAATGTATATTGTGTATTGTGCTTTGATAGTCATTAGAACATTTTTTGAGAGACTCCAAGTCAAAGTTTTGACATACTGCTACTGGAAACAGAAAAGGAGTTTTTTATTCTACCTAACCTCCATAAAGGTTTAATGGTTTCCCTGATACAGCTCACAGGCATTAGTGGGTTGTTTGAGCAGGACATTCTCCAAACTGTGCCAAGCTTCCGTCTCACCAGGACCAGAACTGACATCCTTTGGTGTGGAATATAAATACTGTGTGTCTTATAGTTATTGGGCATATTGTAGCTGGTGTAACACCACAATTCTATGAAAGAACCTATCGAGTGTTCTGAGCCTTGATTAGTGGGATTAGGTGTGCTAGCTAGATTTGGGTTTGAACAAAACTCCTCTCAGCAGGTGACTCTTTCACAGGTGATCAACCAACACGTTGAGTTCGGCCTGAGCTGAACAGGCTGGCAAGCTAAAGCTTGTCCACTCATTCCAAAAGAGGAGCAGTGAGAACAGAAATCGTCTGCCCTGTGGCAGCTGGGATCGTGTGATGACCTGTACAAAAGAGCTTTTAATATTTCAACCCTAACTGTAGTTTAATATTTCAACATCTTCATCAAAACTCATTTGGGAATTTTTCCATATAATTGAATAATTTATATTATCAAAGGATTCTACACAGCTCTGCACTTCCCTGGAGCTGTATTATGTCTTACTGTACTAACTTATAACCTGTAAATGTCGGGAATTACCTCCACACTGTGGTGGATGTCTCCATGTTACATTTGGTTTATCTTCTTATCTTTTAAAAGAAGAAATAAAACGTGATGATTCACCAGGCAAGAAAAATGAGTAAAACCATGTGCTATTGTCTGTGGACAGAAAGTTTCTCTTATTGTGGACAATTCATAGTCACCTCCCTTCAGTTACTGCCCTAAGAATACTAGGTTATAGTGCCTTTGGAAAAATAAATAAACAAATAAATCACTACTGCAATTAAATGAACACTCTCATTGTCTATTTTTGCAAGGTAACTAGTGGCAGTGACTGCAAATGTTTTAATGAAAGTAATCAAATAAAATATTGTCCCCAAAACTCTGTTATCAGATGAACTAAAATAATGTTAGCTCTGTATTTAAAATGTTGTGATCTGCTAGCGAGCAATGAGGAGTGAAAAGAGGGTGAGACCCCTTTCGGTCCGAAACAATTCACAGCTCTCCACAAAGACGGCTGTGCCAAAACGACAGACAACTGGAGCTTCCATGCAATCAAACAACACGTGTAACTGGCATGATATAAACAGCATTATAGTGAATTAAACTTTATTTAAATTTAACTTAATTTAAACTAAAACACACTTTTATAATATTGACTTTCTTGTTCAGGTATGAAGACGAAAATGTAGTTCACTTTCAATTTTGTAAATTAGAATATTTCCAAAGAAGGAAACACAATCAACCACAACCCTAGGCTGGATATAAAAAGATGGATGGATGGATGGATGGATGCGTATACAACCAGAAATGCATGCAGCTCCACTGAGGGCACTTCAAAATAAAGATGAATGGCATTTTATGTGAAATAAAAAAAAACAAGCTAAGGTTGAATTTTATTTCCTTACGTTGGTTTGTCCATTGGCCTCCACTCCACATAGTGATAGTACTGCTGCATGACGGTGAGCCATTCCCGGAGGACTGCAGTGGTGTTGTCAATGTTGTGATCTGTCGCTGCCCTAGTGCAAGAATAAAGAGCAGATATGAGGGGCAGTTCAGCCTAGGGGTCTGTGTCTGGACCCACACTTCAGCTTCTCACTGTTACTATGATGCAGCAAAACTTTTAGATTTATAGTAGTTATTTATAGTGGGCACCGATAGAGTTTAATAACTGAGTCTAAGTTTGAGGGGTGCTGAGTAGGAAAATCAATAAAGTGTGCCGTGTCCTCCACCTCTGGGCTAAATCAACATATAATGGCATGCATGATGTTAGTGTGATCCGCTAGATTTAGATAAGCACGATAATCTTCCCCAGTCGCCGTCCAAAAGCATCCGTGCACTCCCATTTCCTCTTCCCTGCTCTAATACATTATTCATCTCTGAATTAATTTCAGTCCTTCATATCCAAACAGAATCATACAGAGGGATTTTGGTTTGAAATAGTTCACGGTGAAACGTACAGACCCTTTATTTCTTTACAGTGGTGGTGATGGGAACCAGGGGTCATGATGTCTACCACAGAATTGTAGCCATTTTATTTACCATCCAAAACTACCAGTGATCCTACACTAGTTTTCACATGCGTGTATCTTTCTGTGTATCCACCACGAATAGGTATAAACATACGTCTAAGGCCAAAAACTGTTGTGGCCTCAGTGCAGAATAAGATGCAGGACATGCAGCATGTTACACTAATTCTCTTAGAACACAGCAGCAGCACTCAGTCTAGCAGGGCCGCCAGAGCACAGAGACTCCTCTGGAACTAATCACAGCTTGGGGCATCAGTCCTTGTGCTACTGTGGACACTCCCAAAGCCGCTTTCCTGGTTCCACTGTCCTGTTGACGCCAGCAAGGGTGCTGCACAAGTATGCTGGTGCCCTGACTCTGGACCTCAGCCAACACCATTTCTCTCCAGTCCGCTGGACGGCGCTATCCCACTTCTGACACCAGTGCAGCATTGGCACAGAAAAAAGGCAGGACATATAACAGAAGGTTCTTTCATTAGAACAGAGCAGCAAGAGAGAACACCAGCACAACAACGTCTCACCAGGCACTGTATTCATAACCACTTCATGCGGCCTAATCGCTACCTGTGAGGCAGCTTTTAGAGGTGGATGCCTGTTTCCTACCATGTTGTGAGCCATTCTGACTCAGTAAGCTTCTCCAGAACAGAGCCTTTCACATCAAACCACTCTGAAAAGACTTTGTTCACGTTTTAGCCGTTTAATTACGCAGAAATTCAGAGAAACCGATGGAGTTCCCTTTAAATCACAGCAAACCGACCCAGTTAGTGAAGCAAAGTGGCCTGTTTATGGGAGCAGGACCGGGGATGATGCATGAGCATTCCTGATATAATTTTCCATTGAGTCATGTCATTCCCGAGAAACCAAATAGAGCAGAAGACCAAACGTCTCCATTCCGCCTTCAGCAGCACAGATTAATGGGTTTTAAAGCGTGTACGTACACAGAGAGAGAGAGTTGGAGAGTATAATAATTTCATTTGGGGTAGGGAGGCGGGGGGAGGGGGGTCCTGAGGAATAGGCTGTAAAGGAATTTTAATCTGGCTGACTTTCACTCCGCTTTGGAAAGAAAGTAGAAGAAAAGGGAAACAACACACACAAAAAAGCTTCGGAGTCACGTACCAGATGGAGATCCGGTCTTTGGGGTAGTTGAGTCTCTCCAGAGCTCCGAGGTAGTAAGGCAAAGAGTGAGCCGCGTTTCTGGCGATTATGGCTATGACCACCGTGGGCTGCTGCATTTTGGACTCCTCCGTGTAGTTTTCCTCGGTAAAGTAACATTGTGTCCGCGAAAACGCGAGCGAGAGCGCCAAAATCCAGCCAAACATCGTCCTCAAACACGGGACTCACTCGCTCAGGCTCGGCCCCTGATCCGCGTCAGCACTTCGGGGGCTCTTCCCAAATCCCAGAGCAGCCAACGTGGTGGGAGAGCCCAACATTACAGCTTCCGTGAAAGGACTTCTCCTCACTCAGCCGGCCAAATGATGAGACTTTGGCAGCGAAACGTGGAAATTTAGCATCCCTCTCTTTTTGGAGGCTTGTAGCTAAACTTCCCTAAATGGGACACTTCCTAAAAGACAAGCCATTTGGAACATCCGCTTGTTTAAGGTAGTTAAGCTGCACTTATCTGGGGGAAAGACACCAAGTCAAGATGCTGGAAGTAATCATAGAATCCATCAGAGGTTTCTGCTGGTTCCTCCCATACAGAAACATGATATAGCCTCTGGCCACATGTATCATAAGGGGTCAGGCATATATTTAAAAATATATCAGCGTCAAATCATCACTTATTGGGTCATGCATATATGTCTGATGAATACAGGGTGAACACATATTCTCCTTATTCCAAAATTTAGAAAAAAAAATGAATTTGATGTTTCCCAGTCAAAAAAAATATTCAGTAAAGTGTCCAGTCTTGATATTGACTAGGATATCCATCAAATCAAATCATGTTTATTGCCACATCACATTTACACAGGTGTGAAGGTGAGTGAAAATCTTAGGGGCGTAGTCCCGTGCAGTACTTAAATACAAAATGCACATTAGATAATAAATATGCACAGTACTAAACACCAGAATAGATCTGTTAAGACAAATATACAGTTTTATATAACAGTAATATATAGTATAAATATATGGATCAAATGTAAACAAGATGTTAGTACATATGTACAGGTATAGATATGCTAAATGGAGGGTAATGGTGAGATCAAGGGTGTGGATTATCCATGAAGATCAGTGATGATATAGGTGAGCTGTGTACTTCAGTCCCATTGAATATATACCATCATCACTGATCTCCATGAACAATATATGGATTACATATGTACTGTCTGTGTGATATATCTGTGATACATGGGTCATATGTATATGTTTGATAATGTCATTAAAAATTGCATCAGTCTATCCACCATCCATCCATCTATCCATCCATCAGTTAATATGTTGTTAAATACAGTATATGTGTATGTATTAGATCATTGCTGTCCAAAGAAAAACAAGTATCTCCAAAATGGTAACTTACAGGAAAGCTCAAAACCATAATTTAATTTTAATGTAAGTCAATGGAACCAGAATTTTTTCCAAACAGTTTTGGGCCTTTTCTGTTTGTGCATTCATCTTGAAATTCACACACAAGGTAGTTCATGTGGTGAAATGATTCACACAACAGCAGTTCATGTGATGAAATGATGCATAAAAGTAAAAACTGACAAAAAATGGAGATACATGTTTTTCATTGGACAGCTACAGTACACTACTAAAATATATGTTCCAAGGAAGTACTCACAATATATATTGAAGGTTACACTCCTCAATATTTAGACATGCTGAAAATGCCCACCCCCAAATATACTGTTATAAAAAATAATTAAAAATGTTGCACAAAAAAAAGAGGTCCCATTAGTTGCTGATGGTACACTTATTATTAACACCATGCCGACACTTCACCAAAGTCTTATAACATCTATAATGTCTCTAACTTGCATGAAAAGGTAACAATGATGTTAATTAAAAAACAATAATAACTAATAATCAATGCCAAAAAGTGTCAGTAACTGTAGGCAGTGGAAACAAAGACTTTTGGTGAGATAATCATTTAATTCTACTGGTTTGAATGTTTTATTTTCCATTAGGGATATTCGCTGATACAAGGTATATGAGTATTCAGTGTATTAAAGCAGTTTTTTTTATTTAAAACAAATGGAATTATTTTTCAGCTGTTCACCCAATAATAAATCCTCAGTTTTACTTTTGACGGTTCAAATAATTTTACATGTGCTTTCGATTAAGAACCACTAGAGGTCGCCATTGAGCTTGACAAGACCCAGCTGCCCACCGAGCCACATGCAAGTATGGAGTTTGAATTGCAGGAGTCATTACTTTTCAGCAGGTTTAATTCTTGGTCTGATCTCCACATGGAAGCGCACAGTCAGTTGTAATTGAGGTATCAGGTACAGATCCATTCCCTGACGCCTTCTCTTGTGGAAGGAAAGTGCTGCTGCATTTTAATTTTCCCAGAGCACTCACAAAAAAACTCCACATTGATTGGGCCTCACATTTATCACCCGCTGTCCACTCGCAAAGCAGAGAAGAATTGACCAGAGAGCATCCACACTATTGGAGTCTTGCACTAAAGAATGCTGAGGCACAAGTGCAAGTGAGCAAGAGAGGGAGGGCTCATAAAGGAAGTAGAAAAGCGCAGCACCTATAATCAGAAAAGAAGAGTTAAAGAGCAGGAAGAGAAAGAGAAACAGAAATACAGCTGACAACCAGCTAAACTAAATTTAAGGGGCTTTCTTTGAGGAGCCCCCTGTATCAATGGCTGGCGGCACTTAATGGGACAATTGGAGAAAGAGCACGCTGTAACAGGCGCTGGACACTCAGGTCAAAGGGGGCGTCGTTTTGGCACCTGCGCCCACCCTCCGCCACCTCCCCGGCCCTGCCAGGGCACTTTCCCAGCAACCCCTGCACACCCAGGCCTGAGAGAGTTCATGCGCCTCCCCAGTAACTTTTCACTGCTGGGTCAAAGGTCAGAGGAGCAGGGCAGCAGGGTGTGACAGAACACTCGGGGCACACAGGCTCAAACATTTATTCAGTGGAGAGAAGAGAAAGCAGGGGGGGACAACCCTGATTGGTATACTTTCTCCAAGCACTAGTGGGGGGTCTGCCATAGTCCCACTGATATAGCTTCTTAAGCATCGGGACTACAATGGGTAGGGAGGGTCAGGGAGGGGCAGGGTCAAAGGGAAATGCTGCTGTCCAGCGGCCCGGTGCTCAGCCGCAGCATTATGACCAATGATGTCCCTTCTCTGTCCCTTTTCTTTGCAGAGTTGGTCCTAAATTCCTTGGAGAGCAGCTGGGACACCCTGGGAAAGCCTGGAACTTTCTGTGGACACGCAGAAATAATCAATACGCACGTTCCCATGCAGCTATAACACATCCCGTCAGCTCAATAAGTGTCATTCTGGCTTCCATGGTCCACCTGCCCAAGCGAACTTACTCAGCAGTCTCAGCCGGACAGGCCACTGAGCGGCACAGGACTATACAACGTGTCATACAACATTTCTGTTTAGCTATGGTCCCCATTACAAAAAACACAGATCATCACTATCACAAGAAAAGAAAAAGGAAAAGAAAATATAGTCTTAGCCAATAGAGGAAATGCACACTATTTCAATTTAAAGCCCCCAAAAATAGTTTACAGTGTTGGAACCATAAGTCACAATTTCACACCAAACCTGTATAACGTTGTTTACATTATAAATATTTAATTATGCATTGATAAAAATCACCAGAAATGTGTGTAAAAATATGTTAATGTAACCTAACTGAGAAAAAATAAAGGTTTAGAATTTGATCCATTGATCACGGACTGTTTACACAATATAAAGGGCAGCTGGACGTTTGGCAATCATTAAAAAATGAAACTAAATGTTTTATTCTGACAGTGATTATATATTCTTGCAGTACTGATATACTAATACAAATCTAACACAGTAGTTAAATAGTTAAAGAAGCAATTTGTAAGATGACCCAACCTGTCAAATTCCTACTCCACAGTAATAAGGGGGCAACTGACCAGAAAGTGGACAGTCCCTCCTTCTCCCTCTTCACACCTTACCAGTCTAGAAGAAATGTTGTTAGTTCAGCATCAGATTTCATCACTACCACAACTGACAAAGCATACTAGTTTGTGTATGGTATTTTGGTGATTATGTCAGTTCCTATGAACAACAGTGTTAGCTGTAATAGCAATAGCAGTAGTTAGCAGTAGTTAATCTGAAGATGACAAACTGTTAAATTCATACTCCAAACACATAGGGGGGAACCAACTGTGGTTTCCACCCCTATACTATGAAACAAGGAAAAGCACTGTTCAGCATAAAACTTCATCTCTTTACTCTCCAAAAGCGTCTTGAGCGGTGGAAAACCAGTGTTGATCACTGAAGCGTTTATCACTTCTTTTGTTTGCTACTAAATGTGGTTTCTTGATGGGAGCGGGTGGTGGTTGCTCACCAAGGGCTTCAGCCATTGTTGCATTTACGATTCCTTTCATTGGCTACCTGTCCTTAAATGATCTAACTGGGAGCAGAACTTTCAACATGGTTGATAAGAGGTTAGAATATGTTAAATTCAGTAAACAAACAGTAATCATGTATTAATATGTGCAACAGTGTGTTCTCTGCAGAGGATGTGGCACTTATTTACACTTAGAAAATCAACAAATCATGTCATTTCATCAGAAGCGCCCAAACATTTGCATAGGATTGAATGACAAGATCAAAAAGACTGTCCAGAATAATTTCCCATTATCTCTAATTTGGGAAGGCTTATTCTTCACATGATCACACACATACACACACACACACACACAAAGGAAAGTGAGAAGTATGGGCAGTCTTTTATAGGTGAATTGACTGCTAACCAGAACATCAGCAGCTTTTGATCCCCTGTGGCCAATACTACTAGTTGACCAAAGCACTTAGATAGAATAGCCCCAGTAAACTTATACAAGTGTTGCAGGTCATGCTGTTTGGTCAATAGAATGGATTCTAAAGAATGTCCAATGTGTGCAACACAAAATCAACACAGTTTACACAGAATGGGAGCCTTTATTTTACACTGTAGGCACAGATTAAACACAAAGACACATGGGCACATGATTAAGCTCTGACAAAACATAGCAAGAGGTTTATTTAAATCAAGACAGTGGTGCGTTGAATACTCTGGTGTGTTACGTTGCAACTAGTGTGTGAACCTAGTGGTGTTCGGGGGTCCCGTGTTGGCTGCTAACTCACTCTGCAATGGTGCTGATGCTTTAACGGCAACAAAATGTTTGATTTAGCAAAACCTTATCTGGAACTGCTCAATTCTAGTGTAGTAGCTCTTCTACATATTAACTGAGATCTTACACAATCTAATTCTCTGTCATCAGTTTGAGAAACACACCAAATTACCACCAATCTCCCAGTCAAATTGGGTTTGTTTTCAGATTTACAAATCTGAGAAGCCATATTGTAAAGATTTTTAGAGGTATCCTGGCCCTAATTACCCGAGAAGGCCATTCTTGGCATCCTTTTACATAAGTGCTTAGACTGCATTGTGGGGTTTATATACGTGTTGCTGCTGATTGGGTAACACCTCTGACGTCCCCATCAGACAAGAGAACATGTACCTCAAAGCTTGTTGCACACGAAATAAATTCAACCCAGAAAGCGTAGCAAGACGTTGCACAACATTTTGAGATTGCACGAATCCTGGGTAACTTTTTGTCTAAAGCAGACATTCTGAGAGTATTGACATGCTCATGGATTTATACAATTATTATTATTACATTGATTATTTTAGTTTTGTAGTGCAGAAATCTAGAACGCTCTATTCAGGTCTACAGCTTGACTGTTTTGCAGCTTAGACTGAAGCACTTGGATGGGTGGATGGGTGTGGCTCAGCTGCTGTAGGCCATATAGGCAGGTATATTAAAATATTGTTTTTTTTGTGATACCATCACAATCATTGACTGTGTCTTGGTTCCCTCATTAGTTCTGTAAGTAGGGAATCATTGGGAATTGGCTAGGTCCCCAGAGATGAGCACACTGGGACACTGACAACTCAGATCATAACATAGACTGGGAAGCTTGTGATTGCTGTTCTGTTATTAGCCATACTCATTGGCTATCATCATTTTAGGAAGAATATTCCAGTTATTTCATCAACACTCTTATTTTATTCACTGTGAGACTCATACATATATAACCGTCTGTCAGTCACATACAGCAATGTTTAAAACAAGTAAACCTTGCTTTAGACGTCGCTAGTGTCAATCTGACTGTGGTTCACATAAACAATTTGTAGCAGTCACTAATACACAGTCAGCTGATGGCTGAATAGACAGTAAATTTGATCTGTTTATTACGATTGAAACTTAAAATGCCCCTGCTAAAAAAAGTCAGTTGAAACCAGTATGAATTCCATGCTATTTTATGCTTGTTAGTGTTAGTTTTAGTGCTGGTTTACTGGCAAAAACGTGGCCAAAATAGTTTTTCAGCAGGGCTCTAGCTTAATGTTTCTAAAGAGGCCTAGTTAGCCTGTTAGCCTTGGCCTGTTAGAACGTCATGCTATTTTAACATCATGGTTTGTTAAAAAAATGAATAAAGAAAGTGTGATACTTGCAAAATATGGGTACTTTTGCGTTATTACGCTAAATATAGCATGTGATATTATTTTGTAGATGGTGGTGGATGATAACATTAAAGTTAAATCACCAACAACTGTATCTGGTTTGCAAAGTAGTTAACAGGATGCTATGAATGTAGAAAAACCGTAAATGATTTACTGTGATAAAGTGTCTTGCTTTATTGTTGGTAGGTAAATTTACATACATTCCAAAAGTGGGTGTGGTGCTATTTCTGACCAGGGAACATAGTGAAGAGTCCATGCTCACTAAGTATTGCAGTGCATTGTGGGAACTTGAACCAAAGTTCCAGTACACCAATTCATACAATGAGACACACTGTCTGATTCCCTGGGCCGCCACAACCAACACAGACATGATCATTGTCCTTGTGACATCATAAAATAAACATAACTGTCATTGTTACACCATAAATAGAACTCTGTATGACACTTAGATCACCTGAAAGGGTGCAAGGGCAAAGATTGTGTTCCTCAGTCCTGCACAACAGCACTTCTGGAATGCTGTTTTTTTTGTGGGTACACAAAAGTAGGTGAAATATGAATATGGGGCCCTTACATTTCATTTATCTGATTGGATTCTTTTATTTGGACTCCTATGCATGCAAGATATAATATGCTGTGAAGGGGATCAAAATCAAAATGTTCATTTAATGTATTTTTGTCCAAATTCAGGAAAATATTAAAAGCATATCATGTAATAGGTCAAAGCAAGCACTTGGCTTGTGCATTAGAAGTAAACTCATTTCCTGTTTGGCTTCACAGGTTTGCATGTCAAAATAAAAGCCCTGGGTTTTTGCTCTCAGACACAGGTGGGTATTTTCACCGCTTGAGGGCCATAACAGGAAGAAGAAATTAAAAGATTCCCTGGCATGTCCCCTGATTAATAGCCTAGTTCAGCTAATTAAGCCCTTGATGACTTGAATCTGTGTGCAGCAAAAAGACTAAACTGTGCTGTTTCAATCTTCAAAGCCCAGATCTGCTCTAGCTTTGGCAGCCAGGACAAATTTATAAGAACACAAAGAACATTTTAAAATGTTTTGTATGTAGTTGCGCCCATCCTAAGCAGATGTTCTGAGAATATCGATCAGGATTAAAGTTTAAAGGATTTATATGCCTGATATCATTTTTAGGCCTAGAGTCTATAGAGTAAGTCATAATGTATTTAAAGGTTAGCTATCAGCAGTAGAATCAGCCATATGATGGATATACCTAATTGGGTTTGTTTTTTCCAGTTTTCCATCTTTTAGAAGCAGATACAGCTGCTATAAACAATATAAATCCTAACGAGGGATTCTTTGTCTTTGGTAGCACTTGCAGCTGAAACAGGCTCCTGATGAACCATGCATGACTAGGCTACGTAAGCACACCAGAATGTAAACTAGAATGCTACATTGTTATGGCCACTGTTTTTGTTTGAAGATTTTTTGGCTGACGTAATATAAGCTAGTTAGAAAACTTAGGATACCAGCATTTATGCTAGCATCCTCAAAGCAAGTGCATTTGCTCATGTTTTCACACTGGACCGAGCTTTATTTGATTGTATATATAATTCAGTGTAACTGTAGAGATTTTAACTGTAGAGCTGTTCATGTCAGCTAGTTAAGCTAGCAAGCAAGGTAGTCCATTAGCCATGTTAGATATTTTAGTCTGGCCTAAAATGACCATAAAGAAACAGTTATTATAATGGTTCTGGAATTGGCCATCTTCAAGCAGGTGGAAAATAAACTGGAACCGGAAGTTCTTATTTTGATTAGTTTTTGTTTTTCATTGTTCTACTCAGTGGGTTGTGGCTACAAAGCTATTACATGGCTAATGAAAGGCCAATAAGTATTTTGCGAACTTCTTCTTCTTACTGAACTCTTTTTGGATTTGGCACTATATAAGCTTTTTTTTCCACGAGTAGGGCAGGCTATTTTTTGGATACTTGTTTTAGAATGTGCAGTAGGAAAACAGCCAGCACTAAGTGTGCTAGCGTATGTTCATGATTATGCATACAAAATATTAAGTCTGGTTATGAAGTTAATTGTGAAGTTCCTGGAAAGATCAGTTGAAAAATAGCATTTAAAGGCTAATTTGGACTATAACAGCTTTGGTAACACACAGGCTTTCAACAAGAACTTGCTATAAACTTGCTATCAACAAGAACATTAAGAACATCAAGCTTGCCTAACTATATTTAGAGGAACATAATATTTGGGTACTTTTATGCATCATTACAAGATCGCTATAAAAGAATCTCTTAGGGCTAGAATGAATTCCTGGTCAGCCAATGCAACACTACCAACATTTTCCACCTGGACGAAGGTGAACACGGATTTGCCTGATGATGTTAAGGAATCCTTTTAGTGCAGAATTCTGGAATCCTGTATGCAGTTCCACAAATTCCACCTTTGTTTTGTCTTGATCTGTCACCATCACATCGTAGAGAGATTATTGTGACGTCATAAACAGAAGACATTCAGCTGCAGAGGCCTGTGGATGTTGGGTTTGCAGCTGTTGTGGTGGGTCCACGTGGGGAAAACCCCTCACCTTGAGCGGAGATGAAACTGCAGCAGGTAGAGCAGCCTTGCTGTTGTTCTCTGTTGGGTTTGGTTTTAACCTGAGATCAGCAGTAGCGGCCGGCGCTTCCAAACCAGCTCTGTGAAGACCTATGATAGGGACTGTGCGGAAATCTCCCCAAAGACTCTTTAACCTAAGTCACCGCTGCTTCTCTCGCTGTCCTAGTTGCCTGGCAACCGGCCAGCCACGGTGAAAGAATCCCTGTGCTTTTTTTTCTTCCTCCCTTGGTGAAGGGGATGACTGGAGAAAGTGGGCTAGAGAGCCGGGACGTGCTTGAGGCTTCCTGGGCCACTAGTTATGGAGCTCTCGGAGTGTAAGTGCTGATTCAGGATCAGCTCCCAGCTGACTGACTGTAGCTGTATTTGTTGGAATGTAAAAAAAAAAATCTGATCTTATATCAGCACTTTTGCAGTGTGTCACATAACAGCTCCAGGCCCATGCTTGTCAAGTGAGATCACCTATCTAGGGGTCAACTTTCATTGTGTTGTTGCAATCATAGGTAAATTGTTCCTCTCTCTGTTTAAAGGGTCTTATCCCTCTCTTGTACTGTAAATGTTTTCTTTACTTGAAATCTACGGATGTTTCGGTGGGTTTATGTACCAAACATGCTCAAAATTCATGTTTACATGTCTGTATTCAGCTGCTTTTCAAACCTTGGAATTAAACAGGCTTTCAAAGCGGCTAAATGTAAATGAGCTAGGTTCTGACTGGCTGCCCTCTAGTGTGCCTTATTCAAAAAGCAGTTCATAGATGGAGCTAAACTGCTGCAGTCTGAATAGATGAATGCATTTACACCCACCGGAAACTTCATAGGTACCCCTCCTTGTAGCTACACTTACTGCCCATTTCATCAGCTCCACCTACCATACAGGAGCACTTTCTGATTCTACAAATACAAACTGTAGTCCATCTGATTATCTGCATAGTTTGTTACCCTGATCTTCAATGGTCAGAACCACCACTCACTGTCCACTCTATTAGACACTCCTACCTTAATGGATGTAGATGTAAAGTCAGAGACGATAGCTCATTTGCTGCTGCAGAGTCTGTGTTGGTCTTTCATGAGTGGTCACAGGACGCTGTTAGCTGGATATCTTTGATTGGCGGAAGATTCTCAGTCCAGCAGTGACACTGAGGTGTTTAAAAATTCTGAAATTGTGTTGTCATACTGTAATCAGCATCATACCCATATTATTAACCCCTGTATTAAGCTGGTTTTCTCCGCTACAGAAACGATTTGTGTTCATGTCCAGAAATAAACTAAACCATACACATATTTTTCCTTCAGCCACTGCAGGATCCTCTACATTTCGGGGTCACTAAAGGTGCACACTCGTTATGAGGGTGTGTCAAAGATGTCTATGTATGGTGTTACAGAGATAACTACTGAAGTTAGCCAGCCTCAGCTCGTCCTGTCTCTTAATATAATAATGCTGAAACTAAGATTTTTTCTTCACAAAATATGTGTCCATTTTGAATCTGATGCCAGCAACATGCTTCAAAAAAGTTGGGACAGGTTGTTCACCACTGGGTACCGTCTCTTGATTTAACAGCACTTTGTAAGCGTTTGGGAACTGAGGAGACGAGTGCTGTAGTCTTGAAAGCGAAATGTTTTTCACTCTTTGCTGATATCTGATTTCAGCTGCTCCACAGTTGGAGGTCTCCCCTGTTCTAGTTTTTGGTTTCTTTCATGAAAATGATGTCGTCTGGATGCAGCATATGTTGCTCCAAAACCTGCACATATTGTTCAGCATTAATGGAGCTTCGCAATGTGACAATTTTCCCCTCTATTTGTGGAGCATTGATGAACTCTGTTTAAAGACGATGGTGTTCCTGAACCCATGCAGTGATTATCACTACAGAACCATGTCTGTTTTTAATGCAGTGCTGTCTGAGGGCCCGGAGATCACGACCATCCAGTACTGGTTCTGGTTCTTGTCTCTTACCCACAGAGATTTTTGTGGATTCTCCCAATCTTTTAATAATATTTTTTAAAAAATGATGTGCAAATCATCCCAGTTTTTTTGGGAAAGGGCTATTTGCAAATGCAAATGTTTGTTTGTGACATCACAAAAACAGAAGATGCAATTTTTGCTGCTCGCTTTACACATATGGAAATGGCAAAGAAATCTGCTTTACGATTAAATGGACTCTTTAACTTCCATCGGAAGCTGGAAGTTCATGAGTCAGCGTAAGGCTGTGTATAAGACAAAAACCAAGAGGGGACAAATGAGACACAGAATTTTGCGGCTGCACACTTCATGTCATGTTTTAATGATGTTATCAAATATTCAGCATCCCAATGTATCAGACTGTCCTCCCAGCACACACACGAGGGCCATATGAACGGTCTAATTCAACATTTATAAAACAAATGGTGCCATTTGTGCATGAGTCACGTTTGAGCTTTACAACCAAACAGCAAATGAGACTCTCTCAGCGTTCATTTTAATAGGGGTGAACAGTTTGCATGGTCATTAGACTGTATATGCAAAGTTCCATTGCATTGTTGCTTTTAATACTTGGATATCATTTAGTCAACACACGAGAGCCGCAATTATATCTCACAGCAAGCTCTGTGATGTATCAGAGAAGTGAAGCTACACTTTCCAAGGGGCTGGAGGACAACTTCATACGTTCACGCACTGGGTGATCAACAAACCATATCTCAAGTCTGATACCTTGAAGTGTTCAGATGGCAATTCCTGCAACAGAACTATTAAAAAACTATTGCGGTAACGGATTCTCTCCTGAAGTCATGGATACGATGAGGCGGATCAATGAGAAAGATTTCCTGAGGCCGTAGCTTTCTGCAGCTTTTCTTATTGTACATCCAACCGAGGCAGATACTCCATACTATTTATAGATTACACTTATGGGAAGAAAATATATGATGCCATTTTGATGGAACAAAGCCGACGGGCAAGAGATGAAAAATAAAGTGTGGATAATCTCAGCGGGAGGAGTATTGTTTTATTGAAAGCTGTATTGAGTCTGCTTAGCCAAACATAACTTAGATATGACAATCTCACTTTTCACAGATCACTATACAAATTACAAACACTTTACCTTTTCACATCACCCTGTCCCCCAACCCTCCCACTGCAACCCGCTCCTGCCCCCCTGAGCTGATTAAATTAATGATTTGATACAGATCTGCAGGGTCTCGGAAGCCACCACAGCAAAGAGCAAAGTCATTATGCAAGATAATGCAGCCTGATGTTGATATGGCTAACACTGTCACTGTTATCACAAACCTGCCCTTTATTGTATTACATGATGAATTATGCATTAAAATGTTGAAACAAAACAAAACAAACAAACAAACAAAAAACATTTTAGGGGCATATTTTGAATTTTGTTTCCATATTACAACAGTATGTGACAGTGGTGCTGCAATCTGGGATGCATACCGTGGGAGTGCAATACAGTGCTACCACATTGATCATCGAGTCATGGAAATAAGATAGGCATAAAAAACGATATACGTATAAATATTTAACAGTACTGAAACGTGCCATTATTTTAATAAGAAAATGAACTTGGAATATAAAAACAACAGACAAGAAAATCAAGAAGAAATAAATTTTGCTAATAATTTTGCATTTTTTTGCATTAATTTTCGCAGCGAGTTCATTCACTTCTGTTGTTTGCATTGTAGACTGAAGTTCTATTGTTGACATAAGGCAACAATCATGTTTTTATCATTTTAATAATCCTAATAGGTTTTATCTTTGAAAGAAAATTGTAACCTCACACAGATTTTGTTCTTCCAAGTATTGAATTATACACACATATGCAGGTCTGCAGCAGGAAGTTTTGCCATATTATGGAAACTTGCCAAATTACAGATTCCTAAAGGAAAATAAATAAACTTTGTAGTCAGTAGTCAGTTTATAATTAATAAGCTTTAATAAGCTTAAATACTTGTTGCCATATGGCAGCAATGTGTAATTAGGATTTCTAAATCTCTCCATCGTTCTTGCCATATATAGTCATACAGGTTTTCATTGTGATATACATATTATGAAAAAGAACGTTCTTCTGTAAATTCAGATTAGTTGCAACAATTTCACATATCCAGCAGCACTGACACTGAGGTGTTTGAACACTCCAGCAGCACTGCTGTGTCTGATCCACTCACACCAACGCAACACGAGTGGAAGAGACCCAGCAGTGCTGCTGGAGTGTTCAAACACCTCAGTGTCAGTGCTGGACCGAGAATAGTCCACCAATCAAAGCTATCCAGCCAACATCATCCTGTGGGCAGCGTCCTGTGACCACTGATGAATAGACAAAGAATGACCAAGAGCAGGAACAGATGAGCTATCATCTCTGACTTTACATCTACGTGTACCAGCAAGGTAGGAGTGTCAGTATAGAGGTATAGAGTGGACAGTGAGTGGACATAATGTTTAAGCACTCCAGCAGCACTGCTGTGTCTGATCCACACACACCACTGCAACACGCACTAACACATCACCATATCAGTGTCACTACTGTGCTGAGAATGATCCCACACCCACATAATACCTGCTCTGTGGTGGTCCTGTGGGGGTCCTGACTATTGAAGAACAGGGCAATAAAGTATGCAGAGAAACAGATGGACTATAGTCTGTAAGTGTAGAACTACAGAGTGCTCCTATATGGTCAGTGGAGCTGATAAAACAGATAATGACTGTAGATTTGAATGTTGGGCTGATCAAAACTGTGGTGTAAAATTGATAGTTTAGAATCTGCACTGACTGCACTGCTCCACTCACTTTCTCTACAGTACCTGCAGGTCCACTTGAGCTGCCTTCCTCTAGAGGAGGCTTACGGCAGGATCTCCTCATCTATTGTGTCTTTACCCCCCTCCGGATCCTCAGAGGGGCCATTTGATTGCCTGCCCTGCGGATCCGGCCTCCTGTCCCCCATTGCTCCTTTCAGCTCCCGGGTTAAACATTTATCCCTGAATGGGGGGAAAAGCGGAGAGCACCGGTGAGTGCCTGTCCACCACTGGCTCCGTGTGCATGACTTGACAAGATCTTTCCCAGTGGGGTTTAACGTTTAGCCTAGATTTGAGTAGAGTGAGTTGAAATTAGTCTTTTTCCTTTCTCTAGGTTTTATACTTCGTGCCAATGCAACTTTAATATTGGAACTATAAAGTGACACCTTATATTGTATACCTTCTTTCTGTGTAGCAAGGGATGACTTCCATTGACTAAGTGACACAATTCTATTTTGATCCAAAAAAAAAAAAGAAGAACAGAATTAAATTGTTTTCCCTAAATGGGGAGAAAAGTGGAGAGCGTCTGATAGACACTGATGTACTGAGAGATTCTGAACCTGCTGTCTTGTTAATCAAGTTGGCATTTAGTTATTATTGTACTGTAACTCTTCTACTTGAGCGTGAATTTAGGAGGCTCTGTCTAGATTTGCATTCTTTTAGGTAAAAAAAAAAACAGATACATTTGAACTAATGTAATTAGTCGGTCAAGGCTCAACAGCTGAACCATTGAGACTCCACCAAAGTGAGCAGTGGTGGGTAATTGTGGGTAATCTTCTGAAGATTCCCGCTCTTGAGACTCTAGTGAAAGGGCACATGGAGGGGGGTGGTGTAAATGAAGGAGGGTGCAGGAGAACCCAGCACACAGAGGATGGAAAGGAGAGAAGGATAACTTTCACTTCAATTCATTTTAGTTTCATTTTGTTTGAATCAGTCTTTTTCTAAACATTTTTTTTCAAAGTGATGTGGAGCTCTAAAAGAGACAGCATGAGGGAAAATTACCTAAGACCATAAAGCAGAAACACTGCGAAGAACCAAGACTGAAAAGAAGAAACTCCATAAAAATGACCACTGACCCACTGAGAGAAATACTCAGAAGAATTGAGACTCTAAAGGGATAAGCTCTCTGAAAACATGAGGAAGAACAACTGAGAAGAACCATGATTTAAAAGGAGAAACCCAATAAATGCATTAGAAAGAACGATTACTGACAAAATACTGAGAGGAACCAAGAATGAAAAGGGAAAAACTCTAAGATCACAACGAGGAAGAAGTGAGAGGAACCAAGTGACAAGGCTCTCCAAAAGCATAAGAAAGAACTACGAACGGGAAACAAGCCTCCAAAGATGAAACTCCCAAAGAGCATGATGAAGAAACACTGAGAGGAACCAAGACTCAGAACAAACATTTTCTATGAGCATAAGGAAGAAACACTGAGAAGAACCAAGATTCAAAAGAAGAAACTACCAAAGAGAATGATGAAGAACTACTGAGAGGAACCAAGACTCAGAACAAACATTTTCTACGAGCATAAGGAAGAAACACTGAGAAGAACCAAGACTCAAATAAAAAGAACTGCGCATGAGAAAGAAGGGGAACCAAGTGGCAAATCTCTCTCAAAGCATGAAGAAGAAATATGTAGAGGAACCAAGATTCAAAAGGACATACTCAAGCATGAGGAAGAACCACTGAGAGGAACCAAGACTCAAAAGAAGAAACACCCCTTAAGGTCATGAGGAAGAACCAATGAGAGGAACCAAGACTCAAAAGAAGAAACACCCCTTAAGGGCATGAGGAAGAACCAATGAGAGGAACCAAGACACAAAAGAAAAAAATGAAAAGGAAAGAAAGAACTGATGAGAGGAACCAAATGGTAAACCTCTCCAAAACTATGAGGAAGAACTATGTAGAGTAAGAAAGCCTGTAAAGAGGAACCCAGGCTGCGCCGGATAGTGCAGTGTAGACATGAGCTAGGAGAAGTTTCCAAGGAAGATTAAAGAGAGGCAGTGCGATCATGAAGATAAAAGATCCAGGAGATCCTGAATGGAAAGCATGTCAGAAGAGGATCTGGGGGTCAGCTGACTGTGTCAGACATGTCCAGGATGTTAGATAAGAGAACAGAGGCGTAACTGAGGCTTCAGAGAGAAAAGAGCAGGCGCTTTCCCTTTAAGATGGAGGGATGGGGCGTGGTCAGGGGCTCAGGTGGGCGTGGCTCTAGGCAGTGATTTATTAGGAGAGGAGCGAGAAGTGATTCTGCATTAAGAGAAAAGCCGGATTCGGTTTAGTTTGGTTTGTGAATTTATTTCAGCAGAACTTCATTAGACAGAGAGGGAGACACGCAGGCGCAGCTCTCAGAGACATCTGACTACACAATTAGACACTTACAACAGTGCGGAATACATATAAAGATATTTGTTTAAATTACTGCTACACAGTTTGTTAGGACACAGCAGTCAGGATTCCAGCGCTTTTCCTTGTGCTTGGATTTCACAGACTCCCGGATTATTACCTGCTTACTTACACAGACTGAATAACTGTGAGCACAAGAAAGTGTGCTATTAAAGGCTGTTAATATTACTGCTAGTACCAATAACAGGCAAATGATGCTGATAACAGAGTAACAACAACAACAGCAACAATAATAACAGGAGGAAAAACAAGTCTTATTACTGCAGTAATACCATTCACTACCACCCATACTGCTACAACTACTACTATTAATCATTATTATTATTTTTTATTATTGTTGTTGTTATTATTATTATTATTATTATTATTATTATTATTACTGCTATTATCTTAATAAGATGCTAAAAGGGTTCTCTGACTCAACAAAGAACCATTTTTAAATTTGCACATAACCACTTATGCATTCAATTGATTCTTTAAGTGTTCATGGTTCTATGCAGAACCGTTTACTTTACTATAAGAGTTTACTACTACTGCTACTACCATCAATAATAATAATAATAATAATAATAATAATAATAATAATAATAATAAAAAGACTCACTATAGCAACTGACTATAATAGCAACAACTTGAACAAGAAACAACAAAACAATACCACTATTATTATTATTATTATTATTGCACTCAAAGGCAAAAAGGGTTCTCTGACTCAATAGTGGAACAGAAGAACCATTTAGAGAAGAACCATGGAGCAGATAATAATAATAATAATAATAATAATAATAATAATAATAATAATAATAATAATAGTTCGTTTATATTTCTACACTCTTAAAAATAGACATAAAAGGGTTCTTTGACTCAATACTTGAATTCGTCTGGATGCTATAATAAATATTTCTTAAAAGGTTCTTAATAGAACCAAATCTAACTGGTTTTCCATTTTAGATAAGAACAGTATGTTCAAAATTTACTTTACATAACTTTACTAACGTTTCCAGAGTGTACTACTACTACTACTACTACTACTACTACTAATAATAATAATAATAATAATAATAATGAGGATGGTGATGATGATAACAGTCATAATAATATAATGTTTATAACAGGTTGATCGTCTAAACCACACTGAAACTTTTTGCTCTTTTGTGTGTTTGTGTTCAATTAAGGTGATACGTGTATGTGTGTGTGTGTGTGTGTGTGTGTGTGTGTGTGTGTGTGTG
>CM067490.1:13045617-13132550 GCA_034552555.1 Semaprochilodus insignis | reverse complement strand
GGGGGGGGGGGGGGCGTCAAAACGCCTCGCGAGAAACGGTGACTGTGCCATCATCGCAAGAGTACCGTCCCATCGGGGTATTTGCCCCGGGGTTGTGGGGAGGGGGTGCGCAGAAGAAAAGGGCAAAAACAGCAGCCCTGCAGCAGCAGCAGTACCGTTTTCTCCGCGTGCGAGGCACCGGAGGACGGAGGGAGGAGTGCGCGTGTGTGATGGAGAGAGTGGGAGGGGGTGGGGGTGTAAAGAAAGAGGAGGAGGAGGAGGAGAAGGGGGGTGTCTATACGGCGGCGCGTGCACACGGCGCACGGACGCGGAGAGCAGCAGAAGCAGAAGCAGCAGCAGCGCGCGCGGCACTGCAAACGCTCCCGCGCTCCGCGAGAAGAAGGAGACGAGCTGGAAAATACAAACAGCATAGAAGAAGAAGAAGGAGAAGCAGAGGAAGAGGAGGAGGAGGAGGCTATCCCTCCTTCGTTTCCTGCCCCTGGGCTCGCGGTGGAAGTGCCCGCGCGCGCTTACAGGTGCAGAAATGGCGAAGCGTCACGAGCAGAAACGATGCCCCTCTGCACTTTAGAGAGACAGAGAGAGAGAGAGAGAGAGAGAGCTTGAACGCTGGGTTTGGCTTGTTTGTTTTGGGGGTTTTGATTGTGTTTTAATGCGGAATAACAGGATATAACATAAACGGCGTAGTTTGAAATCAGGGAGCTGAAAGAAAGGAAAGAAAAGAGGGAGGAAATAAGGAGAAAAAAAAGGCAGTGTGCGGTTAAACTCAGACCGAGTTTTGTTCTAGTGTTTAATATTAATGATGATAATATAATAAGGGTTTTATTTAATGTTGTTTTTTTATCAGCTTGAAATTTCATGTTGTTAAAAAGTGAAGCATGTTTGTTTTTCTTAGTGGACCAACTTTTTTTGGACTATACCTTTTTTGATCTCCAGTTTTTCTCTTTCACAGGATTTTTTTTCACCCTTTAATTATTTTTTTGCACATTTTTTATTCGTTCGCCACGAAAACTTTTTATTATAAAAAAAACACTGAGAAATAAAAGTGAAGAGGAGGAGGTGATGGAGGACGTGGGACAAATGTGTTGATAGGAGTGAATGTAGAAGTGAAATTTGTTTACTGTTTTACCGAAAACAAACAAACAAACACAACGAAAAAGAAAAAAAGCTTCATATTATAGGCTAAAATTCGCGTAAGTATATTCTGGATTATTCTTCCTATTTTATTTTCGCGGAAGAAACTTTCTGTGTGTGTGTGCTGTGTAAGAGTGTGTGTGTATGGTGTGTAAGAGAGAGAGAGTGTGTGTGTGTGTGTGTGGTATGAATTGTGCGTTTTCCTTTTTTTCCTCTTCTGTAGGAAATGTCATTGTCGAGAGTCCCAGAGATTGATTGTCCAAACGCAATTCTTGTAAAATGTAAATTCAAGCCAAGAATTGTGCCTGGACATCTGTTGCTGGAGATTCAACTCCATCCTCACTCTAAGGGGGAAAACAGGCCCTTCATCTTTACATCCTCCCTAAAAATGATTGTTTTTGCTCTAAATGTCTTTCTGAAGGTAAGATGTGCGAAATGTAAATTTTAAGTTTTTTATTTTTATTATTATTAATGATGTGCATTTTATTTGTTTAAACGAGCCGACTAAAAAAATAAAATTTAAGTCCTGTTACAAATCCCGTTCATGCATTTCCATTTCTGTTCTGTTCTGTCACATTGTGCACTTCAACAAGAGCAAAAAGCGCAAATCAGATATGCTGCAAATTCGCTTTAATCGCGGGTTTATTGTAATCCTGTTGGGGAAACTCCATCGAGCAGAAGCCATTCACTTTCCTAAATGCTGCACAGTGTGACACTGAATCAGAGAGTGAAGGAGAGTGGAAGGACTCAAGCCTTTTCTTTTCCTTTTCTTTCTCTTTTCTCTCATCTTTTAGCCATAATATAAATGGTCTGTTGCTTAATTCACTTTTTATAGGCTACCACATTTAAATTCTCGCTAAATTGCTGTTTAGCCATTGAAAAATGAATAGCATCACTAAGCAGCAAAGGCTAGACCTCTGTTTTTCTGTGTGTGTATTTAGCTCTTAACGGGGACCACATGTCATCAGAATGATAGGCAGACACTGTGGGGACATTTGACTGTTCCTTGTTTACAAAAACTATAGCATTTATTAATGAGAAAAACGCTCCCAAACATGCTGTTCATTTCCTGGGGTTACATTTGCTGTTCTTTACAATGTTTTACAATGAATTTGCTTAATTCTTTACAATCACTCAGAAGGGCATGGGAATGTCCCACAAAGACAGGAATACAGTCTGCTGAGGTTTGAAAGTGAGGCCTGCCTGCTCCAAGTTAACGTGTTTGATTTCATACTCCAGCTCAGAGTACAGAGACCTGATAGCTATAAGCAGATCTAATCCGTAAGTTGCTAATTGCTCCACGAACGAGTGGTTTTCGTGACGTATTAATTCACCGGAGGGGCACTTGGGGGCAGAAGGGGCAACACGAGGGGGAAGATTTTTACTGACGCACACACTCTGCACCACGTGCACTGCAGCAGTTAGGCTACAATCAGCAGGCCTCCTTCTTTTCCCCCTAATTTCTCTTTATTTTAAGGAAACAACTGTTAATGTACAGTGGCATCCTCATCCCGGCTCTAGGCACTCACTGCTGGTTGTATTGGTAGTCCTTTCTAAAGAAGCAGACCCAACTTAGCAGCAGGACTCTCTTAGCTAGGCTATCAGGAAAACCAAACACGTGGCTCACGTGAGGGCTTCAGTTAAAAAGCTGGACTACGTAATTTCATGTGACTGAGAAGACGAAGGATCGTTTTGTGGAACAGCGTACACAATATATTTGACACATTAGAAGACTGGAGAAACTTCTCAACTGCCTTTAGTGGCATCAGTGAACATTAATAATGTGTATTTAAACCAAGTAGATTTCAAGATTAAATATGTGTATAAGTATAGTTTGGATTATATAGGTTGTCATCATGGAAAATATTAGACTCAGTATCACTGAACACGAATGACTTTTAATTAGCTCTAAAAAGCTATTCCAGTTTGTCCACTGTAATAAAATATCTGTAGCAATGCTAAAAGCTATGTGCTATAATCAATTATAATCATCTATCAAAACGATCAACTATGTTCAGTAATACTGTATTACCTGTAAATATACTTGCTTATTGTCTAAATTACACACACACACACACACACACACACATATATATGAGACTATACTATATTATCTCAAATATAATCATGTTTTCAACGATGTTCCTTCTACCAATTCATTTTATTTATATTTAAAACCCATAATTTATAAAAAATGCTCACTTTTTGCTGTGTATGTAGCCCAGCACTTCCATTAGTACCCTAATTAGGCTTTCAGTACATCCAGAGGCGCTGGAGAACCCTCACCACCCTGCGGCTGTGTTTCTCTTCCTCTCCAGGTTTCACGTACACGCGCTCTTCAGTTCGCTTCACACACATTACTGTTGCTATCGAGGAGAACATCATGTAGGGATGGACACAAGACAGCTTATAAGACAATGGAAATTACTCCGAGTACAAGCCTGCCGTTTGCTGGGAGAACTAGGTTGGGAAGCACTGAGAGCTAATTATAGTTTAGCCTTTGCTCTGGGAAACGTATGTCCTATATAGACCACATCTCCGACAAGCCTATGTCATTTCTGTGCTGAATGTGTCCATGACACCAGCGGAGCAATTCGCGTCACTTATAATGGAGAAACCACCGTCCACTGATCAGACACAGGAGCACAGACACTCATTAGGCTTTTCTCTAGCAGCCAGAGTGCTGAATAGTTAGGCCTGTACTCACCCCGCTGCAGCCGAACATCCATACCTTCATTGCTGCGTCACCATCCACAAACACGCCTGCGTCCTCACTTATCCATGTGCGTTACGCAGTTATTCGATTTCGACATTAAATCTTTTGCCAAGCAGCTAATTTTTCTAAGACACACTGCTTTCCAACTTACTAAATCTTAAGTGTCCCTTAAGTGTAACCAATACAGGCAATAATGGAGCCTATTGGCTAAAACGCTATATGTAGTCTATAGGAAAAAAATGTTACAATGGCTAGAAATGAAATCTACAGACTGAAATGCTATCCCGGGAATGCAGTTCAGAGGTTAAAACGCTGTACAAGCTATAGATTAAGTACATAGAACAAAATGCTAGAAAGTGGCATAAAGGCAGCCTATAGGTTAAAATACTGCAGGTGTAATAAATGAAGGCTATAGACGGAAATGGCATAAATAAACCCTAAATGATGTAGGTGCCACATATGAAGCCTACAGATTTGAATGTTATGAATTTCTTATAGACTAAAACGCTGCACACGGCATAGATGTAGGCTATAGTGCTATAACAGTATATAAAAGGACATTCATATTGCCTACACCCAAATATTCTATAGGTGATCTAAATGAAACCTAATGACTGAACTGCTATGAATGGCTATATGAAGCACACAAATTAAATGGCTTTAATGTTTGTGTACCAAATGCAAGTGGATTAAATGTAAATGTTTAGATTAAAATGCTCCTTACGTGCTATATATGAAGCATAGCTGTATAGCTGTATGCTATAAATTTCATATATGCATCCTATAGATCAAAACATTGTAAGTGCTATAAATGAAGCCGTAAACACTGTACATGGTATGTATATATATATGCTATGTGCTATAAATGCAGCCTCTAGAAATAAAAATGGCAATAATAAACCCTGTACAGGAAGGTTCTATAGGTGCTATAAATGAAAGCCATAGACTAAAATGCTGTGAATCTCATAAATCTAATGTTTAGATTACACTGTAAGTGCTACATATATAAGATTATGTACAAAATGCTATAAATGGCATAAACGTAGCTCACAGACTAAAGTATGACTACAAAGTGTATAGGGAAATTGCTAGAAGTGGCAGTAAAAGGTAGCCTATAGGCTAAAATGTGTGTGCTATTAATGAAATCCATAGACTAAAATGCTATAAATGAATCTTATACACTTAATGCTGTAAATTACATGACTATTTATTTAAATGCTAAGTGCTATTAAGGTAGCCTATAGAAATTATGTAAATGACATAAATACAGCTAGCACATAAATACGCTGTAGGACCTATAGATGAAACCTATTGACTGAAATGCTAGATAAAAAGGTTGTAAATGCTATAGATGAAGCCTATAGACTAAAATAGACTAAAAAAAGTGGCATAAATATGGCCTGCACACGAAAATGCTGTGATAAACTGAACCTATAAACTGAAATGTTATGAATGACAAGTAGTTTAGATTAAACTTGAAGTGATTATATATATTTATACACTATGCACAGCCTATGTAACAAATAACAAATGTAGCCTATAGAGTGAAATGCTTACTAAATCCTATATATAATTCTACAGAGTAAACTACTAAATTACTATAGAGTAAAAACCTGCTAAGTATACAGACTGAAATACTATTTGTAGCCTGTAGATTAAAATTATTATACATGCTATAAATTAAGCCTGTAGACAAAAACGGCTGAATGTGGACAGCAGGTGTTTTGTAAGGCGTTAGTGTGTTTGGTCTCATGTGGCCGATGCACCGAATCCTATATGCAGAAGTAATAAACACACAGACTGCAGGACACAGGCTGGGTTTAAGGAATCTTACCCGTATAACGGACCATAGAGTTGTCCTCTCGCAGGTCGTCTTGAGTAACCCAGTTACAGAGGAGAGCAGCGCGAGCCCACCACGGCTACAAAAAATACCCCAATCAAATGTTAGACGCTATGGGAAATGGGGCTACACTTACTAGGCATAAAAAAAGCCAGAAAGGGCCAAAATGATCTGAATGACGATCTGATTTAGCATCACTGAAAGCAGTGTGTATTTTTGAATAAAGCTTTTGATGCCATGTACCAAGTTGCTCTAGCTGAATCACAGCTAGATGACACTCGGAGGCAGGTGTACCGTTGGTGGGAATAAAAAAAGGCATTTACTAGGTTATCTAAATAGCCAAAAAGTTAGATGGTCTAATGTTCTAATAACTTTCATGTGAAGGTGGTTAAATCCTACCTTTGAAATCTCAGTAGGAAGTGCTTTTAAAAATTGGCCACACATTTTAACTCTTGACCTCCGGACAGGTCATGACACAAGAGAACAATGTACAATCCCCCTCCCATACGCACAAACCCACACCCACCCATAACTCAAACACTGACACTGAGTTTTTTCCTTCTTCTCCTTTAAGCTCATTAGCATTTGTATTATTGTTAGGCTGCTATTCTTCTCTGCTTTGCAGTTGCGGGCAGGTTTGTGGGATGCGGGCCTGGCCCCCCCCCCAACAAATCGTCATCCTGCACAGCCACCCTAATGAATATGCGAGGGTGGTGAACCCCAGGACGAGGAAATGGGCCTTAAAGCACGCGCACATCAATCTCTGTCAAAAAATGGCCATACGCTCATCTCCAAAAAGATTCTGTAAGACATGTAGATGAAGACCAGGCATGGCAAACACACCCTGAAAGAGACATTTAAATACATTGTGATGAAAATGTAAGACTAGGCTTCTCAACGCATGAGTTCCTAATCCAGAGGATCTGTGCTAGTAAGCAGCCTGGAGTGGAAAATACCAACCCATCACCTTCTCCTAAAAAATGACAGCAGGACCTGCAAACTGGAGCCAGAAATCGAAACTACAAGACAGTGAACTGAACTGTATTTGATTTAAGTCTTTACATTTGACTCTTCTATAGACCTTAAGTCAATAAAGTCTGTGATAGCTTTTTTTTATACTCCCCAAAAAAGAACTATCAGCAAAACACACACACACACACACATATATATANTGACAGTCAATTAGGTATGTAAGCTTCAATCTTCAAGTATGCTGTATTTCAATAAGTAATAGATTTTCAAAACACACACACACACACACACACACACACACACACACATATATATATATATACATATATATAAAAAATCTTATTTATTTATTTATTCAAAACAAAAGAAGAAAAAGGTCAGAAATGATAAACCTCCGCACAAATTAGGGTGTCCGAACATGAACTAATAAAAATGATAATTCGGACGTTTTAGATGGGAGTGATTGGCTGGCCTCGTCTCTAGAGAATCCATCTGGACACTGGCTAGACAGAATGACCTCTGAAGGCGCCCAGTCTGACCCCATCCATCTAAAGCAGGGCAGGTAACACAGGGGCTGGTGGACAAGCCACTTGCATCTGAGCCCGCTATCCAGCAAAAGCCCATCTCATTGGCTTCCGCATCAAAACAAGTCGAGATCAGTTCACTGGATAGGCTGGGCTGGATGGAGGATGGGCAGCGTGGAGCTTCGGTGTGGATATGTGCGTGCAGTGTCCTTTAGAGTCAGCTAACCTCCATGAAGAGTTGAGATGAACACTATGTTGTCCTGGTCCTGAAGCTGGTACTCCAGCTCACCCTGCAGAGTGCACACACAAAAGAAAGCCATGAGATATTTCTGTTAAAAAATATAAATATATACACACACATACACAAACACGGTTATCAGCTTTAACGACCCAAGCTGAAGAATTCTTTAAAGAGGCCTTAAAAAGAAACGCGCTTGTTCGATGTTTATTGTAGGCTGTACAAAAACAAGACAGAAAAGAAAAAGGGGAGGTCAGCCTAAAAGCTATTACAAATCAGATTTACGTCAAGCTGTAAATGAACGAACCGATCCGAACGGACGTTCGGCTTTAAATCAACGCTTGATTTGTGGGTTTTAGTCGTCATTGACGGTTGTCGAGACATTGACGTTTTCCTCATTGATCGTGTTTCTTTAAATTACAAGCTGATGCCAATACATGTTTTCCTGAAAGAACAACCCAGTATGACCTTTATGCACATCAGATGAATGGAGAAGGACCCAGGAACCAACCAAAAATGAGCGAGTCATTAAAACCAAGAAACTGGAGTGATTGAGGAGACACACACATACACACAAACACACGCGCGCATGTGGACACATAGGCACGAACACTGCTTACCATTAGCTCCCAGTCTGCATCGTTGATCAATACGAGAATACCAGGTCTCCTGTGTAAGGAAAAAACAGAGAGAGAAGGAGAGAAAGAGAGAGAGAGACACTCATTTACCTGATGTGGTCTATACTGATAACGCTGACATAAAGCTGGTCTCTGACAATGCATAAGAAATGTCAATAGAGAGTGAGATAGGAGGGAAAAATTACAGTTCCTGTACTCCGGGATGCTGTATTGGCACACATAATAGATGATGTGGAGAATTAGGGCTGAGTGATCTGTGAAAAATATCAGATTTTTTTGACCTGTGATTTAAATAGCAGTCATTTTCTACAAATGAAGGACCAGGCCTGTTGTTTTTAGGCCGTGAAGATCACTTTATCCACTATTTTCCCCCTTGTCTGAGGGTTGAACATTGACTGTAGTGTACACTGCACATGGATGTTTGGTTGCTTCTGATTGGTCTAACTTACCTGTGGGCTGTTTGCAAGCTCCACGTTATTAGGTAAAATGAAGCCTTCACAGAAAGATCAGGCATGAGATGGTTATGAGACACTGTTTTAGCTCTGTTATAGAAAAGCTATTGCATTAAAAATATACCATTTATATACATGGGTGTATATAACCTGAAGAGCTGCTTGCATGGCATTATAATCAAAAATAGTCCCTTCAAAAAACATATAATTTTAGATTCCACCATTAGTAACATTACAAGTAAACATAACGTGACAGGTGAAATCTTGAAAGAAACTTGTAGGTAAGCATGGGCTGTTATCAAAATTTAGCTTAATCATAATTACCTTGTCTTTTATCATGGTTTACAATATTATCACAATAATAATGATAATAAAACAGTAGGATACGAGAAAAACAAATCGTAGATTTTGTATAGCAACACTTTAAGAAGAGTAAATCTATTAAGTCAATAAATAAGTGAAATAAATAAAACAACAGGTTTACAGTGATTTGTGTCCATGATACCGTTACCATCTGTCTTTCATATCACAGCAGAGTTAGAGTTCACCTTTAAGACAGCGTTGTCAAAGTAGGCTATAATTAAAATCACAGCTCTTGTGGTTCAAATATAGCGATTTTTCTGTGTAAAAACAAAACATTTTTGAGCCCATTTAGAATACTCAGACACTGTGTCTGAATCTCAGTAGGAGTGGGAATCACCAAAGGCCCCAATGTATGATATCACAATACCTAATTCACGATATGATATTATTGCCATTTTAAACCCTTTGCAATATGCTGAATATTTCTGTAACAAATATTTTATTCCCTTTTATTTTCAACTGCAAAATTATTGCAGCAAAATAGGATTGAAATTAATTGTATTATTCTAGTGCCAAAAATTTTCATTCATATCTGCAATTTACATGACATCGATACTAATACTGATATAATACTCATGATGTCCATGTATCAATACAATATTACCATATAAATATATATATCGCTGTATTCACCCCAACCGTAGTTCCCAGATGTGGACTAAGCCAAGTCTCAGACTAAACTGCAGAGTTAATGGTAAAACTCTTTTTCGTCTAGGCTTTGTCTTAATCTAGCTCTGAGAAACCGGCTCTATATGTATTTGAATCCTGTTTGACTGTAAATGTCACCACAGAGTCAAAGACAATTCAAACACGTAGAAAATGAATGCACCCTGTTGTACAGTGTATATTGCAGTACAGCCAGATCTTGTTCAACATAACGCTGTGGTTAAATTAAGGATTGTCCACTGAAAATGTCTCTAGTCTGGTGATTTGACACCCAATCACGCATGGAGAGCCCATGGAAGGAAATGGGGGGAAAAAGCCCCTACACAGAGAGGAATCCCACCCCTTGCGCTGCTCAAGTAATGGGACGTATAAGTAATGGGACAGAGTGCAGAATAACACTTCCCTCCTCAGTGCTTCACGGAAGGGTAGCACTATACAGCAACATACCACAAAAACAATATACAAAATAAGCCATATACGGCTGCTGTTTTGTACCCTGTGACATAGGCATTAATTACACAAAACAGTAAATAATAGCTGTGAATTATGATGCAGTGTTTTTATGCTAATACCAAGAAAAAAAAACAAATACAGACATCAGGGAAGCACAATTATTTTGGAAGAATATCAGCATCAGCAAATATTTGCTTAAATAAAATATTGGTATCAGATGTTTATGGCCTTGTTTAGACATTTTAATCTGATATTTAATGGGAGGTGCAGAACAATGCAGCATTACAGTAATAGAACACAATGTCTGCATTTTATTCATTTTACTACAACCGTGACCCTGTAGAATTAAGTTTCACACTAATCTAACTGGACTAACTAGACCCAGAATGGACCCATTCTATCTATATATTCATATATTCAATGTGACTTATTGTGCAATATTTGCTGCTGCACCTCATCACCTGTATATCACCTGCATACATCCTGTACTGACTGCCAACATCACTTAATTCATGCACTCTGACTGTCTGTACCATCAGTATATAGGTGACTCCCAAGTTTATCAGTATTTGTGTAGCTGGTATAAGAGATCATAACTGCAGTATCTTCAAATATGTGTGCAATATCTCTCAATAACTGTGCAATATACATGTGTGCAATAACATGTAAATTTGTATTGTTTCTTATTGTATTTTTTACCTAGCAATTGAGATTTTATTTATTTTCTGTAATTTCTTATTTTGTAACTTGCACTTCACTCTATCTCTTGTTCTGTATCTGTTCTGCTGCTATTCTGCTGTAACGATGCAAATTTCCCCATGTGGGATAATAAAAGGCTATCTTATCTTATCTTACATACATTTAACCATTGGTACTGGCAGATATGTACATGGAAAATATATAGGATATCAGCACTGATAGAGATGGCCGAGAGGGTTTCAGAATGCCAGGTGCATCTTCTTCCTCACACTGATTGTAAATATATTTCTGAAGCAATTAGATATAAAATAATCCACTTGTATAATGCAAGCCACAGTCACAGGAAACCAAGCACCATTCAAGACTGGTAGAACACCAAAATGGTCACCTCAACATCACTGAATGTGTTTGGGGTTACTTGGATGGTGAAAAGCAGAAAATGCTAAACCAACTTCTACGACTGAACTTTGGGGGTGTGGCTCTTTGAGGAACTGGGCCCTCTAAAAACAATGGAAGCTGTAATAAAGGTAAAAATTGGACACAGAACATACTCAAACATCTGATATTGTATTTAATACCAGATTTGAGGGCTCTGTGCGATTTTCTGCCTTTTTCTGGACACCAAAAAATAAATAACATGGAAATTGAACAAGTGAATAGTGGTCTCTGATCTCTGCGCAGTACTGTACTGATTCAGCTAGGCGTCTTTCTGTTGTGACACTATGTATTTCCTGACAGCATGTGTGTGTGTGTGTGTGTGTGTGTGTGTTTATACTCACACAGTGTTCCCCTGCACAAAAAGCTCAGGCCTCTCCTTTAGCAGGTTCCCTCGAATCCACGCCAGCAGCTGCTTCATGTCCCCTGCAATAGCGCCACCAGAGGTCAAAGGTTAGAGGTCAGAGTTCACAGAGACAACCCTGCGGTCGAAGTGGCGCGACGGAGCCTCGGCCGGGCGGAGGCACGGCACAGGATGACAGCGGCATTAACGTTCAGCACCGACGCCGTCTAAACACAACCGAAGTCGGGAGGTCTTTGGTTACTGTGGCATTGCGGCAAGGAAGCATTAAAAACATGCGAGCGGCGCTGAAATCAGCGTTTTTAGGAGAACGGGGTGAGAGTGAGGCGTCCCTCGCTGCCCACTGGTGTGGAGGAGGGCAGGAATGATTGATGGATCTCAACCTAACCGCTCCCCATGTTGAAATTTAAATGAAACGGAGGACGTCTGCGGCCCTCCACCCGAAATGTGACGGCCACTGTGGAAAGCGAGGTTCGTGACCTTTACGGTGAAAGAGCAGCGCATTGGCCATCTCCTCCCATTTCGGCAGGACAAAGTTACAACATATGCGAATGTGCTAAATATTTGGCCATACGCATACAAGCACTAACGTGTACATCATCACTGTCAAAAATAAATGATTTTCAAGATAAAGAAAGAAAACACCTTTTGTTTCTAATTAGCATTAATGTAGCTGAGATTATATTCCAAGTCATTTTGGACATTTGGCCCAGAAACTGTTCCTGCAATGTGAAAGAAACTGAGGTCTTATTACCAAAACAACAACATACAAAATCAGAATCGCACTGTGCTAAGCTGCGTCAACGGTAAACAGCACAGTGGTAATGTAAACATCACAAAATGGAGCATATGTGCTTTGGCGATGCTGACTTGTGACGGAGGCTGAGCGTGTGCGCGCGCACACAGGCTATTCCACCAACAATGGCGGAACAGTCGGCAAGTCTGTGGTCCAGCATCAAGCTCACCATCAACACAGCATCATCAGCCTCCATCTCCGGATTGAACCACTTTCCTCCTCAAAAGAGGGGTGAGGGCGATGCAGGAGCAGTGAGAGAGCGTGAGAGAGAGAGAGAGAGAGAGAGAGAGAGAGAGAGAGACAGACAGAGAGACAGGGAGGAAGGTGGGGTAGAGGAAAAAAAAAGAACCTATAGAAGAGAATTAGCTATACGTTGCAAATTAATTTGCTTTCATTAGATTGCAGACAGAAGCGTGCTACACTAGCACATTTGCAGTGAAAACTGTTTGTCCATATAGGGACTGTGTGTAAACATCCGTATGTTTAAAACTCACACTATTTGCTTCTGTCTGTAGCCTCCTCAATATGGAAAACAATTAGCCTTACCAGGATCTACAAAACTTAGACTTTGGAACTCAGACCAGTCAGTATTCAATTAGCAGTACCTTCAGTGGTCAGCTGTTCTTCCATGTATATCCTGTGCACCAACCAAACAGAACCACTCACTATCAACAATTATGTTATGTTATTACATTATTATTACTGCTATATTAGTGCTAACTGCACAATGGCGTCCAAAAATTACATTGTATTACATTGTTACTACATCAGAGCAAATGCAACACACAATACTGAAAAAAGATCAACTAGATCCTACACTATACAAATAAGTTACTATTACTATATTATCACTAGAGCTTTATTAAAGCAAATATACCCACACAACCAAAAATCACATTATTCCGTTATTACTACATGTTATTATACAACAGTTGTACTGTGTCTGTGCAGACAAAACAATCTGATTGGCATTATGCTGTACCTAACTCCACCTTTATAGTTGTTGGACTCTCAGGAAGAGTGTGACAGCAGAACATCAAATTCTGAAGATGCCATTAACCATAAGCAATTCTTCGCTCAGCAGCTATGACAGTGAAGCAACTAAACAAACTGGAATTAACCAGAAACAAAAAGTGCAGTGTGGTAAACAAGAGGGACTGTGAACAAATGGAAAATATCATCAGTTTAATCTGACAAATACTGAAAAAGCTGAGCTGATCTTCATATTGTGACAGGTTTACGGCTTTCAAATACATAAGACCACAACTTTTTTTGGGCGAAGAAACTTCCAATATCTAATCCCGCTTTACTTTAATGTTGTATAAAGGCAAAAGAACACAAGGTTGTATATTTTTGTGATTAACATGTTGCATGGAACTGCAACCCGAATTACAGCCATGATGTTATTTGTTTTGCTGCACTCCTTCACATTCACTATTGCTTAACTGGCACAATGCCAAAACATCTCATTGGATGAAGCCTTTTCATATCGACTCACTGTTCTGTCCTGCAATGCTGTATTGCACTAGTGACCACACTGTGATACCGCTCTGGCACACCCAAGGAGGCAATACCACATCTTTGGCGTATCAGCTAAAACCCACCACTAGACCACACAGCACCCACGCATTCTGTACCATCCACAAATGGTGGGACGAAACCATGCTTGTGTCCAGCGCAAGCTGTCAGACTCATGTAGCCAGAGAAGAACAGCTCACATCTCTGGTTGACTCTGCAGAGGCTGAGAGACCAGGGGAACACGGGGGTGGGGGGGGCGGGGATTGGGAAGCCCTCATGTGTTTGAGGAGACATGATGACGAGCTAGTGCTTTAACAGAGCAGCCTCCATTGATGCTGTGGTTTGTGCGATCAACCTTTAATCAGGGTGCGCTGTCTTGTAAACAATGTACAGGCTACTAACTGAATGCTAAAGTGCAGTGATGCTGATATTTACACTGTTGCTGTAGACCTTTTGGGAAAGCAAAATAATTTCTAAGTAATACATTTTTAGTAATAATATGTTAATGCTTCTTTTTTGTGCAACTCCTGTCGATCGCACTCTAGCAGGTTCGTATGCTTGCACAGACAGGGTTTTCAGGCAGGGAGAAAGGATGCTGGCTAGTCATCTAGTTCTCGTGTCAACATAAACTGTACAGCATTCTTTGTAATTAAAGCTCAGAAGCTGAACAATTTGGGCACTTTGTTCTCTGTGTTTTTGGGCATATATGTCAACGTTTCAACGTTCAAACTACATAATTTAGTGGTACAAAGTCATCCAGAGTGGTGGGGTGTGAAATTTTGGTGAACAGACACACACGTGATGGGATGGGGTGATGATGGGAACCAGGGGTCACCATGTCTACAAAACAAATATAGACATTTAATGTGCTATTCAAAAATCTGTATACATCTGAATTTTGTGTATAGTGTTAATAATGGTGAAATAACAGTAAAAAGGGAAAAGAACAAAAACAAATCCTTTGGAGACCATTTTGCCCCTGCATGCAACACCATGCGGATAATATACATAAATAAAATATAATGAATGTGTCTTAAAAACACAACTCTTAGTAAATAATTTGGGTTCTTTGGTTTGTTGGAATAGTGGAACCTTTATTTGTGCTATACAGGACAATAAAGGACCATATACAACTGGTTTTCCATCATTCTGAAGAACAATTTCAACACGCAAAGACGAATTTGTGAATTCAAATCGTTCTTGGTTCCATACAAAACCATTGCCTATGTTTTTAAGAGTGCGCTGTATAGAAATGTCTTGTAACTATGTAACATTTTTCTTTGAGGTAGCTTACCCTTTGGATGTCTGGTTCCCATCACCACCACTAAAAACAATTCTCAATTATGAAAATTCCTGTATGCAAAAAACTGTATGCACTGAAAACTACACATTAGCGAATAGAACTCATAGGATCTTAACAGGACAATGGTGCAGTTCTATTCAGTGAGCCATTCTACTGGAGATGGAGCTTTAAGGACTGTCAGCACTGGTGTGTGTGTGTGTGAGGGTGTGTGTGTGAGGGTGTGTGTGTGTGTGTGTGTGTGTGTGTGTGTGTGTGTGTGTGAGAGAGGAGTACATAAGTGTGCGTGTGGCTTGCTTAGCTGTGAAAGGCAGGGAGCGAGCAATAGAGGCTGTTTCAGGTTAATTGGATCGCTGTCAGCCTCCTCAGTTGTGTAACGATCGCTGTACCTTGCAGGCCGGCTAGCCCCACACTCCAGCACCTATAAAGAAGAGTGATGCTCGCCCCGGCGCAACGTCCAGGCAATGAATATTGACCTGCACCAAAAATCAGGGGGCTAAAAACAGAAGCAATCACTTGTGCTCTCATCGTTCCTCTGCTGGGGCAACTTTTAATAACAAAGGAAATAAAAAAACGCACGCTAGAACCCTCCTTTTTAGAATTAGCAGGTTCATACTGGGCAGAGTTAACAGTGGACAGGACATCCAACATCTTAATCAATCCTTTTTCACTGAGAAAAGAAAGCAGTAGAGGACCAAGGGGATGGTATGGAGAGGAGGAGGTGGTCTGCGTCACCGCGCTCAGGTGCATGCTGGGATAGCGGCTGTGAGGGAGGGTGAATGCGTGTAGCGTAGCGTAGCATAGAGCAGTATACCGTAGCAGCTAAGCTAGCATTAGCTTTCTGTCTGTCTTTTGCATCCCGAGCATCATCATCATCTTTATCGCTGGGTGGGCAGGGATCAAGTCATTCATCATTGTAGCGATATGAGAGACGCCTCCGTTTCTATGACAATGGCGGCGTGTACGTGTGTGTGCGTGTCCAGCACCAGAGAAATCGGCCTCACTCATCAATCACAGGGATTTGGAGCATAAGACAGAAATTTAGGGTGGGATGGGGTGGGGGGATTACCATGGACCCCCAATGTCAGTCTGAGAAATCACAGCCAGTCATCCATGACGCAGGCGAATATCTCTTACTCACACAGATCCCCACACAGGAGTTACAAGGTCATCCCCTGGCCCCAGTAAGGTCTCTCTGGCCACATTCCCCCATTTGGTCCACTTTTGTGGACAGGTTGTCTTGGAGACTCCAGCGCCATGGAGATGACCTCACCGTTGTTAGAGCTGCTGCTGTTGTTTTATGGCGGTGGAGACGCAGAGTAAAGCACAACCTGCACCTCTGAGTGTTCGCCAAGTCAGGAACGGTTCTGACCACCATCATATAGTCATACGCAGAAGTGTGAACACCCAGGGCGTTTCTGTTGATTATCTAAGAGAAGCTAAGAGTTAATCTTTTACAGGGAATATGAATATGACACTTTCTCTGCAGATTTTAGTGCATAATATTCTATTTATTAGATGAGAAACATCATGTGCACCCTACCTTCAGCACAGGCCACCTTTTATGTGAGAATTCCGCATATACACAATTAATTGTGCATTTAAATGTGCAGTTCTCTTTAAAGGAGGTGTCCAAACTTTTGCATACTACTGTCCTGCTGATGCTTATGCTAGATCATCTATGACGTTAACGCATACCGAACTTATGATTTGGTCATTAATCTTGAAAGGGCATACAACCTACATTTTTCTTGCATTGCGGGTTTCACTCAAGGTCCACTTGTAACCTTTGTAAAGTTTTCTGAATCAAAAACAGCCCTACATTTTTACATGACCATATTTTCCAAAAAGCTCTTGATCTTTTGGATACTGCGCCTTTATGATTGATATATGTAAATGACCTCTGTTTTTACTGGATGTGCTGTATTCTGCCTTTTTCAAATGAGCCGCTCAGGATGAAACACTCCTCATAGCTTCTGTATGAGTGGGTGGTGCTAAATTGGTGCATTCTGAAAAGGCTTTTTTATGACATCACAAAAACTAATTCCAAATGGGCTGTTTTTTTGCAGCATAAGGCTCCATATATGGAATATACATGTCATGTAATGGTTTTTGTGACATCACACAAATCAATTGTGGCTTAGTTTCCATATATGAACAGTACCTTTTGAAACTTTAATAATGCTTACATACGACATACTATATTACTACACTACACAATACATTTAATACACTATACTAAATACTACGTCCTACACTAACAGTAATTAAATGGTTTCTGTTTTTACAGTATATCACAACAGAATTATAGATGGTTAGTACTATTGATTAAAATGTCATCATTAAAACCGTGTTTGATTACAGCATTTTAAAAAACTCATGTTAAATACTGTCCAGCATCAAAAAATCGCCAATCATTTTTCCCTTATCATAGCTTTCTGTCTTTATAAGCAGTTTACACACGGTCCTAACTTTTATGAGACTGGGTTTGTACTTTTGTTCATGCTCTGTTGTTGGAAAGATACGTTTATTTTTACCTGAGTATTTTTTTCACAAAACTAACAGTTTTTTTAACTAACAGTTAATTTTATTTACCAGTGTGCAGCTTTAGGCTTCCCCACCTCTGGGAATCCCTCTTGGCTCTAAGACAGAATTTGCTGGCCACTTTACCCTCACCCTCGGCACCACTTTCACCCCGATGCCCCACCAGGAAGCCTGCAGGAATTTAAAAAGGGAGGGGGCAGTGGGGCATTCGTCCTGCCATTACCCCCCCACAACAAAAAAATGATTGCACACAAAACAGGCCTTGGTGCTTTGTCACCATCATCCCTCCCTTTTTTGCTAGGCCTCCTAGTGCCCCTACCCCGCTCCATACCTTTCCAGTGACCCCGGCGCTGGGCATAAAAGACCCATCAACAGTATCACTGGCTGCATTTACAAGTGAAAGAGGCTCAATAATGGAGCAGTTAGAGAGAGAATGGGCGAGCCTGAGGAGGCTCACAGATGTTGGTGGTGTACGGAGGGGGAGGAAGAGGGAGGAGGACGGAGAGAGAGAGGGCTGAGCCCTATTGTTGCAGTGTGTGTGTGTGTGTGTGAGCGCACGAGTGAAAGGGAAAGAGAGAAAACCAAAGAAAGATAGAGAAAAAGGGTAATAAAGAATGCAAGAAAGAAAAATAAGGAGAATACAGTGATATGGAAAGAGAAAAAAGATGGAGAAATACAACTTAATAAAAGAAAGAAAGAAACAGACAGCAGAGGAAAAGAGTGTGAGAATAGGAAAAGAGTGTACAGAGAAGAGAGACTGTGTGTGAGAGTAACAGAGAGAGAGAGAGAGAAGGAAAGGAGTGACAGTGATTACTTTTCAAACCCATGTTTGATGAGAGCAAACCAACACTGGGCCAACGTTAGCTCAGCAAAGAGGCTAAGGAGACAGGGCTGGACTGAAGAGCAGGTGTCCAGGGGAGCGTGTGAACCAGGGCTTGTGGAGGTCAGAGAGAGACAGACAGAGAGACGGAGAAAAAAATGGAGGGAAAGACGCAGTTTGGGATAGAACAAGGACTGGGGGAAAGGATGGGTGTAGCACTGGCCACATGATATGAAGGGTTTTGTGCTTTGGTAAAAGGCATAGAAAAGGTTCTTTGGTTTCATCAGGAATAAGGGGCAGCACATGCATTCCACCACCCTTCCTTCCGCCTCCAGGAGAGACAGAGGTCAAGATGTATGGAACTAATTAAGTGATCAATACCGAGAATTGTCAGGAATTGATTTGTTGGAGAGAGAAAGAGAAAGGGGTGAAGCCACTTCTGAAGTTATGAGGAAGTCCAATAATTTCTAACAGTTTCAGTGTCGTGCTAATTCGAGGTTATTTTCATGTCAGTGTGATTAAGCTCACTTACATAAATCATTTTCATCCTTTTAATTCCAGTAAAACGTCATGAGCCATCTGGGGTGGATCCACATTTTAACACACCCCTTTATACGAAAAACGTGCTGGTGTGCTTATGAGTGTACTCACAGGGATCCGATTGGCCAGGCAGGGTCACATGGTGGTCCTTCACGCCATCAAACAGGAGTTCCGCTCCTCCCCTGAAAAAGAAGAAGACATCAGAAGAATAGGATTTTTTTAAAATCAGGATGTGGAAACTTTAAATCAATCAGATGGACATCAAGGAGGTTATGCACTGTTCCTAAGGGTCATGGAGGCTTAGCTTAGTTTACTGAACCCACCCCTCCCTTCCCTGAGAAGCTATGGCAGCCTTAAGATTTTCAGCTGTTGTCTCATTTTGCTTCTTCATTTTTTCTCTTTTTTGACGACGAGGATTCACCTTCCTTCAACTTTTTTGTGTCTTTTGCGCTGAAGAATAAGTTTGATCCTCCATTTGTCAAAATCTGGGTTCATGACACAGAATGGTTATCCAGTACTGGTGTTCTATGTACACTCATTAAAGGAATAGCTGCACCCAGATGGTAGTGTCACATGGCATTGCTATTTGGAAGGAAGATAAAGCTTACCAGGAACAATAAATGATAATAAATTTAGATTGATATGGGCAATATTTATTGAGCTACACATACAGAAGAAGTGTCTCTCAGTATGACGTCGGGCTGCCATGATTGCCTGAACACGCCAGACGTCTTGACATGGAGTTGTAGAGGTTCCTAATCGTGTCTTACAATTATCCATCCCATACAGCTTGAATATTCTCACACAGCTCCTGCAGATTTTGTGGTAGGGGTGGAGGTGGAGTTACACCAGGTGTTCTGGATGTGTGACACGAAACAACAAACCATTCATCTTGGTGCCGACCACGGTGCCTCTGCACACAGATTTGACAAATGCGGGACGCGACACTGAAGGTGAACCGCTGCCATTCTGAGTCATTCCATAACAGTCTGGTACGACACCATTGCAGTCTTTACATCGACGTGGTGTTAAGGGCAGTCGTCGTAATAGTCTGTATGCATGTAGTCCTGCATTATGCAGCCGTCTGCCTACAGAATGACTCATGCGCAGCTGAGTGTGAAACATGAATCATTCTCACAATGTTCCTTCTGGGTGCAATTATTTGTGCAACTATTCTTTAGATTTTTAAAGAAGCTGACTTCAGTCACTTCATGAAATTTCTTATTTCTATAGATTCCACGTTTGAAACAGCGACTTACAACATTATACTAATGATACGAGCATGCTGGGTAAGACTGCTCGATGAGGGTTAAGTACTGAAATGTGTAAGTGTTTAGGAACCGCAGCAACTCAGCCCCAAACTGGCAAAGTTACAGGGTGGGGTCACTGGATGTCGAGGTGGACAGTGCATCAACAACACTCTGCTGCCTTAATAACTGTTCCACACGTCTTCGGATACTAACATCAGCACAAAAATGGTGCTGGGAGCTTCATGGCACGAGTTTCAATTGCCAAGCAGTTGCACGCAAGCAAGTACAATCCCAAGAGTCGGATGAAGTGGTGTAAAGCACACTGCCGATGGATGCAGTTGAAACGTGTTTTGAAATACATGCTGCAGTAACATTTAGATAAGGATTCTTCTTCTATGCCTTCCAACCAGTGCTATAGTGCTACTAAAGTTGTTGCTGCAATGTAAAAACGTAAAAGTCACTCTCTACAGCCAATGTGTGGTTCTACACGGCGGCCTCTTTTGCAAGACAACTCGCTCCTATGTAAATACGAAGGCTCATTCTAAGACAACAAAAACACAACAAATTGTAGTTACAGGTAATTATACACTAAAGAATACATTTTTTATATTATAGTCTTCAATATATTATAGTAGTTAACATGATATGGATCAAACAAGAGCAAGAAGACACAATTATACCCAACTTCTTCCACCAATTTTAAACAAATTAATTGCTTTATATCGCTGCTTGTAGATCCACTTAGAATTTTATGATGAATGGACCAATAAAACCAGCCCAAACTTACCTAGACATACAAAACCTGCCATAAACTTTCACCCAAATGGTCGCTCTGTGGCCATGCTGAGAGTAGGTGATGAGTTAAAGAGCTTTAGATATAGAGAGAGTTGCAAATGAAAGCATCTCTGGTTCCCCCCACAATGAGAGGTCATTGAGATTCATTGGAAGAAGTGATCATCCAACAAAAGGATGGGCTCCTCTTGTCCCCTGCTTGATTCAGTCATTAGGATGACTAGCATTGACTATTGTTGCCCAACAGGAAGCTCCATCTGTTCCTACAAGAGACCCCGAGGATGCCTTCACTAAAGCAATGGTCACTAACCCTCCTCCTGCATCTGCCCTCCTTCCCACAGAGTTGCAGAGGCCTGCAAGTAACAATTACTATCTTCCGGCTAACCAACTTGATCAAGCTTTGACTTCTTTCACAATAACCAAAGACCCGTCTCTGTGACATGCAATCTTCTTGGTGCAAAAAAGTAGAAGCCACATCACCGCCTACACCTCCTGCAGTATACCGTTAGCTACTAGAATGACCATACACATGCTGGGGGTTGCATGGGCTCTAGTTAAGACTCAGACACTCCTGTCATGTGAAAATGGTCTGATATCTTTAGTGAGTTAACCTGGCCTTACTGTCAGGATTTACCATTTCCTGGAGTAGCAGGCGGTTCTTGGGCATGTTAAGTGGCAAAAAGCACTAGACTCTCCCTAGTCAGGCAATGTGAGACTATAAACCTCAAATTTTAGTTGTCAGGTACATGATAAAAGTCAACCTGACGGCGACTAATCAAAGATTACATCATGGGTAAAACCACAGGAGAAGGAAATGCTTTGCAACAAGTGACTTTAAAAATTCATTATGAAGTTAAACTCCACAGGTCAGTAGAGCGTGACGTGGCCTGGATCACATTGCTAGTCTTCAAGAACCCTCAGATACAAACCTTGAAATCTCGCAAATTTGTATCCGACTTGGGCGGCCATACCAAGACACTTGCTCATAGTGGAAGAGCCAGAGAAACCTAAAGCGCCATAAATGACTTCAAACTGTACAATATTATAAAACGTTAATAATATAAGCGATTATGATTTCATAAACAAGCTACTCTGTCAGCAAAACTTCCACAAACCTCCTTCCATGACCTCCTGTGTCCTGCGATGCTCAAGCATCCTGCTGTGTGAAGCACTTCCATTTCTGCAGTGGCAACCCAATCATGATGTTATTATGCCACTAGAACCCACATTACCTTATTGCTATGAAGACACTGTTACGCCTGTTATGAATGTTTTTAAGGTTATTACCAGCCTCTTTCCCTGTTGTTGCTAATTGTTCCACAAAGTAAATGCAAATACATCCAAATATGACTTTCTACTTCTTCATATTGTCCTCATATCTTTCTATAGTACAAACTACAAAGTGAAAAAAAATAAATAAACACCTTGGTTTAACGTTGTGTTGATGTGCTCTAACTTTTTTGTTGTTAGCAAGTCTATAATAGTGGTCTTTAAAGAATGCTGGAAGTTTTGCCCATTTTTTGTGCAAGACATGATTAGGTTTTGGAATATTGTGGATACTACATCCCATTACTGCTAATAGAGCCCCCTGAGTCGTACACACTGCTCCTGTAAAGGGTTGAGTGAGGTCTGCTATCTGAAACAAAGCATAAGAATCTGCAGTGTGGGGTCACCAGTAATGGGACTTGGAACCTCTCATTTAAAACAGTGGTTGCTGATATATCACATGGCTAATTAGGCATTTCTAAAGGACGTGAATCGTGATTTAAGATGGGTACACAAATGTCTCCCGCCAATCCATTCCATTCAGAAAAACTGTCAATTAATGACAACTGGACAAAAACCATATGCCCAAACAAAAAGCTGTATACAAGCACAATATTCCCCAACAGGCCAAACATTACGAAGTTAGAATGGTGTCAATATCTCAAAAAACTGTGGGACCAGTTAGCAGAACTCTGAAATCTGGAAGAAAAAAGGAAATGACAAATTTTGTAACAATAGTCACTAAAAACCAACATATCACCATAATCGTAACTACCATAACTACAAACCAAGTACTTCAGCTGATGTTATAAATCAGAAACATAATCACTTCAATTTCTACAATATGTCTGAGATCAAAGCATCAATCAGGAATTGCCAACACTACACCAGAGCAACCCTGGAACTGGTGTAAAAAAAAAAACTTGCATATCCAGAATACCAACTTTTCAAGAGGAAAAAAACAAACATTCTTAACTTCCACTGCAAGTTAACGTACACATATTTCATTCTAAGCAATGCCGGGTCACTTCTATTAGGCCATTCAACATAAACCGTCTCAATGCATGAAGAACAGCTGACATTTTCTAAAAATGAGGATACAAGTTTTTGTTCCTTTAGATCTGACATATTTACTGTCAATAAAGCCCCGCACATTAGGGTCAAACGGATTCAGTAAAAGGTGGATGGCGTGTTTATGAAAGCGAGATGGTGTCGATGCTAGTGAACAAGCACATCAGCGAGAGAGATGGAACGCGCGAGAGACTCATGTAGCAGGTGCAAGCTCCATAAAGAGCGCTCACATCTCTTGGAGAATGCACAGTTGTCCTCCAGATCCTCGGGGTTGGCTGGCCGCCCGCGTTCGAGCAGTCCAGAGAGACACTGCCACATCAAGCCTGCACACCAGGGTCAGTAAGGCTACCCTCAAACACCATCTCTCTTTTCTGCATAAAGAATGACAGAGGATTCTGTGACGACTTAAATGCTGGGAGTTCTTTTATATGGTGCCAAATGAGAACTTTTTACTTGACCTCAATCTATGGTTTGTTCTGATGGTATCAAGTGAGGCTCTGGCCCGTCAAAACGAATTGCTAAATGTTGTTCGCTAAATGAAGATGAACGGCAGGATGATGTAATCGCTGTTTTTCCGATTTAAAATCCAGTTTTCAAGCTACACATCTGCCTGGAAATGTCCACCAGTCTGCCCTTCAAGTGAAATTAAAATCTATCACATGAATATGAATAAATAAGGTGATTTCTAAAGGTCAAAATGGAAAACTACGTACGAAGAGCATCGGCCTGTCCACCAAAAATTGCTATTTCAGTTTCCATATGCCATCATCTACTGGTCCACTACTTAAGAGTTTGATTTGTCAACCAATAAATATATTTAATTAATGTATTTGTACATTTTAAAAACTACATTTCGAAATATCATTGAAACACATGCTAACTACTCATATTTTTAGACCTGACTGCAAAAACAAATACTCTTGTTTAAAACTCAATGTGGATCTAGAGTGTTAAAGCAGCCAACCTGGCAGCACTGTAATAACTGCTGTAATGACTGACGCCCTGGAAGACAATAATAAGGGAAAAACAGAGAACTAAAATATCAAACTGGTTTAAAGCAAGTACGCAGCCTAGTCCGAGTATAGAGATGAAAAGCATAGGACAGATAATACTGTGTGGACATTCATACAAGGAAAGGCAAAAAAAAACGCCACTTTCTATATTTCCGAATAAGTAATTCACTGAGATGTAAACAGATTTATTCAGACTACTTTGGTGTGAAATGGTTGACTGTAGAAACTCTTTGCAGCGGTGGTGATGAGAACCAGGAGTTACCATGTCTACAGCACAAATATAGCCATTTTTATTTACTATCCCAAACCACCAGTGAACCTACATGTGTTTTCTGATGGTAAAACAGTCATAAATCTGGGGGGGGGGGGAAGGTTTCTATAGGGAACATACTGCCTCACAACACCATGCATATATCCCTCCACAATGGATGAATGAGTCAAAAATGGATTAAAATCTTCATTTTTAAGCCAAAACTTTATCACAAACAATCATAAAACGGTTTCAGACACCAGGTAGTGTATTCATAACCATTTTATGTAATATCTTTCTGTGAGGGAGCTTTTAGAGGCGGTCTGGTTCCCATCACCACCACTGTGAACAATGCTGACTCGGCAGATTTCTCTAGAACAGCATTTCACACCATAACGCTCTAGAACGAAGAGACAAACCACTCTTTTTATATCTTAACGATTTAGATATATTTAACGTTTTAAAAGTCACTGGAGTTGTCACTCTTTAAGACTGTATTCTTTTAGCAAGTTCCTTTGGCCTGTTCTTATTCCACAGGTGTATAGTTGTGATATCTTAACCATTTGAGAAGAAGTTGCTATGGCTGCTATGGTATCCCAGGTGGTTGCTAAAGTGTTGCTAGGTGGCTAGACTGCTCTTGTTCCCTGAACTTGTTCTTGAATGGAGAGATGACCAGTGATGTCCTGTGAGTTATTATACTGAACACCAACCCAGGATACATAAAGATACAGCTTCCACATCTGCTCAAGGCTTTACATTCTATATAACACAGTCCAGCATTTCAGGGTGATTTCAGTTACAGGAGTTATGTATGTATACTTTCAATACAGGAAACAAACGTAAATATTATTGTTTTTTTGAATGAGATATTCTAAAAAAATAAACCATCTAATATACAACAAGCCATAACTTTTGCACAGGCTACATTTGATGTGTTTTCTATAGAGTGTGTGTTTACTCACTGTTTCTCCTGAAGCCCCACTACCTTTTCCTGTCACCTTAACTCAGTAATCGACTGTTAATGAACTGAATCGTTGGATCAGGTGTATTGGAAGCTGGGAAAACACTAAAAAGTGCAGGGAAGTGGGCCTCCAGGAACAGGGCTGAGAACTCTGTGTTAGCTTATTTTTACTCAAAAAAACAAAACATGTCATTTGTCCTCTTTTATATACAACAATAAGAATATGTATATATTTGTATGTATTGGTCAATGCAAGATTGGTCATTCATACTTGATCTATCCACAGCAGCAAAAGCAACAGACTGTATAAAAAAAGACATTCATATTCAAACACCGAGAAAGACAAGCAAACAGTCATACTGGATGGAGTGAATAAGGTGTATATATTTCAGTAATGAAGGATAAGGCAAAATAACACACACCTTATTATGTAACATCATGTAACTCACTATGTGTAATTAATTATGTGAGGTCCTTCTGCACACAGATGTACTCTCATATCTACTGTTTTATAAGTTTGTTTATTTGTTCATCAACAAATAATGTTTTGCATGTCTGTATATCTTAAGACCATTCCTATCCTGGGGTTGTATTATAGAAACATCTTAACTCTGAAATCTTATCTGTTTAGTGACCATGGTCACTTGAGTTAAGACTGTATTTAAGACAGAAGCTGTCATAGAACAACAGTTCATAATCTTCTCCATTAACTTCAGATAAGGAAACAGTATAACACATCCTAACACCCAACATCCTAACTAGACTGAACTTGTGTACTGACTTCTGTTTAAGCGTCTGTTTCTATGGTTTTATGCTGTGACAGGCAGCATAAAATACTACAGGGATGATGGTTAATAGTGAGGAGACAGAGCTGAACGTGTGGCTATTGATTAGGAGGAATAGCGTTAGTGTGCTCAGCGAAAGTGTTTGGGAAATGGAAACTGAAACTGGGGAGTGGTGACGCTCTGATAAACAACAGGGGCCACTCACAGCATTGAATAACATTGAATTGCACTTTGGTTTTGTTAGAGATTTTTTCCTACATCAGTAATGGCAGCTGTCTGGATTAACTAACTAACAGTTACTAACTAACAGTTACTTTTAACAGCACTTTGACTGTGTTTCAGCCGTGTGCATATGGTTGGCTGCCGGTTGGCAGTTGACTGTTAACTTTGATCAAGTATCTTGAGACTTTCTAGCGGGAGATAAGATGGTGTAAGATGAGAGAAAATTAAAAAAAATAAAAAATAAAAAAAATTATATTAATGCTTCTGTAATACGAATCTGTGCAAAATTGATATGTATTGTTCTACATCTAACTATATAAAGCGGCAGACAAAAATGTCCACACTGTCCATATACAGAAGCTTAAGCTGCAAACAATCAGTTGGTTTGGAATTTTGACATCACAAAAATGAATACATTTATATCCACCTACTCAGAATACAGCACCTTAGCCCCGCCCACTCAGGTTGGAGTTATAAGGAGCGTTTCGGCTTCATAAAGTCATAAAGGCACAACGTATTAAAACTTAAAGAGAGGAAATCATTCAGAGGCAGTTTTTGGTGCACTAAAGCTCTAAATTGAGTTCAGAAGGACAACAATTACAGAAATTTGTAGCATATTATGCACATACAATCGTTTAAAACGCTATTCCAGAGCACTGAATTACTGAATGTGCTGCGATGCTGTGTGTTTTTTTTCCAACCTCATCCATCCTCCAGTATTTACTCTCTTGTTTTCTTTACCTCCCTATCAACTCCACAACCACTCACACATCTCAAACCAACTTAGCACAAAAGCCCAACGCTCAGTTCCTCAACTAAACTGACCTGAAGAGACAGAAGTAAAAACACTACATGAATATGAAAATAGGTCGTTGTTTAAATTTTCTCATTCTGGCAATTCAAACAGGAGCTGAGGGGCCAAGATGTAATCCCTGCACTATTTAAGATGGAACTGGAATGTTTTAACAACCAACTGACTGTACGTCAGAATGTAACTGCTGCACCATTTAAGATGAAATGGGACCATTCGGATAAGAAGCTGGCCAACACATGCCTCGTAAACACTCAGCTGCTCCTGTTTCAACTGCTGAGGAGCTGAAATGGCGAATATCTGGTCTCTAAAGCAAGCACAGAGACGGACACTCTCCTGCAAGCGAGCGATGGTCTCACCCCCTGCAGGGAGGACCGGCTAAACGGCTTAAAATGCTTTCCATGAGAGAAAACATATTGGTAAATCACACGAACCCGAACTCCAGATGGACCGCTAAGGGCGCCGCCATGTTGCCGCTCTAACAGGAAACAGTCAGTCAGCCTTACCGGAACGAACGCCTTCACGAGCGCGACGCACTTCCGGTGAGCAAGGGAGGTGAAGAGCTCAGAGGGAGCTGAACTGAGAATACTGAGTGGTTTTTGAAGGGTTCTTTGTTCTATATACGACAACGCACTCTCAAAGGGTCATTTGCAGGTTTAAATGGTTCTTCAGATGGATGGAGAATGTGTTATAGGCTATATGGTTCTATATAGCACCAAAAAGGCTCTCCTGTTGTTACAAGCTTGACATCATGACAGTAGAAGAAAAGCCCCTTTGGTGCCAAGTAGAGCCATTTTCAAAAAGGTGCTCTACAGAACCGCATACACCACATTCTCCATCAGTCTAAAGAACTACCATACCAAGAATCATTTAGGCAAGCAACAGTTCTTTGAGTGTTGATAGTTCCCTACAGAACCACTGTCATTAGTCAAACACACATCTTTTTGAAGAGTTTATGACTAAAAAATAAAAGTGTTGGTTCCAGAAACACTTATTAGAATTAAAATATTATATAATGTTCATAAAATAAGAATATTGTATAATATTGGCATATTAACCTAATCAAAACACTGGTACAAACTAACTGGTAAACTCTGTTTACTGTTAGTCAGTGAATATGCCAAAAGAAATGGGCCAAAATTAAGGACCAAATTTAAACCTGTTTGTTTTAGACTACAGAAACAGTGCCACACATCATAGTACAGGCTTGATTCTGACTAAGAGGTGCTGCTGATACAAGTTTAAATGAGAAACTAGCAATTGACAGAGTAAATGTCGAGTGAGAAAGCTGAAATCGAGCTGTTCAATGGTGTTTGAGATTGTAGCTTTTCAGTTAGCAGGCCAAATGTGACACATAGCACAGGCTTGGTTCCAGCTAACTGATACTGAAACAACACCTGTTGAGAGGATATTTGAGAGCATATAAGTGATTGACTTATTAAAAGCCAAACTTGATCGTGTTCTGTGGTGGGTGTAGTTGAATCTTTCTATGAAACAGGTGGTGTTTAGGTCTGCAACATTTGATAAGATGCGTAAGGCACAAAAATGCCCCAAAATGTGTTTCCAAGACTTAAAGCTATTAAGTATTTTTGTTAACTAGGTAAATAACAGAAAATACTGTTCTTAAAGATAGCATATTGTTTTCAAAAATATTTGTATTTTAAACGCCCCACTTCCTTTCTTGGCTTTTTAATGGAGTTAAAGTTGCTTTTTTCATAAGTGTTGCTTGTCATTACAAATATCTTAATGATGATGAAATGCTCTTCTAATCAAAATTTTGAATGTTGTATATTATTGTGTATATGTATATATATATATATATATATATATATATATATACATATATATATATACACACACATATATATATATACACACTTCCTGGCCAAAAGAACAATATTTCGTTGGACGAAATCACGGCACGCATTCGTTGTGGCATTGTTTCCACAAGCGTCTGCAATGTCACAACATTTATTTCTGTCCAGCGTTGCATTACTTTTTCCCCAAGATATTGTATTGATGATGGGAGATTTCGACCACTGCGCAAGGTATGCTCTTACTTTCACTATTAAATTCATTCATTCATTTATTCATTCATTCATTCGTTCATTCATCATGTAAAACGTTTACCATCATATATGATGGAAATGGAATGAATGTAAAGTGAATTAGTGCTTTTGTAAAAACAACTAGGAAATTGACATGTTGAATTCCCATTTCAAAATTAAGAATCTAAAAATGTATTTAAAAAAACTGATCAAATAACATCACATCGATGGCTTCCAAAGAAGGACACTTTATTAGTAGGAAAATGTTAGATAATTCATTTAATGTATTATTTAAGTAGATATACTGACCTCAGCGACAATGAATGTATTATTTGGCTGCAGAAAATGCTAAACCAACTTCTAAGACTGAACTTGAGATGTGGAGATGTGGCTCTTTGAGAAACTGAAGGGGAGGCTGTAGTAAAGTGCAGACACACTGAATAAACTAAAGGAACTAAGGAACACTGAATAAACTAAGGAAGGGTGCTCTCTAAATTTTGCACACTCCATAAAGGCAGTATATACTGGCAGTCAAAGCAGAACATGCTGATGCATCAGATGTGTTGTTCCCCCTTAAATTCTCACTCTCTTTTTCTCTCTCTGCAAACTCCCTGAGCCTCCATCATATTACTGACAGGTCTGTCCCAATCGGGGGTGAGCAGATTGAATTGCAAATCTTGTGCCTTCTGTTGCCGTCCGAAGCCGCACTGGCCCTTTGCGGTTGGCCATTCATGTGGTAATGTGGAGTGTGAGGAGGAGCTGGAGATGGCTGAGGGGGGCCAAGGGGCCAGCGAGAGTCACACGAGGGGCCACCGTAGATTGACATCCAGGGGAGCGGAAGTGGTGAAGTGGAATAGTGGTTTTGTTTATGTTTGAATTTGTGCACAGGTATTGATCAGGCTGTATGTTGATACTAGAACTATTAGGACAATCCGAGAAAACAGATGGATATTAGCGTATTGGGATATTAGCCTCAACATATTTGGAACTAGGAGAATTCCATCATCAAATTTTCAAAATGTCAGCATAAGTCAATGACTTGGATGTAAACAAAGTCAAGGTTTGATGTGAATTGCTTAGTTTAAGAGAAACTTACCGACTCAGATTTCTTTTTGGTGATAGGAACCAGGGAACCGCCAGTAAACATACACGTATCTACTTATCATCAAAAGAATAGTTACAACCAGAAGGGATCAACTGACAAGCCATCAGACTCCTTAACAACCAGAGTCTGGTCTGAATAACTGCACACATTTCTGTGACTGGACTGAACGCACACACACACGCACACACACACACACAAAATCTCATCTCTTAAATCTGTCTACACAAACTTAAGGAGTAAATGTTTACATTTATACCACATATTGACATAACTGCTGCAAAAAAGAATATTCAATGACATAACTGCTGCTATGTAACTGCTAAAAACAATGTTCAATGTTCAATGTTCATCTTAAAAAAATAGACATAACTGCACTTTACTGCTCCCTCCTTGTATTTATTGTTTGCTGTTTTGTATATTGTAAATTGTCTTGTGTATCTATTGTATTTATTGTTCTGTGTAGCACCTTGGTCCTGGAGGAACGTTGTTTCGTTTCACTGTGTACGGTACACCACTGTATATGGTTGAAATGACAATAAAAAACTACTTGACTTGACTTGACTTGAAAATTTGTTGGGTAGGTCTGACACTGTGAGACATGCGAATGATTCAAGTTTCACACTTGCACATGCATGTGATGTAGGCAGAGACGGGCCTTATCGTTGTACCCAACAGCTATGAATTCTGGACATTCAGGGAGCAGTGATGCCCTCCATGAGCAATCCTGTTAGTGCCAGCACTATTGGCAGACAGCTGCACGATGCAGGACTACATTCACGCGGGACATTACGATGTCTGCCCTTAACACCTGTCATGACTGTCATGGAGTGACTCACAATGGCATCAGGTCATCTTCACTTTGGTGGAGTTGACCAACGAATCTGTGTGTGGAGGCACCATGGTCAGCGCCAAGATGAACCGTTTGTTGTCACATGTCACACGTCCAGAAGGCCTGGTGTCACTCCACCTCCACCTCTACCACAAAATCTGCAGGTAACCTTAACCTTCCTTCTGAATAGCAATGAAATCCGACACTTCCTTCTGTTTATTTTTTGACGATGAGTGTATGTAATGTTGATGATGGTAAATTTGGGGATAAATCAGAAATCTTTGCATTAACACAACCTGTATGCACCTCTGTGCTATAACTGCACTTCAATAAATATACATGTTAGACCAAAACCTATTTCAACCTCTAGTTTTAGGAATCAGGCAGTGACTTATTCCTAAAACATAACCATTTTGTGTACTATTTTTTCATGGAGATGGAGCAGTTCTCTAGAATGGAGCAAATCAATCCACACTAAATGACTTTGTTTACATTTAAATAATATAATTATGCAGACATTTTAGAAACTTCTGGAATTCCTCTTTAAAAATATTGCATGTGCATATGAACAGCATGTGTGAATAAGAAAAAGCTGTATTTCTTAGACATCGATATGTGCTCTCTGTTGTTTGACAGAGGCCGTGTGACACATGAATGCTAATGAATGCTACTGCAGTTTTCTGCTGAAAAGGCTGAGATAACAACACATAGAGGGGAATTTTAAATGCACGTTGTTGCACTTCTTTATATAATGCTGCAGATCACGAAGGTGGGAAAGCTGGTTTGCTCCCGAAGTGGAATAAACCAGATATAAGCAGATCCAGAACTGCTGCCACCTTTCTGGACCTGAGCTGATTTAAGATGGACTGAGGTGAAGTGGAAAAGTGTCCCATCAAAGTGTCGGACCAATCAAAATATTACAAATTATTTTTAAGAAGTCATGAACGCTGCATCCTCCAGGATAAAGAGGAGATCCAGCACTATCCGGCTTGTTATCAGTGCACAGTTCAAAGGCCAGCATCCGTGATGGTATGGAGGGGTATTTATGCACACAGCATTGTGCTGTTAAAAGAAGAGGTGATGAACACCATGCTAAACATGGTCCTGTTCCTACTTATTTAAAACATGTTGCTGGCATTAAATTCAAAATGGACACATATTGGTCAAAAACAATACAATGTATCAGGTTCAATATTTGATATGTTGAGTTTGTCTCATTTTTTGAGTTAATATGATTTGCACGTCTTTGCATTCTGGTTTTATTTGTATTTTACACAGCATCCCAATTGTGCATGGAATCTTCAAATGAAAATATTCCGTAAAAATATATACAATTACTGGAATGAAATTCTATTGCTTGGATTACAGTTGCATACATAAAAGTTCAACCTTTTTTTTGTTCTTCTTTTAAATGGCCATATTCAACATTTGTATGTAGTACTCTCTTTTAAAAGATGGTTCTTTAGTAAATGGAATGGTTCTATTTAAAACACTATTTTAAAGTTCCATATGAAACCATTTGTATTGACATCATGAAATGGCTCTTCGGATTGATTGAGAATGTGTGGAATACGGTTCTATATAGCAGCAAAAAGGGCTTCTCCTATTGTTATGATGCCTAGCATGTAACAAGAGAAGACCCCTTTTTGTTGCCTTATAGAACCATACAGTCTGAAGAACCATTTAATAATGTAAAGAAACATTTAAGCACACCACTGGTTCTGAACAGAACCTTTCCTTTTAGGAACCCTGAAGATCTTTTTTAAGTGCACAACAACACTTGTAACTGTATCCTAACCGCTGCCACGTAATTACTTGGTACCGACTGAGTGACTGAACCCCAGCATCACGCTTCACCCCTCGTTGAGCTTCCGAACATGATGACATGTGACACACAGTTCTGCTGTGTCCTTTCCCCCCCATGCTTGGCATGCGGACCTCAGTCTGAGGCTCTGTGCCCCTGTGTGCCATTCTCCAGAGCTGATACAGTGTACTGGTGTGCCCACTCTGCCAGTGGCGCCAGGAGGCCCTGTCTCTGGCCGGCACACAGCTGCCTGGATCCACAGCTGTGAGAGAAATGAAGCATTCTGTCCTACACACACACACACTGAGATTGCATCATGGACTTGCTGCCCCTCCTCCCCACCCCCACCCCGGTCCATCCACCATCTTGACTCTGTGAAGTCACTACAGCCAGACACATTCAATTCAGGGATGCCAGAACGTAGGGTCAGCGCTGGGCTGCTTTACACGCACACATTTGTGTCATAAACAAGCATCCTAGCATCCTGATGAATGCAGCCTAGCTTTGGCTAAAGTGCCATTATATTCCAAAAAGAAAGTAACTTCTAGGGGGTGGGCAGAAGGATCTCACTGGGGCCCATGGTATGGCCCTCAAAAAGTGATATTCTAGAGCATAGTTTCTCTTTATTTGATGAGTTAAAATATTTTATGTTTTGTGCACATTATGTTGCTATGTGTTTTATGTGCTTTAAAATCTGCAAATCTGTCCAGTGTAGAGGACATGTTAACCTATTTTCAGTAACCTATGTAAGCTGACCTGGTGCACCCAAAACTTTGAACAGAATGTTACACCTCTGAAGTTGTGTCCTCACTGTGAGGTCTTATGCCCATTTTATGTTCACCTAGCAGAAAATGAATAGTGTTTTCAGAAACAGTGCTACTGCTCTGTGGTAAACATGCAAGGTGCGCATTGAACTAACATGCCAAGACTGGCAACCTCACCAAAATACACAATGCGGGCCAATGAGCTTTGCCAATGCTGCTGGAAAAATCAGCACAAACCAGCATGGCTGGTTGCCAGCAAAATCAGCGTGTCGCCATTATCCCCTGACATCATTTGAAAATGCCTAATGAAATGATCAAAAACAGCCTGGAAAAATTCTGGTCATCGTGACTTTAAAAGTAAAGTATGTTGTTTTCTTCTCCTGTAAAGTTATCATTCTTGAGAATCATTCTCTTCTTCATAACGCATTACACAGTATAAGGCCCACAACATATAATCCATCTTCATCCATTTAAAAAATCTAAAAGTCTAATGTAAACACTTAGGTGCTAATAAGTACAATTTGATTGAAAAAAGTGATTTGGAAGTGTCGACTTGTTGGGGATATAACAAGAAAATTCTGTCTTCTCAAACACATACAGGAGCTTTTATGGCATCCCATTTGAAATCTATTAATATGGAGTTGAACCGGTCAAGTTCTTCCACGTCAAACTTACCCATACATGTCTTTATGGACCTTACTTGGTGCACTGGGCCACAGTCATGCTGGAACAGAAAATGGCCTTCCCCAAACTGTTCCCACAAAGTTGGGTATGCAATTGACCGAAATGCTTTGGTATGCTGAAGCATTAAGGTTTTTCCTTCTACTAAGGGGTCTAATGTTCTCCTGGCATTCGCCCATTCTTTCCCATTCTTTCACAAATGTAAAGGCATACTGCATGGCAAGGAGCATGGTTTTATACACCTACAGCAATGGGAATGAATGAAATATCTGGATTCAATGATTAAGAGGTGTGTCCCAATACTTTTGTCCATATAGCGTACATAAGAGTATGTATATTTGCACTGTGCCCTATAAGATCCCAGTTACATCACTGAAAGAGAATAAGCAGTCCCCAAACCACAAACATTTACAAGGAGTTATTCATGTTTTAAACCTAAGACTGCATCAAACAGCGTGATAAATGAAGCATTAATTGTGCCAAGAGCAGGAAAGGATTACTCTGTAAGGCAACGGTTGCTCCGAGCTAACTACAGCCTCGGGTTTCCTCAACACTGTTAGAGTTAGCTGTTCTCGCCACCTTTTGGTCGAGGTGTGAAACTACAGTTAACAGTTGGTTAATATCAGCTGTTCATAGAGTGCTTTTAATATCTCAGTGAAATTTGTTTATATCTCAGTTAAATTTCTTTCAGCTCTGAAGCCATATTACTGAAGATGAAAAAAAAAAAAACAAGGTTAATGTAATTTGGTAACCAACCCAGCTCAAAGACGGTCACAACTGAAAAGGTTTAAAAGCAGAAATGTGGAGGAAAGTTAGAGTGACTCTGAACACAAGCTTACTGTATTTTATTTCCTGGAAAAAAGATTGAAAAACATATGACATACTCATATGTACAGCACATAAGAAAGAAGATGCAACCACAACGACCTAAACCTGTTCTCCACCAGAGTCCAGACACTATTTACACCATGAAACAAGCACACACCAACCCATCTGTACAAGAAAAAGAGAGTCCAAGCAGACATTACAGTCCCAGACCAGCAGGCATTATTTAAAAACAAACAGTCCAAACGTTTCAGGCCTTGCTATACAGAGCCCTCTGCTGGCTTGGAGTGGAATTGCATATGGAGCATCTCCAATCCTCAAGACCTCCAGATCTCCACAGCGCTAATTGCTTTTAACGTGTGTGTGTGTGTGTGTGCGTGTGTGTGTGTGTGTGTGTGTGTGTGCGCGCACCTCTATAAAAATACCTGAAATAGTGCCTCCAGTTTTCCCTGGTGCTGATCTGATCTGACCGTCTGCCTGTAAATAGTGGCAGCCTGCATATCGGAGCTACTGGGTTCCTTTAAGAAACAAACACATTTGTTTTTCATCATTTTTGGGTGGGAAATAGAATTACACTAAGCTTGCTGACAGAGGTATATCACTTTAAGTTGTGTCATTCAGCGTCTGTCCACTGAAACCTGCATCGGGTACCTGAAAAGAGGTTCTTGCCGACATTATTGGAGTTCTGAATAAATAAAAATAAACATAATAACAATAACACACCTGCCAAGAGTGTCATCCAAAAAGGTGCCACATTTGCTGTGTGTCATTTGGGATCAGCACTGAATTGGTCTATATATTGAACTTAAGTTAAATGGGCTCAATGGGTGGATGAGGTAAAGGAGAATTCAACCAACTTGTTAAAAGTTCTGCATAATTCAGTTGGTAAGATGTAAACAAGGTCCTTTAGAGCTGTTTGATGTATAATGGTTCATTGCAGAGGGACTTACAGGCTGAGATTTCTTTATAATGGGAGTGATAGGAACCAGGGGTCACAGAACACATATATACCGATTTTGTTTACTATTCAAGAGAACAGACTACTGTGGGAAAACCAAAGTACCTACACATGTTCTGAGATTTTGTTTACAATGCTGATTGATTTTAGGCATTTAAGTGGGTTTTAAGTGAATGTGGGGTCTCTAGCTGTTTTAAAACAATGTGTCATAGATTACACAGCATATTCATAACCATGTGAGGGAGGCTTGAAATGTCTGGTTCCACTGTGAGCAGTTCCGGTACACTGCCCTAGAATGAGACATTTGACATCAAACCACTCTGATCATACTAATCTGGATTACTTCGTTTACATCTTAATGATTTAGTCATACAGACATTGTAAAAACGTTGTGGAATTTCCCTGTACCAGAATTCCTTTAAAATACAAGGCAAATGGATTATATCCAGACTGACACTGTGTTATACACATCCAGGTTAATGAATGTCAACTTAGGTCAGCAAATCATTGAAGATTTCTTTGCCGCATATACAGTAGAATATGATTGTGTATGACCACTCTCTCTCTCTCTCTCTCTCTCTCACACACACACTCATGCACATGTATAGAATGAAGTAAATAAAACATGATCATAATCACTTCAGAAGAAAGCATGGAATGACCAAAATGCACATATCAACTCTAAACTACTCACAGCTTTTCTCCAGCCTTCACTCTTAGTAAAGCCATCACAGGGGCAATGTGTAGCACTCCAGTGTGTCGTGGCTGGTCACATAAGCGAGGCCTTTAACTCAAAAAAGCTCCATACTCTTAAAAATTAATTTATAATAAAAAGGGTTAAAATAGGAAACAAGGTTCCTCAGGAACGGCAGAAGCTCCATACTTTTGTTCTCTCCTTACATGTTGGGAGTTGGGATTGAGCAAAAATGTGTGTTGGAGAAGCTCTGCCATGAAGAACCTTTCTTTAAAGAACCCTAGGTGTGAATGAGATGTGTGGGTCTGACTGTTCTACACAAATTAAAGGGCCCGATGTACCACTTACTCCATATATGAAAACTAGGCTTTAACAACAGCCTCCTTTCAGTTGACTGGTTTTATGAGATCATATAAAGCAAAGCATACATTCAGCCTTCAGCAGTTTCAGCCTGGACTGCTTTCTGAATGAGGCACAATACGGGGCAACCAATCAGAACAGAGGTCATTTACATATACAGTGACATGCAAAGATTTGGGCACCCCCGCAATAATTTCTGTTACTGTGAATAGTGAAGTATGTAGAACAGAGGTCTTCAAACCTGGACCTTAAATCCAGTTTCCAGTACTGGACTTTGTAATTACTGTTAGCTATGACAGTAGGTGGCCAATCAGTTACATAAACAGTTCAGCTGAGATTGGAATCCAGATTTGAAGATGTCTGGTGTAAAAGACGATCCGATCTCCAATAGGCATAATGTTAAAGATAAAACATTCTTTTAAACAAGTAATATTTTAGTTTTATATAATTTAGAGTGATGAAAAGGAAAGCAGCACCGTGCAAAAGCCGAGGCACCACAAAAGATTTGAGTTCTTGGATAATGTTTACCATGTTATTTGGAAAGTTATCAATCATTGTTAGGAAAGGCCAGGTGATACAAATTTCAAAGTTTTATAAAAACCCATACTCCTCAAACCTTGTCCCAACAATCAGCAGCTTTGGCTCCTCTAAGCAGATGCCCAGCACTTAGCTATAAGAAGTTAGCAAAGCGTTTTCAGGTAGCTGTTTCCTCATTTTCTAATGTAATTAAGAAATTCCAGTTAACACGAATGGTGAAAGTTGAGGTTTGGAAAACTTTCTGAGAGAACAGCTGGTAGGATTGCTAGAAAGGCAAATCAAATCACCTGTTTTAATGACAAAAAAAACCTTCGGGTAGATTTACACTCTGGTACTACTGTGTAGTATGTCTACACTGACATGACCTTTAAGAGTCAACAGAGGAAAAACATTTCCTCCATCCACAAAATTTAGCCTAAATCTAAACAAGCCTGATGCATTTTGAAAGTCATGTGGACTGATGGAGTTAAAATAAAACTTTTTGACTGAAAATACAGGTATGTTTGGAGAAAATAAGGTGCAGAATTTCATGAAAAGAGCACCTCTCCAACTGTTGAGCACAACAGTAGATCAATCATGGTTTACACTTGTGATGCAGCCAGTGGCATGCAAAGAATTTCACCAGTAGAAAGAAGAAATTCACTGGTATCAATCACGCACCAGCAAATTCTGGAAATAAACAGTCTATAAAAAAGCTGAAGATGAAAAGAGGATGGCTTCTACAACAGGATAATGATACAACAGGATAATGATAAAGACTCCTCAAAATCCACAATGGACTACCTCAAGAGGCGCAAACTGAAGACCTCAAGAGAAGCAGCAAACGCAAGACAGCCCAAAAGGCTCACATAACTAGAAGTCTTTTGTACGGAATAATGTGCAAAAATCCCCCAACAAGAACTAAACGACTCTTAGCTACTAATAAAAGAGTTTACAAGCTGTGACAACTGCCAAAGAAGGTGTTGGTAAGTTACTAAGTGTAAAAGATGGAAAGTAATCTTACTTAAAACAAGCCTTTTGGAAATCAGTTCATCTTTAACTTGCTCAGTTTTTCACAGTAACAGACATTTTGACCAGAGGTGCCCAAACATTTGCACACCAAGGTACCAGTCTAAAAGGCACAGTAACAAAAACATCCTGTTTATTAATAAGGGATAAGGAGTGGTCGAGAAAAAAGGTCAAATACATAAATCCTGCTCGAGCATCACAGTAAATAGAATAATATGTAAGACAAATGTAGGATGTGGGCCCTGAAGATGTGCATGCAAGACATGAACCAGTGAGGAAGCTTTATTTTTAAAGTTGTGCTTCCACATTAACATACACTGCTGTGTTCCTACTGCAACATTACTTCACCAGTTTTATCATCAAACTGTCATAGAGGTTGCCACACACTGCCCCACTGAAATGAAAATAGAAACATAATCATTATAAAACATAAAAAATTAAGACTTTTTTTTCTTGTCTAGCAAGTGTCCGTTTGGGTTATTGAGATTTGGCAACATACATTCAAACGTTTGATAAGTGAGCAAGTGTCCCAGCTCAGAACAGTGACGCTGTGATGACCATGCAGTCTGCAATCACACAGAATCTCTCCAGGTTGAAGGTGTTTTCCCTCATCCCCCTCTTTCCTGAAGTGATAGCATTCAACAGAAGGAGATTTTGGCTTAGGCTTGCACTCCAGCTGTAGTTCTTAGCTCTGTCCTGCAGGGGAAGGTGAGCCTGGATAAGGTCCACCCCTTTTTGTGCCTTTTAGTTTTTTTGGGATTCAAAGTGAACTTCCTTGTCTCTCTGTCCTCCCCCATGTTCTTATAATGGTCTCTCCCAGATGTGGGGTAACAGTGAGGTGATGAATCGTACCACATGCGGATGGGGGGACGGGGAGGGTGCTATAACTCGCTGTGTCGTACAGGAGGCTCCAGCTTGTGAGAGAGGGCCGTCAGGACTTTGTCAAACTTCTCGTAGCGCTCGGCCTGGCTGCCTTCCGAGCCTCTGCTGCCCCAGAGCAGCCTCATCTGGAACTCGGTACAGAAAATCTCCAACACCTCCTCCCTCTCCTGGAAGTCTATATACACAAGAACAAGAGAGAGATTTCAGAATGATGGCAACTGATTCTCCAAAACACAACCTACACTGAAAATGTACCATTATTGTGCAAAGACATGCAAAGATGGTTCTTTGCAGTGCTGCTCCGGCTTTCCTGAAAAGCATTTCAATATGTAAGTAAGATGTGTCTGGAAGGCTCTATTCCAATTAATATGCTAATATCACGGAAATAAACGAAAGTATTTACTGAGCTTAGCATGTTGCAAAAAGTACAACTTAAAATATGAACTGAGCAAAATTTATAGGGCATTTTATATTGCATGCTTTATTTTTACCAGTATGTTAAACTAGAAAACTACAACAAACTACTTTTATTTCATTTTTATCATGGTTTTATGTAATGTCTAATAGAATTTCAATAATTATTCCATAATTTACATAATTTACATATTTCTATAGTTCTATATCAATTACAGGTCTCATATCACAGAAATAAAACAGTAATAAAAATATTTGATTAATTTAACATATTGGTAAAAAATAAAAACCCAAAACATGGCCTGTGCAGATACATATTCTGTACTATATATTTATTTTGGAATATGTTCAGAAAAAAACATATAAACTGTGCACTAAAATATTCAGAACATTTACATATTTACTGTAGAGGAATATTCATGTAGGAAATCAACAACACATTATTATAGTTAGACCAGGAGCTTTCACACTTATGTATATGGCTTTATGAATATAACATATACCCTGCAGCTTGCTCTCAGCGTTGGTGCGGTACAGGCCCCCGTGGTGTGCAATGCTACGTGCAGCCTCTAGATGGCTCATGACCACGTCCACTCCACACTCAGAACTCTCCCAGGGCTCGAGCCCCTCCCCTACAGCCACGCCCCTCTCCAGCAGAGACAGCAATGGAACCACATGGGGAAAACAGGTACTGGACAGGACAGAACTCTCTGCCAGAGGAAAACACACACACATACAAACACAGACTGCTAAGTTTTGCTGTTTATTATTGATTTGTCACTTATTTTATGCCATTAATGGCTTTAAATTTGGGTTTTGACTTTTGGCCATGCTAGCATGTATTTGGCCGTGACATTACTGTAAGTGAATGACCTCACCTTTTCCTTCATTCATTGCTTTCATGAAAGGTTTGAGCTTCTTCTCGTACAGTATGGCCCCCTCTGTGTGTCTCTGTCTCAGCGTCATCCACGTCTGCTCAAGCCGTGCAATCTGAAAAGCCCACCACACAAAAAACATCAGACCATCAGACATTTAAAGAATCGTACCTGACAAGCTTCTAATGAACTACAAAGGCTATATAGGAAATTGCCTTATTCAATATGTAGTGCACTATTTAGTAGCCAAAGAACAATGGCACTATTTCAACCCACACAATGAACTGCAATGGCTCAATGTAGCCCAGCGGACTGTGAATACCCATAATGCACTACGCCATTTGATGTGCACAACTTTTGCAAGGAGGACATTAAGTACACTACTCGCATAACACTACACTAGTGCTCTGGTTTATAATACTATTAAAATATAGTACTTTGCAAAGTCCTCATTTTATGTTTTATTTCCTCCTGCCATGTTTCATAAACCGTAACTGGGTATTAAAATGTACAGAGGGGTGTTCTCTGTTGCGCATGTGTTCACTCTGAAAATGAACTAAATATTTAGTTTCAGCAAGAGTGTTCAAACAAAAGTGTCCCAAATGTCTCAAGGTCATGTTTTTAGAAAATAAATGCAGTCATAGCGTCTAGACGGAGGCACAAGCCTTTAAAAACATGAGAAACAGAACAGAAACCAACAGAAAAAACACTTCTAGATCAGACGTGCTTGGGTGACAAGACGAAAGGCAGTTCATGTTATTGATTCCTAAATTTTCATTAATTGCTAGTTTTTTTCAAGCTGGTAGTTTAAACCCTCCACTCACATGTTAAGTGTTATGTGATCATGTGCCTGGTTTGGTAGCCTTTGTGCCAACGCATGTCATTTGGCCAACGCACATACAGCAGACCCTCTTTCTTTCTCTTCCCCTATTTAACTCTCCTGATATAACCTGGCAGTGTCTGAGGCTTATTCGCTGTATATTTCTAGCACTTCGCAGTGAAGTCTGAAAACACAGTGGAGAATATCCAATGCACTCTTACAATCCTGAAACAGGTAGTTAAACTATATGATAACACACTGTGCTGTGAGGCATCATGTTGGTGTAAGTAATCATTTACTCAATTACTTTATTTCAGTTTCACTAAAAGGCAAAATAAAATCCATGTTTATTGTTTAATTGTGGAATAAAGTCTCTTTTACTTTGAATCCTTGACCCTGTTTGCGTTCCCCTTTTTCCTGGACAGCTGACACAGAGAAAGTCATGACCTGAGGGCTCACAAACTGTTCAATATTTAGCCGAAATTCCTTAAGAGAAAAATATATACTATTTGGACTAAGTTAACTTAATTTCTATATATGTGAGTATATATGTCAGGGTGCTTTCAACCTACTGGGCTGTAATTAAGTGTTACTTAATAGGCTACTCCCCAACTACGTTTACAACTTTTAATTACATTTAAAAGGAAAAACTAAAAAAATTAAAAAACTCAAAAACTCAAAAAAGGAAAGTGTACCTTGACTGTGTCATTACTGCCATACGTTCCGAATAACAATTAAAATCATATTAATTTAACTGTGAAAACATTGAGTTATATGTTTCACTAAGTGTAAGATGGATTTATTCAGTCTTGTTTTCAATAACAGGATGTTTTTAGAGAATATTTGATTTGTGTTATTTTCTATGATTGCACAGGCAATTATTTATTAACTACTCCCTTTACCAAATCAAATATTTCTATATTTTTTTAGCAATTCCTAATAATAAAAACACATAAAAATACATAAACACATTGGTGTCATGTTTAAGTGACAATTCATGCAATAGATGAGTCTGTTGTCTATAATGCTGTTCTATTTAGCCCCCTCCAGTACTGAGACTATTTAGAACACAGCAACACGGTCTGTCTATCTCTCTTTCTCTCTCTGTCTCTCTCTCACCTGTGGTAGTTCCAGGGCCCTCATGATGGCAGCAAAGCCAAACATATTTCCCATGGTGCTCTTAAGCTCAGCAGCCAGTTGGATGGTTTTATACAGCAGAGCGGCTCTCTCTTCTGTACTGCCCGTACAGCCCAGCAGGTCAACAGCCATCATTATTGACATGGTGTAAAACCTGCAGAAAGAGGATAATTACACATTAATATCATCACTGTCCCAACAATGCCTTATAAAAAAGATTTAAGGTCCAGAGAGAACATGACTAAGTTCCCTGGACTGTTATCTTGAGATCACAACTTATTTGGCTTGCAATCTGAAGATAACAAACAAAGTTGTGATTTCGAGAAAACAATTTTCGTAAATAAATAATAATCTCAAACTAATAAATAAATAATAATCTCAAAATAACAGCCCAGAAAACCTCATGATCTCTCTGGACTTCTGTGGGAGAAAATGTTCTTCACTTTTAATGCAGCTGGTGTTTTTAACGGTTTTCAACCGACATCAACAAAATTGAGGGTGAAAGGAAGTATTGATATAGTACAATATCACAATATCTCAGCTTCTGAAGCAGTACTGATACTCAGAACTTGATTGGTGATATTTTAGTGTTCAATTAAACTTTTTTGAACACAGATGAAGCCCACTGGCAGACTAATGCAGGGGTTCCTAATCCCAGTCCTGGTGACCCACTCTGTGCATATTTCTGTGCTTTGTTTTGTTCAGTATAAATGATTTAACACAATAACTAATTCATATTCATATACTTGAGTGGGAAAAAACACAAAAATGTTCAGAGCATGGGGTCGCCAGGCCGGATATAACATTTCTCCAAACTGCATTTCTGTCTTAATCCACTAGATGGTCTATTTTTCTGTTGAGATTGAGGCTCACTGATATCAGAGGGACTGTATGAGACTCCTAACATTCTGTTTACACAGGGCTGGGCAATAAGACAATTTATCATTTTTGTCAAAATATTTTTTTCTGGGCATATTGTTGATACTACTGGATTTACTGAAGTGCACTGTAATACACAGAATCACCGAAATCATGAATGTAGCTTTATTATTATCACTATAGTATTTTTTAAAGATTGCACTGCAGGTTCTATTTTGTCAGTTTTAACATCTTAACTCTCAGAAAAACATGACATATCTTGTATAGTGAAAATGCCTTTAGCTATTAGGTAATATACTTTTGCAGTATTGTCCACCTCTACATTCAGCTGACACTGTAAAGTTCTCTGGATGAAAGCTTTTGTTAGGATGTAAGGGGATAGCTTGTTAATGTTCACAGATATCTGCCAAATGAAGAAGGTTATCTATTGGAATCCTGAATAAATCCATATTCCTCTACTTCTTATTCCCCTCTTTAGCCAGAGGAAGTGTAGCAGGTCGCTAGTGAACTAAATGCTAAAGTGTCACAGATGGCCATCAGGTCAGTTCACAGCAGTGCATCTATAATGTTCTCTGGGCTCAAAAGCTGAAGAAGCCTGAAGAGCAGGACAGAGTGTCCCGACAGAAAGTGATTATTTAATGTACACACGTGTGTGTGTTCTACAGAGAAGATACTTCTGCACATTTTAATAGACAATTACTGTTTATTTTGTTAGAAGTTAATATATTGAAAAAAATAAACAGTAGGAGACATTTATATTTGTTGGATTTTTTTCCAGAATATTAAATGCTGTGCACTAATATTACAAATGTCATACTTAGGTTTCACTTAGAAGATCAACAAAACAGGTAATTTGACTGGGCAGTGTCCATGTCTCAGTGAGCATGTGAAAGGGGAATATACAGTACATGGACAGATGCAGCTGTTTGTGTATGTGAATAAATTTCCATATATGCTGGTGAGCTTTTGTGTGTGTATACACCTACGCTAGCGTTATAAAGTTTAGAATCACTGTATTATTAATTGCTGTTGTTTTATTCTGTTTTAACTTATGCAGTGTATATTATACAAACGATAACTGACTACCAAACGATATTTTAAGATCTTTTATTAAGTGTTGAATGTTTTATTGTTTTATTGCGGTGGCAGAATGAGGGAAGACTAGTAGGACTAAAGTAGGACAGAGAAACAGGGAGGAGATGGTGGCAGTAGTGGTGGCAGGGGTTCCTTTTGAAAGCTAGTGAGCATATACAGTTAACATAAAATGTGGTAAATGTGGTACATCTGGGGATATATAAACTTTTTCCCAATGTGTTAAATTCGAAATTCTAATTCAGCGACTGAATGGAAATTGTGCAGTACAATGAGCAGAAAAACACCACATGTATATGTATATATGTATACAGGGTAGGCACTGACGTTACTTTCCCACTGGAATAAGTCCCCTCAGTCGGACTGAGTGGCAAAGCATTCTGCAACAAGGCTGCTTTTATTAGGGGAAACTGCAAAACTGGGAATGAAACAAGTAATTACCTGCTTAAACTCAAAGCAGAGGACTCAACAGTGAAATGTAAGCTCTTATTGTCATCATGATCTATCGTGTTTCTTCTGAATCCACCGAGTTTCCAGATGTGCCCGTGAAATATAGCTCTACATGAATCTGAAGTCAGCTTCCCATTCACCAACGTTCTTCATACAGACTGCTGAAAGATAAAGAAAAGTGGACAGATTCTTGTTCCAAAGTTCTTGTTCCACCTTAAATGGTCCAGCAATTTCAGTGTGACCTAAAGTGCATGCTGCTGCACTGTTTAAGGTGGAACAGGAAAATATGAACAAGACGCTGCTCACTTTGCTTTTCTTAATCTTTCAGCAGTCTGTATAAAGTCGCTCAGAATTTTTGCTGAATCTTGCCACCTAGTCCTTTAACTGTGACATCATGTGGATATGCGGCTTGTGTTTGTGAAAAAAGGCTTTAAAGTAAAGTTCCCATGGTCTAAAAATGATAATGTTGCCAATTCTTAATGCGCAATGTTAAAGGATTTTTAAACCTAGCATCTGTAGCATGTAGTTATTATTACAGACAATCATGTTACATCTTTCTGTAAAGAGGACGTAAAACCCAGCGACTCAAACTATACATATAACAGGAGCTGATTGAAGGGTCTTTTCAGCTCTGGCCAATTTGATTCTATTATTAACTGTTTGAGTTGAGTATTTCTGTTCTTTGGTAAGCTGAGGCAAACGTGCCAAACTTAATGTCTACAGCAAAAGACCATCTGCTACAGAGGTAGCAGGTAGAGACTCTGCTGAGAAACGCTGAAGCATTCCTTTAATGCTGACACTAAGAATGCCGTGTACACGCTCCTGTCTCTGTGCGGATTTAAGTGGATGTGATCTGTGAGTGTGCATGTGTTTGCATCACCTCTCGAGCAGATCCAGTCTCAGCTGATGGCCATGTGGCAGAGTCAGCAACTCCAGCCCCGAGCCCACTCCCATCATCCTCTGCATCTCCTTGGTAACGCCCAGTATCCTAGCAACCTGCAGATGGCCACATGGTTAACAGAGAAATGTCTCCCTTCTCTTTTTCCTTTTAGATGCATTCATGCTCCGGACTAAATACGTTTAATTAGTCCTTAATTCCAGCCTTATCAAATAATGACAGTGTTAACTGGTGAATTGGATGGAGCATGAATGTGGATTCTTTCTGAGCTCGTTGGAGATGTTAATTGGACAAGACTGAACATCTGTACGACTGCTGGAGGCATACCTGTCAACACTAAGGAGTGAGGTAAAGGGGAATTTCACCAATTTCTAAAACATTCCAATTATTGTGAAATGGCTCATAAGTTTTGATTTAATAGTAAAAGGGGTGTGTTTGCATTGTTTCCCTCTCTACTACCATTTATCACAACTTATGTACCTTCAGCTTTCCTTACTTCTCCTTATCCCATAGTTAAGAAATATTATTCATTTTATTATTGCCTTTTTTATTTACTATTATGTGACATATTTCATTTCTTTGTTGTACACACCTGTTTGAACACTTTCCATTTAAAAAGCCCATAGCTTTTTCTACAGAGGTCACATTCCTATTAAGAACGCTCTCCTCCCCTCCTAATTCCTCATGAGGGTTATCTGTCTTATGGCACTATATGTGTCCATAATTGCACAATTTTCTCTAAAAACAAAAAGCTATTTCAATATAGGTTTCACGACATATCCCGGACCAATGAACATATTTTCTGCTTCAGCTTTGCCAACATTCATAAAATACTGCAATATTAGAGACACCGACAATCTACAAAGCACCTACAGTGGATCATCCAAACTGTGAACCATCCAAACTGTTAGCAAAAAAAAATACACTTTCTTTGGGGACTTTACAACACCCAGCATATACCTCTCTGCACCGTATGTACTTTTGAAAATCTGTTTCAGTCCGAAAGTTCCAAACTACTATTAAACAGTGTCTTGGGAATCAGGCAGAGTATACATAACTATTTCATGTCACAACTTCCTGTGAGGGAACTTATAGAGATGGAAGTCTGGTTCTAATTCATGGTTATCACTAGCATCACTGTGAATAGCTCTTTTATGACTTATTTTATTATGCAAAATTAATTTAATTTTGCCTGTAAAGCATCTCATGGACCTGGCTTGTAACTCATTCACTCATTAACTCACATACTCACTCACTCATGGTTAACAGGCTGAAGATTCTGCACGGGGGGGTGCTATTAGGACTCAAATAGCAAATAGCTATATTGGTGCTTTGCATCAATGACACTGTATGGAAGTTGCCTTTAAGCAGTCTGTTCTGTTGTGTAAACATTGTGGTTAGTTAGTTTGAAACTTTATAAATATGGAACAGTCAAACAATCAAAACCATGATTTTTTTGACACAGGATTTGTTCTGGCTGTGTTTGTCCTGTACAGTTCCCTGTCTGAATGAACATCTGATACAACACTGGCCTGTTGCTATAGTTGCCACATGGACTCTGGACCAGGGTTGTGAACTAAATCTGTGACCTCAATGACTTGAGTTGATAACATTTTTGTAGGAAATAATTCAGATCATCACAAATTTCTTCAATTGTACCCCCCTTTTTTTGGTATCTTACCGTGCAGTCCGCTTTTGTGATGTGTTTGGCTGCCGTTTTAGGGTCCACCTCAGCCAGCAGCTCCTTCACCCTCTTTAACACCCCCATCTCCAATGGTTTATTTTCAGCTGGGAGCAGAGCGGACTGGTACCTGCCCGGTCGGAAGGAGGACGTTGTCTCCACTAGGGGGAGCGTGAAGCCCTCTCCACTATCTGGAGGACCGGAGCCCGGAGCTCTGCACTCCTCCACCCTCAGCCTCTCCACATAGCTCTTACAGGGTGGGGTCGGGGGTGGACCAGGGCGAAGTTCACAGTAACTACCCCCCACCTCTGAGCCGTCTGAGGGGTAACTGTGGGAGGTGTTGGACTGAGCGTGGGCGGGGGGCGGGTCTGAGCAGGGTAGATTGTTATTGGAGGAGGATGGGGAAAGGTGGGGCTCGCTGGAGCGACGCATCACTGGGGAGGGTGGGATTACAGCTAAAACACGCCCACCTGAGCCATGTCTGTGACGCGAAACTGGAGAAAGAGCATAGAAAGAGACCCCTTATGTAGATATAATTTAGAAAGAACAATCCAGATTTATTTTAAAAGGCATATAATATTATAACTCATGATTTTATGTGACCTCAATACAGGAGTAAAAAGGAAAAGATGCCCTGACTGGGTTTTAAATATTTAATGTTTTTATTCTGTAAATTCTTCCACCAATAAAAACAGTACTCTCAGGCAGAGAGCAGAGTGAAAAGTAGAGCATAGAATGTAGAACGTAGAGAGTAAAGTGAACACTGCTATATTCAAAAAGTGAGAAAAAAAGGAAGATATACAGAGAGAGGGATGCAAGGAGAAGGGAAAGCAAGTGGGGCAAGACAGGAAGGAAGCAAGAGTAGGGAGGAGAGTAGAAAGAAGGAAAGGAATAAAGAAAGAGAGAGGGAACAAAGGAGTAAACAGAAAGGAAGCAAGAAAGGTGGGAAAGATAGCAACCAATGAGGGAGAGAGGCAAGAGTGAGGTAGAGAGAGAGAGAGCAAGGGCAAACGTGGGAGAAAGAGCAAAGAGAGAGAGAGGAACAAGATAGTACAAAGAGAGAGAGAAGTGAGGATTAAAAAAAACAGAGCAAAAAAGAAAGAAAGGAAGAAAGAGCAGGAGAGACAGGATGGAAGAAATTAGATGGAGAAGGTGAGAGAGAGATAGAAAGAAAGTAGAGAGGGAAAAAGAGAAAGCAAGGAGCAGAAAAGATACAGAAGTGGAGAGCAAGACAGACAGAAAGTAAAAACAGAAAAGTGTTGAAGGGAAGGACAAGATAATAGATAGATAGATTGATAGATAGATAGATACTTTATTGATCCCGAAGGAAATAGGAACAAACAAAGAGAGAGAAAGAGAGGCAAACAGGCCATAAGAAAGAAAGAGAAAGGATGGGAGTGATGAGAAGTGACAGAGACTGAGGGAGAGAATCACTAATTACCTCATCAATATTAATCAGAATTTCCCGCGCTCTCTGTGTCTAATGAGTTGTGCGATCTCTGTAATCTGTAGATAAACGAGGGCAGCTGTGTCACTGTGCTGTGCGTGTGTATGAGTGAGTACTCACTGGCGCTGTATGCAGGTGACAGAGGGGTTTCCCCCACAGGGCTCAGGGGGCAACGGAACTCCTGTATCTGATCCATGCTGAGAGCACAGTTCCTCATGGCATCCTTATGGTGAACAGTGGACGGGCTGCAAGGAGCACACACACACACACACAGCCTTTAAAATACAGCACAGTACACACACTGTCCAGGTAAGACCACTGACCCTAATGTCTCAGAGTTACATCCATTCAAAAGTTCAGAATCACTGTTTTCATTAATATTAACAAGTCTGACTGGAGGAACACTGTACTGTACGCCTTTATGACTGTAAAGAGTATATTAGAGTATATTGTTGATCGTTTAAAGGGCAGGTATTATGGAAAATCTGTCATAGAATCCTGCAATATTTCTCTACCTTGTAAGTCCACATGGTTCTTGCTGTTCTGATGCTGTTTGGGGGTGTTCCGATTCCCCTCATTTCCCTCCATTCCCCCTAAATGCTTTAATACGATGATTCCAAACTTTTGAACGGTTGTGTATACATCGTCTAATGCAGGAGCTACAGCTAACATAACACAAAAGTAACTGAACTGGTGGATTTAGTGATAAAGGATTCAAAACTGACAATAAATAAAAACTGAAGACTCAGTAGACATATCCAGTGCCTGGTAGAGGAAGCATTGCATGCTGGGACTTGAAGTGAAAAATAATTACTGTGGAGAAAAAAGGTGTGAGGAAGTGAATCAGAGGGATTAGTGAGAAAGAGGGGTCTGTGCCAAAACACACACACACACCAGCTGCATCCCTGCGTCGTCTTCACCTCAGTCTCTGACACTAGAGGCTCAGCTGCTTCTGTCGGCACATCATCGCTGATAATGTAAGATGACTAGTTAGACCCCTTTCACAGCCCAACAGCTTTTACACAACATGACCTGTCACCATGTTCTAGAATGATATAGCACTGATATCTCACCACTATGGTAACAATCAATCCGGGTTAAGACCAAGTACTAGGATAAAAAAAGGCTTCTCAATATGCATATTCGTATAACACAGTATTAATCTCGGCTGGTATTCAGGTTTAACACATTGTCATGGTTTGATAAAATATCAGAGAAGCTATTAGCTTAGTAATGACAATGTAAGATTAGACTAAGGCTGGGCAATATGACAATACTTTATCTATACTGCTTTTCTGAATACACATTTCTTTACAAACTGAGCATAATTAGGGATGTTTAACCAGATTTAACTGGTTAAAAACTAAGTGCAGTTTGTAAAACATTGAATATATATTTTGAATATAAATTTATTATTATTATTACAGTATTTTTATATGTGGGGCTACAGGTTCTATTATGTCTGTTCCTGCTAAGTAAATTATAAAAGTACTATGATATAGCAATTTTTTGCCATATCACCCATGATCTATATGATTACAATCTTTATCAGTATACATTAATACATTAGTCCTTCTATCATCATCATCATCATCATCATCATCATCACCATTTTCCTTTTTTGGTTTGTCATTAGGCCAGAACACCCAGAACAAATGTTCTCCAAGAAAGAGTAACAAACTCAAACATTGGGTTGATGTACAATACTTATGTTTGAAGGTTCTCTCTCATTCACACCATTCTAGAATGTTGTTCCCCATTCAAAATGTTCTCTCCCATTCACAAAGCTCTATTCACTGTTCTAGAGTGTTGTTTCCCATTCACATTGTCCTAGAATACTCTCCCTATTCACTGTTCTAGAGTGTTGTTTCCTATTCATGCTGTAGTAGAATGCTCTTCCCATTCACACTGTTCTAGAATGCTCTCCCTATTCACTGTTCTAGGGTGTTGTTTCTCATTCATACTGTTCTAGAATGCTCTTCTCATTCACACTGCTCTAAAGGGTTCTCCTTAATTCACAAAGTTTGGCAATGTTCTCCTCCATTCACACTGCTCTACAATGACCACATTTTTCTCTTCTCCAATATTAAGAATGTTCTCCTTCATTCATTACTGTTCTGGAAGGTTCTCCTGTATTCACATAGGTTTATCTGGCTGTTCTTATTCTGGAACAGTATGAAGTGTATGTTAGGACGCTATATTATGGGGTTAAGACTGCATCATTATCATCATCACTATCATCGTCTCTCACCTGTGTGGTATGATCTTCTCTGTGGTCAGTCCGTCAGTCATGGTGACGCTGCGCCTCTTTATGTGTGCCCCCCTGGGGCTAGAGGGTGAATGTGAAGATCCTGACCTGCTGCTGGCCAGAGCAAAGGTGGCCTCCAGGTACCTGAGGGGCAACGTGCGGTTCACCGGGCACAGCAGCTGGGCACCGGTGCGCGGGCACACTGGCCGGCCGGTGCCAGCATGGTGCCGGACCAATGAGGGCACCGAGTCAAACGGTTCATGCTCCAGGAGGTACTGGACCCGCGTCTGTCCACTTTTCACCAGGACCTTACTGATGCGGCAGTGGACCACTTCCTGCTGCCAGCGGCAGGTGACCACATAATCACCCATGTTGGCCAGAGAATCGCGCACCAGAAAATCTCCGCTCCGCAGCACCAGTGTCTCTGACACCTGAATATACACACAAACATACACGAAAAGAGGGTTTATTTACCCAAATTCTTCATTAGAATGTTTATACACTAACTGGCCTATTTGCCCAATTTATCAGCTTCACCTTGTAGGTATACAAACCCATCTGTTTCTCTGCATACTTTGCCAGGCTTTGGGTCAGGGCGTCCACAGGACCAGCACAGAGCAGGTATTATTTGAGTGGAGTTTTACACACTGTCCACTCACTGGTCCACTCTGTTAGACACTCCTACCTTGTGGATCCTTCTTGTAGATGTAAACCACATCAGTGTCACTGCAGTGCTGACAATGATCCACCACCCAAATATACCTGCTCCGTGGAGGTCCTGATCGATAAGGAACAGGTTAAAAGGGGACTAACAGCTACAGCTAAATGGAGTAATAATGACAAGGGCATGAAGCTACAGAAACAAGACCGTCTGTAAAGGGGAACCACAGCTTATGGTTTACAGATGTGTCCTTTGCTTGAATGTGAATGTTTATAGTATATTCCAGATTGTTGATAATAACATGACATCTGTAATAGTTTTTTGAAAATGTGGTGGTGGATACTGGACACACGTATGTGCCATTTCCAAATAAGACTCTTAACCTAAACTAACCTGAATAGGTAAAGGTTAAAATACATATATGTAGGACTGAACCCGAATATCTGACTATTCAGATATTTGTTTGTTGGGTAGTTATTCTGTTTTTAACTCTGGGATTTAGAAATTCAGGATTGTTTTTTTTTCCAGGGCTATCAATAAAGTTAAACAACCTTCTCAGTCCCTTAGTTTGTTTATGTTGCAGATTCTGAAAGTGCCAGATGCACTTTGTAGGGTGTACAATTTAACGTTTTATCTGTATATGTGCATATGAATAAACGCATGTATATTGTATTCACAAATAATTTTATCACACATTCAGTGATCAGCACCTATAAGCATTCCTTGTCTCTATCTGCCACCAGATGGAGCTGTGTGTAAGTGTGTGCAACACCGGCTGGGTCAGAGAAGCACTCTCCTAGCCCATCAGCATAAAGTTTTAATGGGAAAGGATGTGGAGTTTACTCAGTGCTCCAGACGAAATGCACTACACTAAAGCACAGACGGCTGAAGTCACACTACAGACAGCGTAGGCAGCTACCAGAGTGAGCTATGCTAAAAATGATGCAATAATATTTCCACCCACCCACACACACAAACACACACGCACACACACGTGCACACACACACACAAACGCACACACAGGCACACACACACACACATACACTCTATCCTATAACTGACTATAACATTTGTGCAGCCATATCTCTATAAATATATAGGCCTATACGTATATAGTGGACGCATACAGAGACACAGGCTTATACATAACAATATGCACTTTGTCACTCCTTTATCTCTTATCTGGTAAACCAGTGTGTGAATATGTATTCTTCTGTAAAGTTACCTGGTTTGGCTCAATCAGTCTTTTTATACTAACACCTGTACATATATATAATACGCATATACATACATTCACCGAGCATTTTATTAGGAACACTGCCTTATTTCAACCTTTATTGTCCATTTTATCAGAAGGACTAGAGGATGACCAACTCAAACTGTGCAGCAGCAGATTCTCTGACTTTGCATCTACAAGGTGGACCAACAAGGTAGGAGTGTCTAACAGAGTGGACAGTGAGTGGGCACAGTGTTTAAAAACTCCAGCAGAGTCTGATCCACACACACCAGCACCACACACAATAACACACCACCACCACGTCCATGTCACTGCAGTGCTGAAATAATCCACTACCCACATAACACCTGCTCTGTGGTGGTCCAAAGTATGCAGAGAAACAGATGGACTACAGTCTGCAATTGTACAAAGTGGTTCCATATGGTAGGTGGAGCTGATAAAATGGACAATAAGTCCAGAAACAAGGTGTAACTAATAAAGTGCTTAGTGAGTATATATACATATACATATTTGGGTACATACACATATACATACACATATGCCCACGCACACAGACACACACCTCTCGTGGGATGCGGCCATGGTACCAGCCGTGGCTCCTCATGTCACTGCTGCTGAGTTTCAGCTCCTCCTCCAGTTCCTTCCGCAGCTTCTCCGGCGGAGACTCCAGCAGGTACTTCTCTTTGGAGAACTGAACAGACACATAAAGAAATATTAGCTCCACTGATACAAACACAGCCCTTATTCTAGTTAACTAAGAAAAGAAGAGAAGAGAAGAGAAGAGAAGAGAAGAGAAGAGAAGAGAAGAGGTAATGAGAGGAAAGGAAATGAGAAAAGACAAAATAACGTCAAATGTAATTCTGCAATAAATATGTAATTACATTTGAATAGTAAGGGGAACCAAAAGGAAGCAGTCTAAGGATTAATTCCTTTATGCATTAAAGAGCAGTTAGAAAAGGTTAAAGAAGAAGGAGTTATTTAGGACTATTTCCGTCGTCTACACAGACACAGAGGGAGTGATGGTGCAGGAGGGCTGTTTTAGACAATGTCCCCCTGTGTGCTGTGTGGGTCACTGTCAGAGTGTGAGGCCGTGACCTTGTGTGAGACAGACAAAGGGCTCAGTCCAAACACAGAGTGCACTGTAATAAAGTCAATAAAAGAGACGACAGCCGGAGCCAAGAACACACAGACACTAACAGGACGTAGGTACACATGGCTGTGTAAATCCACAGATCTTTCACTCTTTCTGTATCATTAACTATTTATTATGCAGATAATGCAGAAAGTTCCTTGGCGGTGAATCAGACATCTGAAGAGTTCAGTGTCTCCCTCAAAGAGAGTTATTACAATAAATGGATATGAAAAAATGGATGAACCATGTAGGCCTTAAAGAAGACCTTCCACTAGTCTCTCTTCATCATCAATCCATATAATCATTTAGAAGACATGTGCAGGTTCACTGGTGGGTTTGGAGAGTAAATAAAATAGCTGTATTTGTGTGATAGACATGGAGACCCCTGGTTCCCATCACCACCACTGTAAAGTAATCAGGTAGGCAAGTTTCTCTAGATCTGAGCATTTCACAATAAGGTCTGTGATTTAAACGATGTATGTCTGCGTGCCTGCCCTGTGATGGGCTGGTGGCCTGTCCAGAGTGCTTCCTGCCTTCTGCTTAATGAACACTGGGACAGGCTCCAGCACCCGCTGCGACCCAGAAGGATACAGCAGGTTTAGAAGATGAGTGAGTGAGAATGAATTAAGCTATGCTGATATGGTATAAACTCCTTTAAGTTTATACTCTCCTGTAAACTGATGTCTGTAAATGTTAGGAGGAAGCTTGTGAGGTTATGTGTGTTGCATGTGAGTCACTCTGCTGGGTTCTTCCTCTCTCCCCCAGAGAGACACATTGATTAGGCATCTGTCTCTCTCTGCATATCTATTTCTCTCCAACTCTTCTGTGTCCCTCAATTTCTTCCTTGCTCTCTCTGTATCATTCACTTACTATCTCTGTATCTTCTACAGAGACACTTTTGTCATCTATCTCTCTCCCTCTGTGGCTGTTGTTCTTCTCCTCTCTCTATATCCATCTTTCTCTCCTCTTTCCTCCCTCTCTCTGTATCTATCGTTCCCCACCTTTCTCTTTATTTCTATCTTTTCACAATCTATCTCTGTCCCTCTACATCTGTGTTTTTCTCCTTCTCTCTCTCTGTATCCATCTCTACGGTGGCCGAGAAAGCCCAACGCATTGCAAGTTAAAAACGCGCTGCAAAGTCTCAAAACACAAGCATCAAAATGACACGACTTGCACAACATCAGCCAAACGCACTGCAAGATCTGAAAACACAAGCATCAAAATGAGACCGCTTGCAAACCATTAACCAAACGCGCTGCAAAGTCTCAAACGCGCAGCAAACACTAAAAACACATGCAACTTCCAAAACACATGCAGAAAGCCTCAAAACACAACGGAAGTGTTTCCGAGGGACACTGAAAGTGGACGGACCCGGACCTGGACGTAGAGCCGAGACAGCCCCAGTTCCAGCAAAAGTAAGTCGGGTTATTGGCCAGGTTCTTGTGTTAAATTAATAAACAGTTAAACCTTAATTTTAGCCACTCGGTGTGCATTGTTTAAGGTGGAACGAAATGTAAACACGAGAAACTGGCCAATAAACCGAATGAATATTGATTAATAAACAGATAAACTTTTCTTTCAGTCACTCGGTGTGCATTGTTTAAGGTGGAACGAAATATAAACACAAAAACCTGGCCAATAACCCGACTGAATATTCCCGGGTCCGTCCACTTTCAGTGTCCCTCGGAAACACTTCCGTTGTGTTTTGAGGCTTTCTGCATGTGTTTTGGAAGTTGCATGTGTTTTCAGTGTTTGCAGCGCGTTTGAGACTTTGCAGTGCGTTCGGTTAATGGTTTGCAAGCGGTCTCATTTTGATGCTTGTGTTTTCAGATCTTGCAGCGCGTTTGGCTAATGTTGTGCAAGTCGTGTCATTTTGATGCTTGTGTTTTGAGACTTTGCAGCGCGTTTTTAACTTGCAATGCGTTGGGCTTTCTCGGCCACCGTACATCTCTCTCTTTGTCTTTCTTCCTTCTTCTGTCTTGATCTCTCCCTATATATTTCTGTGTCCGCCAGTCTCTCTCTGTATCTCTTTCTGTATCTCTCTCTCTCTCTCTCTTTCTCTCTCCATATATATATATATATATATATACCCATCTCTCTGTCTTTCTTTCTCCATGTTTTTCTCTTTATATACATCTCTCTCTGTCTCTTTCTTTCTCAGTATCTATCAGTGTTTCTCTCTCTGTACTTGTCTCGTTCTGTCTGTACCTGTCTCTCCCTCTATATATCTGTCTGACTTTCTTTATCTCTCTCCTTATAAGAATGATGAGTGTTGGAGGTAAGAGCTGAATTGCTGCAGTCTCCACTCAGATTTGATTAGCTGTGTCTGTGTGTGTGTGTGTGTGTGTGTGTGTGTGTGTGTGTGTGTGTGTGTGTGTGAAAGAGCAGGGAGGTCAAGTGTGTGGAGTTATTGCTTTTGCCTGTGTGCCTCCAGGGAGGAGCCCACCTCCACAGCCCAGCGCTTCATAATCTCATCCTGCTGTAATTGCCTTTCACTGCTGAGAGGGGCTACAGGGGGGATATATTGTGACTGAAGCTGTGATACAGTGATCTGGCTTTAGGACCGTGGGGAAAACCCCCAAACAGGAGCTAGCCTGATATAAAGGAGTTCATATTGAGTTAGAAAAGAGCACTAGCACTAGAAAGAGGAGTGACCATTACAGAGTTTCAAACCTGCTTTCATTCCCACTGGACTGTTTATTACTAACCCTTAGAAGTCACAGAGATGACGTAAGCATGGTGTACTTACAATGGAGAGAAGAGAAGAGAAGAGAAGAGAAGAGAAGAGAAGAGAAGAGAAGAGAAGAGAAGAGAAGAGAAGAGAAGAGAAGAGAAGAGAACAGAACAAACCAGAACAGAACAGAACAGAACAGAAGAGAACAGAACAGAACAGAACAGAACAGAACAGAACAGAACAAAACAGCAGAGAAGAGAAGAGAAGAGAAGAGAACAAAAGAGAAGAGAAGAGAAGAGAAGAGAAGAGAAGAGAAGAGAAGAGAAGAGAAGAGAAGAGAAGAAATAAGAAGAGAGGAGAAGAGAAGACAAAAAAGGTGAAGAAAAGAACAATGAAGATTAGAAAAAAAGAATGAGTATGAAGAAGAGATAACAGCAAAAGAAATAAGGAGAAAATAATAACAGAATAACAAAATAACATAAAACAGAAGAGAAGAGAAGAGTAAAAAAGCAAAGAGAATTGAGCAGAAGAGAGTACAGATAAGTAAAGAAGAGAAGAGAAGAGAAGAGAAGAGAAGAGGACGACAAAACAAGAAAAAACAAGACAAAAAGAAAAGTGAAGAGAAGAACAGTGAAGATTTGAAAAAAGAAAGAACAAGGAGAAGAGAGGAAAACACGAGAAAAGAGTAATAACAGAATAACAGAGGAAAGAAGAGAAGAGAAGAGAAGAGAAGAGAAGAGAAGAGAAGAGAAGAGAAGAGAATTGAGCAGAAGAGTACAGATGAGTAAAGAAGCAGAGAGAAGGAAAGCAAAGAGTTTTTAATGGAGATCTTTAATGGAGATGTGTGTTTTGTCCTGCCACTCTAAGTCGTACTGCAGCACAGGAACGAGGATCATTCTTTAGAGACTCATTCATCCATTCAAAGAACAGCCTGCAGATAGCAAGAGGAGGGGTGCGGCCCTCTGACACCAGAGACTTGCCACCTCTGCTTGTGTAGAACGCACTACAGAATGAGAGGAAAAGATAAAGAGAGAGGTGGAAAGACTAGAGAATGAAGAGGTGTAAGAGAGAGGGATGGCCTGAGAGAATGTATAAAGCTGATGAGAGAGAGAGAAATAGAATAGAGAACGAACAGGACAAAAAGAGAGAGATAGATGGTGAGAGAGAATAGGTGGATAGTTTAGAAGAGGATGTAGTGAGAAAGCTAAAAAAAACAGACAGAGAGAAAAAGGAGGGTGGGGGCAATTCATTCATGCCCCCCCCCCGTAACCCAAGTTACCATAGAAACCACCTTTTGTGAGTGAGTTGGCCCAGTGCCCTGTTATGTGCATGGAGTTCAGAGGTTTATCACTATTCTATATGTTAGCGCATACACGTCCACATTTACAGACACAGAAATTCAGGCATTTATCTTACTGAACTGAACCAGGCAAATCCTGTTCTCTACCAGGTACGAACATGCATATATCCTCCTCACACATCTCCCACACACACACACACACACACACACACATGTAGACACACTAATGGGGTCAGTCTTTGCCCGTACCCCCACTGGCTGTCATAAGCAACCACCAAACATGATTCATCACCCAATTCCACTCCAGCATCCCCTTTAGACCCAATTCCACTCCATCCCTCTCCCCCCAGCCGTCTCCACCAATCACAGAGGCTGACTACAACCTTCTAAACTCAAAGTGACTGAGTGCAGCTGCCCCGCCGAGCCACAGCCCCATCCCAGAATGCCATGGACGCAAGAAGCCATTGTAATGGCCTGCGGTGAGTAGATGGGCGATACGCAGTCACGGGTCAGTGGACACTTTTGAGCTTCTCTCTGGGGAAGAGCTAATCTGGTAAGCTCCGGTGAAGACCAGCGCAGCGCACTGGGACATAATAGTGGGGGGCTGGTGTGAAAGGCAGCTGCTGTTTTGAATTAGATGTATGATTAATCGTATCACCAGTATGCCTAAAGAGATTTGGACAATTGCTACAGGGCTCAAGTAATTACAGTAAGAGTGTCTGCTCACGTGACCCTAAAGAAAATTGGAAGGATATGTTACGAAGGAAGTGAGAGTTGATGTATTTTATTGATTCTCACATAAATATATAGTTTTTTTGTGATTATCAGTCCTGTGTATTAAAAAAAGACACACGCGCACACACACACACACACACAATATTTTGTTGGGCTTTGATTATGGCCTGTCTCTACTGTAAAACTTTTGTGACATCCATATGCAATGTCATAGCATTTATTTATATCCAGAGGTACTTTCATTGTTGCCCAAGATCCTATAGACGACAGGAGAGTAGAATAACTGTGTAAAGTCTTCTCCGGCACATGTCAAAGACTTTCACTAGGGTTAAGGTCAGGACTCTGTGGTCTCCAGTTCATGTGTGAAGGTGAAGCTCTTCCTCTCTGAACCACTCTTAAACCAACTGGGCCCAATGAATCTCAGCATTGTCCTAAAGCAATATGTCCGTGCCCTCAGGGAAGAACATTATTCATTGATGGAATAACCTGGTCATTCAGTACATTCAGGCAGCCAGCTGACTTCCATGCTCTTACTCTCACTTTTAAACACAGCCGTGAGTACTGTCCATTTTTCCCATTCCACTTCATTAAAGAGTTTAACTGATCTCCTAACACACATTTTTGACCACATTTCTTCTGTGAGGTTGACAGTTCATTACTTCTTCTGAACTTCATTCCAGTCATTCTTAGATCTTTTCTTTGCTTTCTTGTATTCGAGCAGTGTGCACACCACTTATAACATGTTTAACTGAACACTGCAATTAAACAGTTAAGAATGCAGTACATAAGTGTCCAACCTTTTTTATGAGACTTGTTTCCAGTTTTTCCAAGAATTCTACAGGGATATGTATCCTCACCTCTTTGTTTCTCACCATCCAGGTAATTCCTAGAAGGCTCTGACTCATCAGACTATGAAACCTTACTCCACATCCCCGATGTCCAGTTTCAGTACCCTTGGGGTCAGCTGAGTGAATAATACATCACACAGGTCAACTCCACTGCACACACATGTTTATTTCTGCAAATTGGGGGCATTACATAGACTTCCATTAATTTTCTGAAGACCCAATCCTTAAACAGTACTACTACTAGCCTAACCCTAACCCTAACATGATCTTTACCCTGAGCCTAAACTTACCCTGACCTTACCCTGACCTTATCCTAACCTTACCATTATCTTCATCATCTTCCTAACCTCACCCTGACTGCCCTAACCTTACCCTAACCCTAAAACATGTTCAATTTAGTGGGTTACATTGTAGAGACCAGCCTGTAGTCCCTCCAAAAGGAAATGTCCCCACAACGTGAGTGTATACACAGGTTTTAGTCCTCAAAAACTGACATAAACCTGGCATACACACACACACACACACACACACACACACACACACACACACACACACACACACACACAGACAAGCAGCTCAAAATCCCCTGCTCCTCTGACCCCTTTTCCATGTCCTAATGTGGGGTTTTTGGTCTTTGTCCATCTGCCAGCCATGGTGTGTGTGTGTGTGTGTGTGTGTGTGTGTGTGTGTGTGTGTGCTTTATCATATTTTCAGCCCCCACCCCTCCTTGCCCATCACTTTGCACATATCCTTCCATCCCTCCTCCGTTCCTTCATCTTATATCCCTTCATCTCTGCTTCCTTACACCCTCCTAATCTTCACTCAATCCCCTTATCTGTGATCGGCTCGCAGGCCTGAATCCCCTCATCTTCTCTCTCTCTCTTCCCCATTCTGTCCAGCTGCTATCAGTGCCAATGTGTTTGTCAGACGAGTATGTTTGTTGTTGTCTTATTTGCGTGTTTTGCAGGCAAGTAAAACTATAATGTTGGGGACGGTATTGCCTATAATGTTGGGGACGGTATTTCCTTATCCCGTTTGTATCCTTCCACCATAAATAAAGGGGGGGAGGGGGCAAAATCTTCTCAAAACGATGGTTAAACAATGTCTGAGACATCAAGCAGCATATTCACAACCATATTCCTGTGGAGGAACTTTTAGAAGCATTAAAGCTTTCTGATGTCTGGTTCCAACAGAGCAAGAGAGCTTTTCACATCAAACCATTCCAAGGTAAATTGTTCTTAACCTTAATGATCAGAAATTGGCAATATTTCTCTTTAATAAATTGCGGTTTGTTACGTGTTGGTCTTGTATCTCCAAACTCATTAAAGAAGCAAATTTCAGACAACAAACACCATCGGTGAGGACTCCTAAATAACTGCACATACCAAATGTAAGGTAAAGCTTTGTTTAAGTTATGTATTTCAGTATAAAACAGAAGAATATCGCCCATATACGGAATAAATCAGATTTTTAAATCTCAAATATCAAATTCAGTGTCGGCCTTAAAAATCCTATACATGTAGGGCCTATGAGCCAAGTCTTGGGCTCCACTGCAATCCCATTAGTGTTTTACCCTTATAAATCCCATTTAGTCCAGGATTAGGCATAATCTGGGCCTTGAAAACTAGGCCATAATATAATGACATGAATTAGCATCATCATTTGGGAAATAGCAGCATCTTTCATTAATATCCAATTAGCTGTCCTCCTAGATTCCACAGTAAAATGATTCCAGATCCAGACATTACTGTGGAAATTAGGAGGGGCTTGTTGAGACTTAACTAGAGGAATGGGGTTTAGACACATCGCCACTCTGAATCTCTTCAGTTTAACATTAACTCCACACATCATTCCACACAGCACATCTCTACTGCCACTAACAGCTGCCAAACCCAGTCTTTCTCTCTCCCTCCCACAGCATCTTTACTCTCTCACTCTCCCACCCGCTCTGCAGATGTGCTCTCCGCTAATGCATCCTGACACTGAAATCTGGAGTCACACACACACACACATACACAGACCTGCTGGCTCCTCAGTCAAACCCTGCAGGGATGCACAGATGCAGGTTCACACTGGGACCCCCACAGAGGAGGATGAGATAACAGTACTGGCAAAAGCACAAGAATAGGAAGAAATCACATATACTGGGACTTCTACATAAACATGGTCTTGGAGATCGACCACTCAGATTCTACTGAAGTCCTTCATTACCTGGATCGATAAGGGCTGGAGCAAAATTCTGCAGAGTGGTAGATCTCCAGGGCCAGGAGTGAGCACTGGTGCTCCACAGCAAACTTAAATTTTGCTGCAAATTTTAGAACATAATTTTTGTTCATTTGTTGATCTTAACATGTTGGTAAAAATAACGAAAACATAAAATACACACTGAAGGAACAAACAAACAGACATGCAGAAGAACAGATGAATGAACAAAACCAACAAATGAATGGACAAAGCAAACATGCAAAGGAATGGACGAACAGATGTGCAGACAGACGGACGGATGGATGGACGAACAAACAAACGTGCAAATGCACGGACAAAGCAACTCGCAATGGAAGAGAAAACGGACGTAAAAAACAACGTGTGAAAAACAGATAGACGTGCAGACGAACAAACAAATAAACAAATAAATGGACAAAGCAATGCACAAAGGAACAGACAAACAGAAGCGCATTGGGGCAAACAAATTAGCAAATGGGTGGATAAAGCAACGAGTGAAGGAAAAGATGAACAAATGTGCAGATAGACGGTCGAATGAATAAAGCTGCTGCATTCATAAGTGAAAGGACAGGCAACAGGCTGGTACAGACAGGTGGTCTAGCTTGATAATTTTAGGTTATGTTGGGTTAGCTTTAGCCGTCAGCCTTGTGATTGGTCAACTGCCCAGTTTACATGGAAAGGAGACAAATGTGGTGAAATTAGCTCACCAGACAATAAATGAGTCATCTGTGACTGAAATGTACCTAATAGCGTGTAATACCTCCTTAAAACAAATAACAACTGTGATTTGATTTGGTATGGACTGGACAAGTTTTGCATGTAGACCACATCAATGTACAGCCTCTCTTGCATCAAAGAATTGCACAGTTTGTCCAGATTTGGTGGACGCCTTCCTTCGGTACAATTCTGAGGAGAATTTCCTATAGACTGGGATTTTTGCCACTGCTGGTAGACCCGTATGACCACATGCTCCCATACACCCGCACATTCAGCTACTTCCTTCACACACCCTTTGGCACGCCGAAATGCAGTCACTCGATTTGATTTTTGCTAATCATTAACATCTGCTTTGTGACCCATTTTCGGCACATCGAACAAGACACTCACTGCACTGTACCATCTCTTCTCAATCTTAATCCCGCAGGTATTATAGCCCAGTCCACCTTGTGCAGCAGGAGCCTAAAGTTACAACAGTATATGTTTAGTGTTTCTCTGCAAAATGAAGATTTAGCTCATTAGAAAGAAAACACAGATTTAAGTTCTCATTTGACGAGAGGCCCCTGAAACTTTATGAGCATTGCAAATACTAACTTGTTTTTTTCTGAAAGTATTGCTTTAATTTTAAATGGAACATTTAGGCTGTGGCCTAGCAAGCCTCTACCTGCCTCATTTACCTCTCTTTATAGATGCCATTACTGCATCTATACGGTGCTAGAATAGAATAGAATCCTTTTTCTGTCATTGTACTTGCATACAACAACATTTTAAAAAAATTACAATTTCTGGTACAGGGATATGTATAGTCTTTTTTTTATGTATAGCTTTAGAAAAGTTAGCTGTGCCCAAACTTTTGATGAGCAGTTTGTACATGCACCCTCCTTCTACTTGTCTTTTCATGAACCTCTAAAGCCCAGAAGAAGGAAAACAGCCAAACAAAATGCCCCCTGCTGCAAGCTGCTGACTGATTATGTCTGACAGGAGCTTGAGTTGGTGAGTGGGGGGTGTAGCGTTGGGGGGCTTTATTGAGATGCTAAGGAGAACTCATGAAAAGAGCTGCCAATGGCGACGGGTTTGAGCTGACCCAGATCTGACCAAGCTGTGTGCACTCCACTCTGGAAACCCCTGCTGGGTGGAAGGGGTGTTTAAGAGGTGGTGACTGGGTAGTTAATAAATGAATGACTGGGAGTGGCAAAGTACATTTTCAGTTGTCTACATATGTCTATATATGTGTTTGTATGTGTGCATGCCATGAGCATGTCAGTTGATAACCGGCCTACCAATCAAACGAGGAAAGAATATTTTGCATTTTTTAAGGTAAAGAAAATAGATATGGTGTATTTTTGTCTAGTCATTGTATTCATTTTATACATCATTATCACTAAATTTGGTATAGGGATATGTATAGTCCAGTCAACCAATCCTAACATCCACCTTATTTTGTCACCCATCCAAATCACTGCTTAGCGAACATTGCTGTCCGCCATTGCTTCAAGCCTTCATTTTTTTCTCAGCCTGCCAGTGTTTGAACTGCAAGCTTCAGTTTGAGGGCAAAAGATGTGCCTAGAGGATCTGAGATGTAGGTGAGGTAACCTCATTACGTTGTCTTCACTGGGCAAGACTTGTGCCTGTCAAGAGTGGTGGAATAGATAGTGTGATCACTGCACTGTTGCCAGCTACAGGCTATTACCTGATGTTATGAAATTTCAGCCTTGCCCTGGGAATCGGGCTCATGGAGCACCTTTATTGCTCTATGGTGCCCCTGTGGTACAGTACTGGCCACCATTAAGAATTTCACCTCTCCTCTGTCCCCTGCACTGTCACAGTGCAAAACCGAGCAAACTTCATATACCAAACTTAAGTTTTTGATGGACAGTGTAAGGCTAAACCACTCATGCTCTACCACCATGACTGATTCCTCACACCTGGCCATGCTGTTGTCCCAGAAGCACTTGTTTTCCCCTTCCCCAGTCTCTAGTGTGTGGGTGTGTGTGTGGCGGGGGGTGGAGGATGGGAAATGAAGGGGAACGAAGGCAGGACGTGGAAAAACACCTCTGTGCTCCCGACCAATCTCTCTGCAACACCAAGTCAACACACCATGTCAGCTCACTGATCCATAAACAGACACACAAACCCAATCACCAAGCATTCTCTGCATGTACTCTACATTGTACAGTTGACATTGCTATCTGTATTTGTATTAGTATTGCACTGGCCAGAGATGGCAACTCAAGTCAGCGACTGGCAGTGGCATCAAAAAACACAGTGTTTAAAAGAAAAAAAGCAAAACAGCTTGAAACTGCTGGCTAGCATGTAGCTTAGATAGCAAGTAGTGTATTGGTTATTATTGCTGAATTACAGATCACATTTTTTTAAACCATACTAAAATTCATCAGAATTAATTATTGTGCTAGCTAGGTACCACCCACCCCCCCCTTTGCATGCCATGCGTCTGTCCATCAGAGTGAACAATATTCTATAGCAAAAGAATATTATAATATTAATATTAATATTATTAAGGCTCATTATTTCAAACCAGACGCATTTTTAGTGTAGAGGTTAAGTTTGTAAAACTCGTAAAACGTGTGCAGCTAACAATCACACTACACTAAACTCCCTACTAAATACGCAAGATTTGACTTGCACTTGCATGTCATGGCTTAAACCACAAATGGGTATGTTGTAACTGCATTTTAGAAGCGCCTTACATTAATGCTTATGCTGCAAAAATGCTTATGCTGTTAAACATGTATATTAAGTATGCAACCATGAGCTGTATGCTGCAAATGCACAGATGCAATAGAATATATGGCATGTGCAGTAGCTTGCAGCAGGCCAAGCATCAGTGGGTCAGCTTTTGGGGCAAATACCCATCAAGCCCCAGGAAACTATTTTGTACATTCTTCTATAAAGTCAAGCAGCAAAAGACATCTGATGTAAAATTGAACTTCACCGGTATAATGGCTACATTCATTCACATGGGGGAGTTCTGCATGCATTACTCTGAATTGGCGGCATTTTAAAGCAGTGCTAAAAGATAAGCATGCATCTGTCCTGAAAGGGTCAACACTTGTGAATGCATGGTTTCTTCATGCACAGCACAGAGTGCACGGGGTTTACTCGGAATGATGCAGTGAGCAGCAATTCTGCAGACAGTAATGCCTTGCTGATGAGAGAGGTCAGCGAAGAATGGCCAGACTGGTTCAAGCTGATAGAAAAGCTATGCTAACTCAGATAACCACTCTGTACAACTGTTTTGAACATAAAAGCATCTCAGATGTATAACACGTCCAGCCTTCGGGTGGACGGGCTACACCAAAAGACAACCACGTCGGGTTCCATACCAATCAATCCTTGAATGACCACAGCCTTTTTGCATGTTGTTACTGACCATGTGCTTCTGTACAGCGTCTAATGGCTACTATGCACCATGTCACAAAGCAAACATCGTCTCAAGCTGGTTTCATGAGTTCAGCGTTCCTCAGTGGCCTTCCCAGAATAGATAACCCAGTGGATCTCAGCAGTATTCCTACAGGCTTTGCTGTGCTGCAGAAACTTCACGCCTGCTGCAGGCTACCATGATTCATTTTAACACTGGAAATATGCCTCCAATTTACAGAATATCCGCATGCCCCAGTAAGATCGGGGGTGGTAATTACTGAGAGCATGTACAGCAGCGTTGAGTGGACTGTTTAACGGAGCTCTTCTGCAGTGTTAATATTGCAGAGCAGGAAAGGGGGGATGCTGGGAATGCTGCATATTAAAATCGACTACGTCTGTGCCTGTCTGTTCCAAGCTGCTGTATTTGCTCCTGTATCCACATTCACTGTCCGCTACCAGATTCGCTCATTATCACTTCTTCTCCTTCCTCTTTCTCACCATGCCATTCTCTACCTCCCCCCACCTCTCTCTCCCTCTCTCCCTCTCTTTCTGTCTCTCTCTGTGTCTGCTGCCAGGTCTCAGTGACACTTCGGCCCATTACACTGACGAGAGGAGTGGTAACATCCTGATGGCTGTCCTCTCTCAGGAATAACAACAGCAAGGAAGAGACAGAGATACAAAGAAGAAGAGAGTGAGAGAGAGAGAGAGAGAGAGAGAAGACAGAAAAATACAGGTATAAGGGGTTAAGAGTGAGAAGGAGAGAAAAAGAAAGAAGAGAGAACGAGAGAGAGATAGATACGGGGTCAAAAAAGACAACAGAGGGAGAAAGAGAGCTACCGACAGGCATATGGTGTCAGGAGAGACAGAGGAGAAAAAGAGAAAGACAGAGAGAACTACTTATAGGTATATAGGGTTTGGAGAGAGAGAAAGAAAGAAAGAAAGAAAGAGAGAGGGTGGAGAGAGTAAGATGCTGATAGACATATGGGGTACAGGGGTGTCTCTTCCTGTGTTAGCATAGCAGGACAGACAGAATGAGCAGGAGAGAAAGAGAGGGGTAGGCACATAACTGTGCTTCTGAGAATTTAGAGCATATGGTGGTCTACAGGGGGGCCAGTTGGACAGGAAAACAGATCCAGTTCATCTTTCACTGTGGCCTGTAAGCGATACATCACACGCAACAAATACCTCCACAACAGCAACAACAACAACAACAATTACACTGATTACAGTGTTAATCTGACCCAATCTGAAAGATATTGCTGGATTTTATGTGTGAAAGTTCAACTGGATAGAAAGGCAGAAGACTATTACAGCAGTACTAGCATGCTTGTGAGGCTAAAAGGTTTTTAGTTTGCTAGAGAAGATAAGGATTGGACTCTGGAGCAATAGAAAATATTCCAGAGTGATGGGCACATCAGGGTAAGATGGGAAGTGCATGAAATAATGCGCTCACTATGCATAGTGTCCACTGTACAAACTTCTGCAGGCAGGTTTAAAATGAAGTCAGCTGACCACCTGATGTGCTGAATGTTTCTTCTGTGATGGCACGGACATATTCCAGGAAAACAGTGTCCTGACCTTAAACCAGTTGAATGTCTGATGGATGTGCTGGAGAAGACTGGACAGAGATATCTGTCTAGTCAATACAAGACCTCATGCAACAATTGTTGTGATGTTACATAAGGTTGAAGGTTACATCCCCGGGCACCAGTATCACCATAGTACAGAGAAAATATCAGGGCTTTGACAAATTCTTGCCCAAATAAAAGTGGCAGTATATGTACTTAACAATGACAGGAACAAATCATACACAAAACATCTCAATAACATCTCAATAAAACTCAATTAACAAATCCTCTGAAATATTACTTAAAGGGCTACAATTTTTCTAAATCCATGCATAATTAAATCTTGATGATGCAAAGTCAATCAGGGTGATTTGGAACAGGAACCAGATATCCTAAGCAATTAAAGCCTTAAAAAGGCACATCAAAGAAATGTATAAAAATAAAACTGCCTGATTTCTCTTTCCCAATTGTTTCTAGATAATATTTTGTCCCAAAGTGAATTAAAAAAATGCATTAATGGCACAGCTGTACATCACTGCTGTGGAATACAATCTCTAAATGTATCTCTAAATGATAGCTTTACAGGAGAAGAAAAAACAAACTTAATTTTAATGTAAATGGGTAACCATGACTTTTTTAAACCAGTGATTTTTGGCCATTATTTTGGTCCATTCATCATGAAATTTACACACAATATAAAGAGCAACAGGGATTTTTAAACTATGTTCAAAACTGAAAATGACAAAAAAGTTGAGATACGAAGTTACATAGTAAATATAACTGCTATATGTGTATTGCAGACAAGTGTGTAGACTGGTGACCTCTGTAACAACATCTAAACCTGTAACAAAAGAGTGATTTTGCATCAAACCACATTAATTAACCTGTGACTGAGTTATGCCGAAATTTCAGAAAATCAGTGCTATCCCCCCTCAACCTGTAGATCTGTGAGGGCTTAGTTGAACTCAGGCCTCAGTGTCATCTCTAAAACCACTCCTGAGCTTTGTAAGAAAACATTTGTTCCTTCTGTTTGCCTTTAACCTGCACTGCTGCCTTTCTAACTATCAGCTCATGACCTCTTCCCTTCCCCCTTACAATAAATAGCCTATTAAGGCCAATTTGCAGCTGCAGAGAGGTCAAAAGGTCAAGTCACCAATGGATTTTTGGTTACAGGGCATCAATATTACATCTCAGCCTCCGTCTTTACTGTCACAGTCAGCCAGAGAGGACTCAGCTACAACTTTTCCTTTGTCCGTCTGTATGACTGTGTGGTGGTCTACAGGGATTCAGCTGTGATTTCATTACGGCGTGACGAGTGTGTGTGCACTTACACGTCCATGTTTTTGTGCGCCGAGAGTCAAGTGTGAAAGTGCGAGGCCAGAGGCTTTTACACGCTCAGATAAACCGCAAATCCCAAAATGCCACAGTGCGCTCAGCCTCCAGAGGAGGAAGTAGCAAAAGGAAAGGAGTCAGCAGAGGAATACAGAGATGCCACCAGATTGATTAATCAATAAGTGTCAGTGGTAGATTAATTACGCTGCCTGGAAGACATACTGGCTGAAATTATGAAGACACTGAATCCAATAAGGGAAGTTTAAGGCACTCCTGTTTGATGAAACACACTGAATGTACATTATTTCAGCATGACAGGAATATATATATATATATATATATATATATATATATATATCATGCACACAATAGAATACAGTGCAAAAATAAGTCATCACTGTTGTAACATTGTTTTACTGAAAACTAAATTTCATGATGAATGGAACAACAGGAACGGTCCCCAATGACCTGGAATACAATCTTGTTACATTAACATACAGTGAAGCTAAAGGGAAATTCCACAGCCTTTTCTATTAAATTCAACTGCAATGCCTACAACATAAATATGTCCATATTATTTACTATTCAAAAACCACCAGTGTACCAACATGTGTCTTCTGAGTTTTTATATGGAATGTTGACGATGATAAATAAGTGATAAACCTGAAATATAATTTTGGGGATGGTTTTCTGCACAATGCCCTCCATGTTCTTCACCACCATGAATGTATTTTTAAAGTACATTTTAGGCTAGAAGCTGTCATCAGGCGATGTTTTCACAACTATTTCACTATTACAATAGTGTTCTGTTAGGTAACTTTTATAGGCAATTACTCTAGGGGTGTAAACTCTAGGGGTGTAAATCACCATCACCAAATCAACAAAGTTCCATCATGATGTACTTCTAAATCAATTCTTTTAGCCAACAATCTGATCATTTCCGAAACCTCAAAATTTGCCATAAAAGCAAAGTGATCCGGTTCAATATTGGTGTCTGTAGTCAATAAGAAATGATATTGTGGCATCATGGCAAACAATATCATCGGTTTAGTTGTACTGTTTAATAGCTGTTATTTGGCCCTTTGCTGTGAGGACTCTTATTTTGAAGGGCATGTTGCATGATGAAGTAAACAGTGTGAAACTAGCAATAAACAGAGTAGCCTATCCAGTTAGCAATGGGAGCTGAGTGTTAGTCTGAGCCTTTGTTTTTGTATGCCATTTCAGTGTTATTTAGTAAAGCCAGGTTATGGACCAGTGACTTTACACTGTAATGATTTACTGACTTCTGTAAAACAACCATTTTTGGAGATTTCGTATGTGGAAATGTGGAGTAAATTCAAAGCAATGTTAATGGAAGAATCGTTTGATTCATGCAGCCCCCAATGACTGAAATCGAAATGAGTCACTTGTGATTCATTGTCTAACCTGATTCGTCTGGTTTAACTGATTCTATCAAGTGATTCAAAACAAATAAGACGCAGGACTGTTCCAGCTTACAAACACTGAGAACTCTGCACTAAAGTGAAATACAGGGAAAGGTCAACGCGAGCAGATTTATGAGAGTGTCCTTAAGGGCATCTTCCCTAACGCAGTCCATCTATCCATCAGGAGGAGGAGGACAGAATAAGAGTGAGGGAGGCAGCGGGAGAAAAAGGTTAAAAGGACAAAAAGGAAAAGACAGAGATGGTGAGAGAGAGAGACTCTGACTGCTGATCACACCACAGGGAAGGTTATGCAAAAGGAACACATCATCTCGTTCGGATCCAACACAGACAGACAGACACTGTCCACATACGATCTGGACAGACTGACGGCTGGCCGGTGAGAACAGATGATGCTGAGTGGTCAAACTGGCCCTCTGACACTAAACACATCACCCATAAACAAACAGCAGTAACCTTATTGACAATCTGACACCAGAGTTAAACACAGCTCATCATTTCGGAGAGAGAGAGAGAGAGAGACAAAGAGACATAGGAAGGGAGACAGAGATCAAGAGAGACATACATAGACAGACAGAAAGAGAAACAGAGAAAAGTGTGTTGTTAGATGTGAGGCACTCTATGGAACTGTAACTCATGTTTAACAGGCTGAAAACTTTCCACAAGGGGGCGCAAACAGTCATAGCAATAAAGCAATCCCGGACTAAACTAGAGAGAGGAGAGGAAGAGAGAGACAGTGTGAGAAAGAATTTTTTGAAAGACAGCGACAGACTGAAAGCAAGAGAGAGACTGAGAGAGAGAAAGAGAGAGAGAGGCCGAGAAAGACAGAGAGAGAGAGAGAGAGAGAGAGCAGGGGGTGGGGTTATAGATGTGTACTCCTTCATGCCCTGTTTTCCCCTAGCTGATAGGATCATATGGAGCCGTGACTGCTCTGGTTCAGGTCAGTCTAATGGAGCTGAATGCTAATAAGGCCTGAGTATTGAACTCAGCCACAAGCAGGCTGGAGCCTTTCAAGCTGGCCAGCATGAGAGGAGCAGCTATTACTGCAGCATTACACACACACACACACTCTAATGCACGCAGACACACACTACCGCACACACACACGGAAACGGTCAGAAACCATGTGGGAATAGCTGAAGTTATAGGGAATAATTCAGCCTGGACTTCTCTGTGAGTATGGCATAAGACAAGAGATTATTTACATATATCAGTTTTAAATGCACAGAAACAAAAACAGCCTGTTTAATCCTGAGGGATAAACACAAATAAGAGTGTATTATGTTTCTGGAGCATAAAACCACACAGCGTTAATCTAGAATGAGGACTCCTTATATTGCCTGTTCTTTCCAGACAATAGTTTCCATTAAAACTATGAGGCTGAAGAAAGTTTCTAATTTGCCAGCTGCTTGTTCAAATTTCCCCATTCCACCTTAAATAATGCAGCAATTACATCTAGTGCTGACATTCAGCCTTTTATTTGAGCTTCCCTGTTCCACCTTAAGTAATGCAGCGATTACACTTGGTGCTGACATTCAGCCTTTTATTTGAGCTTCCCTGTTCCACCTTAAGTAATGCAGCAATTACACTTGGTGCTGACATTCAGCTTTTTATTTGAGCTTCCCTGTTCCACCTTAAATGGTGTAGCATTTATTACAACGTCTCAGGCACCAGAATGTCGCACCATTTAAGGAGGAACGGAAAAATGTGAATAAGAAGCTGGGGAATGTCCTTATTGGAAAATGTTAGCAGCCTTAATTATATAAGCAGATTAATTCTATAATTATGATCTTTGGATGGGCTAAATCAGCTAATGAGGGAAGAAGCAGTGACTATTAAGCTGTGAGCTATTAAGAGTCTGCAATGAATTAATATTAAAAACACAACAAAACGTTTGAAAGACTTACGATATGAATGTGCTAGGCGGAACCGCTCAATGGGTAGAATAAATAGCTAGTGCACTGGTACTGACTAACCATTTAGTGTCGTGAAAAGTTGGCAACCCAAATTTTGACAAATGAAGAATCAAATTTACTTAACCTAAAAAACACAAGAAAAGTAAAGGACCTGAAGCAATGGCAGAAAACCTGACACCCACCATAGCTTCTAGGGAGGTGTGGGGCGAGAGTGAGGGGGTTCATTAGGCTGCAATATGCAATGTCACTGTTGGAGGTTACACACTGATCCTCTAAGTGTTTCTGTCCTAAAACTGTAAAGAAAACAAATACACAAATACACTTCCTTACACACACACACACACACACACAGACATAGCTGGAAGAAACCACAAACACACACACACATACTGACCACTATCTCTCTCATACATAGACAAAAACATGCAAGCATACACACGCCATCTCATCCTCCTCTGAGTCCAGAGCGATTCTGAAAATCAACTGCCTCAGGTCACTGTCCAATCTCTCCTCTACACTGACAGAATCACTGTCCTTTCATAATCAGCACCATTCACTCGTCCTCCTTCAGCTCTGCATCCCTCACTTCCTCTCATCCCACACTTCCTCTCATCCTCCACATCCCGTACTTCCTTTCCTATCTATCAGTCCTTCTCCTCATCCATCATGTCCTTTCCTCTCTCCATCACCCCCTTTTCACATCCCTCACTTTTGCTCCTCTCTACATCACTCGTCCTCCACATCCTTCACTTCCTTCTCTCTTTCTCTCTATTGGTCCTTCCACATCCCTCACTCCCTCTCCTCTCTCCATCACTCATACTCCACATTCCTCACTTCTTCTCCTCTCTCCATCACTCATCCTCTTCATCCCTCATTTCTTCTCCTCACTCATCACTTCCTCTCCCTTTTTCATCTTTCATCCTCCACATCCCTCACTTCCTCTCCTATTAGTCCTTCTCAACATCACTCACCTCCTCTCATGCTACATATCCCTCACTTCCTCTCTTCTCTCTCTACATCTCTCTGGGCATCTTCATCCATTCCTTATGTGCTTTCTCTATTTTTAATTCATTGTTTCCTTCTTCATCTGTTTTTCTCCTAGGTTCATGTTCTCACACCTCCTCCAATTCTCTCTGCATTTCCCTTCCTTTCTTCTCTTTCTCCTTCATTCCTTCTCCATGCATCCCACACCCTCTTTCTCTATTTCTTCCTTTCTCCTGTTGTCCCTCCTTTTATTTTCCTTCCTTTCTTCTCTTTCTCCACCATTCTTTTTCCATGGACCACACACACTCTCTCTCTATTTTGTCCTCTCTTATGCTGTCTCTCTTTTTCCATTTTCTTTCCTTATTTCTCCTCTTTCTCCATCTCTCTCTGTCCACCCCCTCTCTCCATCTCTTTCTATCTATCCTCCTCCCCCACTTCTCTCTCTCCTTCTCTTATTGCATCGTGGAGGTTGCAGCAGCAGGCCCTGGAGCTAAACCACTATTGGCTGATGATGATGTCATCTCTCACAGATCTCTCTGTCGCTATTGGCTGGTGGTGGAGACAGAGACGGAGTGCTGATTTCTCACTTTCATTCATGCGGAGCTGGGCTTCATGCTGACTGGGCGGGGCCAGCATTTGACTTACTGCCTGTAACCCCTATCAGACCAGGTCAGTGTGGTGCACTGTGGATCTTTTTGGAGGAAACACAGACATCAGGGCAGCACTGAACAGAGACTATATACAAATATCACAGAGGGTATTCCAAAGAGCATGACTGGTACGGTAAGGAAAGGAGGACACTGCAGAAAATACTGAAGCGTGCACACACACACACACACGCACAGACACTCATACTATGAACAGCAAAACTATCCACATCCCTAAAATAACTATACAGTAACTAGTGATGCACTAAAATGAAAATGAAACTGACAACAAATTTTTATATAAAAGTTTATATACATGAAACTTACTAGAATTAGTATTTCAGCTTGGTCAACAACAGAGAAGTGTTGGCCATCATCAGTAGGCAATAACTTCCATCATTTTGTAGTTATATTTTGCACTGAAAGATTCAATTTGTTCACTTTTTAGATTAAAATGAACTAAAATTATCAACAGAATGTGAAGAAATAACAGCTTTAATGGTCAAAAACACATGTATCATGATGGAGAGATATCTACTAACGTTAGCACGCTAACTAGCTAGCATCCCGTCTCATAATACCACTTTAAGAGGTGATAGTGAGTCACGGCAGCGTCAAGTCAAATCATTCTGACATGAGAGGATGAAGAAACAGCGCTTCTGTCCTGATGGCATATTAAAACCTCTTTGCAATCATGTTGAAGGTTCTGCTCGTGGTTTGATAATTTAAGGGAAGGTAGCCAATAAAAGGAAGAGTAAACACAATGTGGGCTGAAGCTCTTGGTGAGTGACTGCTGCTCTCGACGAGAAACCATGTTCAGCAGCAAACAGAAGAAGTGATATAAATAGCAGCAGGATGAGGTAACTTTAGTGCTATTTTCCACCGCTGGAAATGCTCTTGGAGAGTAAAGGGATGAAGTTTGATGTATGCAACTCACAACATTTCTTCTAGATTGGTAAGAACTGAAGAGGGAGAAGGATGAACTGTGCATTTCCCAGTGATATGTATTCCCCTTGGAGTATGAAAGGTTGAAAGGTTGCGTTTTTCTGCAAATTGATCTTTTTAAATTTTTTAAACAGTTTAAACATGTTTTCAAAGACTAGCACAGGAGTGCAAAGCAGAGAAAACAGCCTTTTAAAGTCTTAGATTGTCACACCTCTGTGATTTGTAGGCCTATTTGTTTTATTTTGGTCATTTAGCTTTTCTCTTCCTGCCCTTTTTGACTGTTGACATCAGCAATGACCCATAAGCTGCAGGATGGATAGAGAGGCACAAATCTGCTAGTCATAAGACTGTTTTACTACCTATCCCCCCACACACACTTACACTCACACATACAAACACACATGGACACACGCACACATACAAATTGAACAGCAACGTTTATGCAAACAAAGAGACGTCTGCAAAACAGGCAAAGCCTCAGAAATAATCATATACAATTTGACTGTCCCCGTGTCCCCCCTATAAAACACGCTCTGTCTGAAGCAGGCTAATCAGTGTGGTGCTGATGGGGGTTGGGATAAGAGGAGGGTGGTGGGGGCGTTGTCCTGGAGCATGAGGCTGTCACCATGGTGACATGCACATGAGGCAGTCCCTGGGGGGGTGGGGGTAAAGAGCTGAGTAAGAAGGGGGGGTGGCAGGGGACCATTTTCACAACCTCACACACCCCCAACCCCACCCACACACATGTGTATACAGTCACACTCCACCCTCTGTGTACAGTTGTGCTACCATTAATCTCGCTGTGCACCATGTGCTAAAACATTCAAAGCTGGCAACATCAGCCAACAATACCTCCGAGCAATGGGTGAGGTCACTTCTCTCTCTTTTCTCCTTTTCCTTCTGTTTTTCTCCACCCTGCCCATGATGTCATTGTTTTCTGTTGTTGCTACGGAGGCATCTGGATGTGTTTCCCTCCAGCATCTCAAAGAACACTCACACACACACACACACACACACACACTGACCCCTCCTCCATGGGTGTCTCCTATAGACCCCCCCACACCCCGCCATCCCCACTGTAACACAGATATAGGACAATGCCTATCCCCAGCAGAAGAAAACTGGGTTAAATCAAATTACTACACAATGAAAACTAAAGATTACACATGCCAAACAACCCCCCCGCCAACAACACTTACTAATCTAATCTGCACAACTGTCTCAAAAAAAGATTAGCAGACCCTGGCTTGGCCTTTTTTTCTCCCGGAATTTCAAATCGAGCATTATCTCTGAACGTCCATGAGGCACAGTTGAAAATGAATTAATTTATTGCAATTATCCGGCACATCTCATTTAATTGCTTTGTAATTTCAAGCCATTCTGCAGCTTCACGTTTTATTAGAAGTTGCTGCAGTCTCTGTGCATTATCACTATTTTAAAAAAAATCCCTGTTCTGATATACTGTGTGTTTGGTGCCAGGTTTTTTATCCAGTAAATCAACGCTATGGCACATGCAGGGCCATAAAACAGGGTGATGCATGAGCGGTGGTCTAGCGGGGGTCTTTGGTGATTCAAAGTCAAACAGGCCGCCAGCATTCAGTGAAATGTCATAGTGATATGAAATACATGCTTCCAAAGGTTGCACACACAGTCATTATCATATTACAGTATACACAGTACTGGGTGAAAGTCAGAGACTATCCTTCATTTATTTAAGTTCCAGTCATCAGGAAAAAGCAGAAAAGTATGTTTGACAGAATATCTGCTTGTTAAGACGTGTCAACCTTCATGTACAGGTCCAACCTTCTACTGCACTGGCTGAGGCTCGTTATGTAGACAGAGTCTAAAAAAACTACTCATTTATCATTCTAGCGCTTTCTTTGTGATGAGAAAGAAAGAAGGAATTGGGTGCAGTTGATAAGCTGAGTTTGCCACCAGTGGGCTCTAACAGTAGCTAACGTTAGCTAACCTAGATAATGCTAGCACCTGCTAGCTAGCTAAAGATAGCTTTATTCGCCTTAGCTGGACAGCACAGAAAAAGGGCTAACAACCAAAACCAAGAAACACTATGTAAACCCATAGCCAGTATCAAGGGTATCCACAAAGGGCTAGTTTGTGATGTTTTCTGGAACTGACTCCGACTCCTGTCACTAGAATCGACAGTAAGGACTCCTTGACTCTTCAAAGACAATGCCAGAGCCGAGGATAATATGGGATACAACAGATATTAAACCATCTTAAATTTAGTTCAGCCACCTTTGAGTAGAGATATGGCAGAAATTTAGCTTATTTCACAGAGGTCTAATGAGGGAGGAAACTCTGAGGGATGTACAAGAAAATCATTACTGCAGTCAGAATTACTTGAAAAGAACCACTTTTACAATTTTTATTAAAAAGTTGGACCTCATCTGGTTCTCCTTGTTCTGCTGACACTAATATTATTTACTAAACTAATTTACAAAGGAAGGAAGAATCAGTAAGTTGGACTGTGAGAGGAAAACACGCAATGTAAAGTGGCATTTTATTTAATAATTGCTTAACCACTTGCAGTGGCAAAAGTGGTCCACTGGTATTTTGCTGAGTGTTGTCTGGCAGTTGTCAGCTTTAGCAGGCCAACAGCAATCCCCTTACTATTACGGATAGTAAGTGGTTTGAAAACTATTACAATTACAAATACACTACGCCAATTCTAACACATAGCATTGACATAGTACATAACATAAAGGATGAAGGACGAAGGATATTTCAGGTAAATATCTAAAGGTTTAACAAGCCTAAGCACGTCTCCCTCCCATCAGCAGTCATGCAGAGCATAACACAACATAGATGCAAAAAGATACGGCAGATTTCCCTTTCACAAAAAAAAGCCCTTCTTAGAAAAAAAAATAGCCTGACACCAAAAATACCACAAAAAAGCAGGCCTATCAGGTGCAGTGCTCATGCATGACTGATTCTAGCTAGTCTTCCTTCCGCCTGCTGCTTCACTGAGAGCCTTGATGTCATGCTTTCTCTTGTGACCAAAACAAAGATTTAATAAAGCTGTTCCTCAATGCCTTTTGATGGTTACACTGTACAATGTTTCTCCTCTTAGTCTATCTGCTATAGCTCTAGACACACGCTCACCAGCACATACATGCGCATGCACACACAGCTCCGGGCTTATCAGCGAGATGAGCACTGGTACCTATTTCCTGATCGACCTCGAGGTTTTAGCTGGACAATAAGGTCAAGTGGATCTACAATAGAGGCTTTTCTAAAGCCCGAAGTCAAGAGCCAGCCCCCCTCCACTGGACTAAAAGCTGAAAAGGTAAGAGTTGAAGTGATAGCTTGAAAATAAATCTAGTTAAATCTAGTTAAGTGTGATGTAATGAGTTAGCCAAGACACATTTTGGTCTGTCGATTCCTTAGTTTATCACTGGTATTTTTTTGTTTTGTTTAAAGCAGTAAATGTGTGCAATACTTTCAATGAAATTCATTGATTCATTCATCTTTTAAACATCAAATCCTCTTGGGTTGTGCTAGAGCCTATCCCAGTGCTCACTGGACAGAAGGCAGAAAACACTCTGGACAGGCTGCAGACACACACATTAGACACACACATGCACACCTAGGGGCAATTGAGCACCTCCTGTTAGCTTGACTGCATGTCTTTGGACCGTGGGACGAAACCGAAGCACCCGGAGGAAACCCACGCAGACATGGGGAGAATATACAAACTCCACACAGAAAGGACCCTGGACATCTCTGGACCCTGGAATCAAACCCAGGCCTTGCTTGCTGTGAGGTGACAGCACACTGTGTCGCCATGTGCCTACATTCAATTAAACAATCATTATGAATAAAAACATACTTTTTTTGTCCACATACTCACTGTGTATTGCTATCACAAAAATTATTTGATTATTTTAATGCTGCCATAGAGCACAGAGACCTCTACCAAGAGCTTTGAATGTGCTCTAATACAAAATACAGTGGAACACCCAACTAGTACCTTTACTGCACAAATTTATAACAACAAAAAAAAATTATGTAGGGTATCAGCACCATGTACCATCATTATATAACAGTGACATAAAGCTGGGAAGACAGAATTATCTGTTTGAGTTAAATGAGATATGTAGCTCGATATTCCTTGTTCAGTGGTCAACAGAAAGCCACATCTGATGCGACAACAAAAATGGCACCCTGCTTGTAAAAGGATTTTGTGCATTTTTAATAATAATTTAAAAAGTATATTGTTTGGAATATGTGGCATATTTGAATGGTAGTGGACATGTTCACCATCAGGGCCAATATATCTTAACAGTCAGGTCTCAGATGAGGGACTGCATCATGTGATCAGAGCGTGACAGTGTAGAGGACGTTTCTGCAGCTGTCCTGCATCATGTCTTCAGTAAAACTGCAGCTGGTTTCAGTAAACTCGTTCAAGCAGGTATAAAGTGCTTTCTGATACTGTATGTAACTGAGAAGAAACAATCTTGGTCTCTGGACTTGTACATTTTTATATGTAACAGTGCATCTTGCATTAACATGTGTTTCATGTCTAGATCACATTCCTTTTACACTTTTCAGTAAAACGCGTCCTCAGTTCGACCAGACAACATCCGACTGCAATTTTCATGTGTACCTCAATGTATACATTGTTTTTGTTCTGCTTTAGTTTCCTTTTTTCCTTACTACTAGAAGAGTGGAAAAAGCTCTTGGTTTGGGGAACACCGGCCTTGCGTATCCTCCATCTTTCATTTCTTTGTTTTTTCTCTTGCATGCTAGTCAGCGCCTGGCAGGTGCATTTTCACTCACACATTTGCATGCAGAGAACGAAAACACTTTTTATTTATACTGGAGTTAAATGTGGTAAAGATCTGTTTCTAACCACCTCTGAATGTGGTTTGAATGATCTGATTGTAATCCACTCACAATGCGGTCAAGCGACATCCAAGGGATCTGATCATCAGAATGCATGTTAAAGCAAAACAGGCCCACAATGCTGTGCAGCAGAAACCACATAAGCAAGTTTATTTGGAGTTTAGTTTTCTATTACTTGTTAGCTACACAGCTCCAGTGTAAAACTAAAGAAGCAAACCTGTCTCAGCAAGTAAAACCTGTGCAGACTGTGTGATTTTTCACCCAAATTATCTGTAACATTTTCAGCTTTTAGAACTACTAAACGACTAATGATGTATTGTCTATGCACTGTTATGATCTGACACAGCAGTGAGTGGGAGGTGGGTAATGGCAATCTACTGGTGACCTTTACAGATGTGGGTGTGATTGTTTTGGGGTTAGGAGAATTGCAAGGTGGAACAGGGAGGGGGTGGGGGAGAAAAAGCATAGGCAGAGACAAGCTGAAAGCCTCACTCTATCTGATCTCGCTGGGCTCTTAAAGAGACAAAAGCACTGAAAGGCCTGTGATGGGCATGCAGGCTCCAAATCTCCCCCTATGATCTGTGCTCAGAAAATATCAAAAACAAAATCAGTACCGCCACCATGATCATCCCCAACACCAGTGCTGCCAATGCCCATCGGAAAAGCATTTAGCCCCTAAAATAGTTCGGCAGCTGCTGATTCATTACCCAAGCCGATCTTATCATTAATACATGCAATTATAGTTCAGTCAAAGTTCTTCGAGTGGTGACCTCATGACCTACAGAACATACATGATATCTATATGTTGTCTAGTAATGGTGCAGTGTTGAAGATGACTGAAAAGAAAAGACAGTGAATCAAACAGATGTAGCTCATAGTTCAGAACTATAGTGCAGATGTGTTTTTTATACACCCACAGGCCACTTCATTACTTACACATTCTTGTATCTATACTCATTGTCCATTATCAGCTCCTCTTACCACATAAGTGCAATTTGTAGTCCTACAATTACAGACTGTAGTCCATCTGATTTGCTGAATACTTTGTTAGCCCCATTTCACCCTGTTCTTTAGTGGTCAGGACCCCCATGAGATCACCACAGAGCAGGTATGAGTTGGGTGGTGGATCATGCTCAGCACTGCAATGACACTGACGTGGTGGTGCATTAGTGTGTGTTGCACTGGTACAAGTGAGTTTTTAACACTGTGTTCACCCACTGTCCACTCTATTAGACGATACTACCTTGCTGGTCCGCCGTGTAGATGCAAAGCCAGAGATGATAGTTCATCTGCTGATGCAGAGTTTCTCACACCAGCACAATACACACTAACATACCACCACCATGTCAGTGTCAATGTAGTGCTGAGAATGATCCACCACCCAGGTAATGCCAGCTCTGTGGTGGTCCTATGGGGGTCATATATGGTAAATATAGCTGATAAAATGGACAAAGGGTGTAGATAAAAGGAGGTGTACCTAACTGAGTGGCCGGTGGGTGTATATTCTCTAGTTAAGCCTCAATATTTAAAGATGACTCAAGAAAATGAAGAAGCATTCATTTAATTATAAATAAAACAGATCCTATTACTCAAACATAGTTCAGCTATGTCATCCAATGTTTTTTTTTTTTTTTGGTGGAGCAACCTCATGACATACATTTGTTCACTTGTTAGATCTAGTTATGATTCAATATTAAAGTTGACTGACGAGGAAAGCAGGTAGTGAAACAAAGAGAACATTCATAAAACATATAATTGATTCAAGAGACCCATCAGCCAATTGTAGAATTGTAGACATTTGGGATGTGACCTAATAACATGCCGTTCAAACGTATTTTTTGGGGTTATGAATTAATGACCTATAGTGCAAATGTGTTCTCTTTATATGTTCTCCAGTTAAGCCTCACCATTTAATCAAGAATCAAGAAGAATCAAATTTATTTGTTAATAAAACAGATCTCATTATTCACACATTGATCAGCCACGTTTCATCCGATGCTTTTTTCGGGGTGTGACCTCACAACCTACAGTTGTTCACTTGTGTTGGCTAGTCATGGCTCTACGGTAAAGAAGTTTGAAGTGGAAACAAACTATGAACTAAAAAGATCTTGTCATGTATTTGCAGCTCACAGTTAAGCTGATGCTATTTCTTTGGGTCATGAACTCATGACCTACGGTGTAAACATGTTTGCTCTAAATGTGGTCTAGTTCTAGGCTCAGTATTAAAGACGACTGGAAAGGGAACAGACTGTTATGATCCAGAGGATTAGATAAAAGCCGAGCCGAACCAAATTATCAACTTCAGCTGCGAAAAAAAGCACAAGAGACAGTTTCAAAATTTTTCCTACTCCAGTCTGAAAGACTCGCCTCCCAAACGGCGCCGAAGACGCAAATCAAAGCTTCATCTACGCTCTTGAATCCTCATTCTGCACAGCAAAGGCGAGGAGAGCAAACATAATTAGCTCAAGTGGTAAGCACAAAATGAATGAGTACTAATCCTAGCTCAGGGGTTTCTGAGCTTTACGCAGCGTTCATCAAACCGACAACACAGAGACTCGCTGGGGAGCGAGGGAGGAACAGAAGAACGAATGGAGGGAGTTTTGGAGTGGGGTGGAGGGGCGGGGGTCCCGAAACCGCGTGGCGCTCATTAAGAGAGAAAACAGCCCTGTGTAATTAGGTTAACCTCTCTGTCTCTATCTCTATCTGACTCTGTCTCTCTCTATCCGTAACAGACAGAGTTACTCCTGAACTTCTTTCTGTTAACAGCCGCTTAGCTGTCGCAGCCCCAGGGGGAAGTGACAGTGGCTCCAAAGAGGATTTAGAACGGGGAGAAATGGAGAGACTGAGAGAGAGATAGAAAGAGAGAGAGACAGAGAGAGAGAGAGAGAGAGAGAGAGAGAGAGAGAGAATGATGTATAAAGAGTGGTGCAGTAAACACATACAACTAAGGGGATTACAACCATGTATTTCTGAATAATAATAATGTATTTCATAAAATTACTGAATGACTGAGGGAGAAAGAGAAAGAAAGAGAAACATATAGAGACAGACAGACAAGAGAGAGAAAGAGTACCCAAAACAGAGAGTGACAAAAAGAGGGACAAAAGAGGAAAGTTAATGCCAGTCTCAATTTAAGAGTCACTACAGTAGGGCATTGGTCCTAAACTCCCATCCCGTGTGAGTGGGGCTCAAAACCCACAGGAGAAAGGCCTGAGTGCATATGGCAGCAGGGTGGCAGGGGGAGTCAGAGAAAAGAGGGATTAAAAAGGACAGACACAATCAAAGTGCAAGTGCAGAGGGGCAGATGGGGGGATTTGGGGTTAAAGCAAACACGCAGTGCACTGGCCCAAAATTAATCACATACTGCACTGTCCGCTCTTTTAATGAGGCACACACCAGTATCCATGCACTATGCATGCACAAAACAGCCACTTGGGAGGTGCTGCTCAATACGAGCTACCTGATTTAAAACTCATGTTGTTTCCATTTCTTCACTGAAGCTTTTTTTTTTTTTTTTAATAGGCCTACTAGGTTTAACGTAGAAAGAGTATGCCAAAATTAGCAAGGGATGGACCGATACAGAAATTGTGAGCCGATATTTTTCATGTATGTATCTACCCATGGCGATATGGCACATCAGCAGATATACAATTAGGGCACCATATGACTTTTGTACTATTTGAATATTCGTTTGTTGAATAGGTATTCAGTTTTTGATTTTGGAATTCGGATATTCAGTTTATTTTGGCTAAAAGTAGGCTATAATAAAAGGCAAACTGCAAAACAGTGTAACAATCAGAATTCTTGGGAGAAACTTGAGGTTATGGTCCATAATGCAGGGTTATGTTAAATTTTAAAACACAGCACTCTCCAGTGCTAAAACAGCTAATAACAGCCCACTGCTCCAGTCTGGAAAACCAACCACACCACCTGCATTCAGGCACTTCAACATAAAAGTCCTTATACGAACAAACGTAAAACAGCACCACATAAACATTCTTCTCCTTAAAAAACTGAACTGCTTACAACTCAACGATAGGACGTATTACCAGGTTGGCTGCAAATGGTAACCACCCATACTGGACCCTTACTATGTGTGCAATGTGAGTTATATGGTTACAGTGAAGTTCGTCATAAGGAAAATAAGACAATCTAAAAAGTTTTTGAGAGTGATATCATACTCTAGCTAAAGCTGAAAAGGCTGATTGATATATTAGAGTCAAGTAAGAATGAGTTTGACATGGCAGGAAAATAGCAGCCTACTAGTGAACGGATTTTGTCTATTTTTAGTTATAAAAAAATTTTTTTTTAGTTATAAAAAAAATTATACAACATATTTGAACCATACTGGTTATGTACACCACATTGGAGTCTAGATGTCATAACAGTCAGGGTTTCCTTTACAGAACTCCAGAGAACATATGTACGCTCCACACACCTTTGACATTCACAGAACTTTCATTTACAAGAGCGTATCAAATGCTGGCATTCCAGTTTAACCTTGGAATCAACATCAAACTCAAACACACACCACCCAAACAACCCCTCAAGACTGTATAGGCAAGCCAAACTGGGCTTGCTAGCATCTAGAGACTGCGATACAAAAAGACAGACGCACTCTTCTGTCTGTCTGGGCCAAAAGCCTATTAGCAGACACCAGCTGAGTCTCCTGTCTTCTGTCCCTGAGCTCAGGTGGCCACAATCACGCATAAATCACCACATACAACCCACAGATACATCATTACCCACAGGGCATAGTCTTCTGTGGCACAGCACTGCTATGGTAAATAGTGACACTCTATTCTTAAGTGTATGTGTTGTCATATATGTGTCATTGTCTTGTGAGAGTCAAGTGTACTATTTGTGGTGTATGGCTATGCGCTAGCACACGTCCCTGCTGGAAAAAACTAGCACAGACAAGCATGGCTGCTCACCAGCTAAGCCAGCATATGTTGTGTTTTGGATGCTGGTATTTGGCGAACCAGCATGACCAAGCTGGTTCACCAACACTAGACCCGCACTACACTAGCAAAAACCAATATAAATTAATACTGGTATATGGGTTAACAGGGTTTTTATAACAACTGAAACGACTGAATTTGTGTGGTTATACCACAAAAAGAATGTTTTTTGCACTTTTTGCACTAAAAAGAAAGATTTTGTACTAATCATATGCTAAGCTAAACAAAAGTAAAACTACAGTAAATTATTTATGTGCTGGCCCCAGTGTTCCATCCTAAAATTGTCTTAGAATGACAGTGGGAAAGACTGAGTTTTTTGCCAAATAAAAGACTGAAAATTGGTGTCAGTTTATTCCCTTGAAGAAGCCTGAAAGCCTGAAACCTGCACATCTCAAGGGCTCTGGCAAAACCAAACTCAACACTTGAGAAAGAGACAGAGAGGCACCTTTTGCAACAAATACTTAGCACATCACCTTAAAGCACTTACAATAAAGCTATGATTTGGCCTAAAATCAAACTCCCACCCAAGTTACCCCTTACCCAACCATGGTTGATCAGCCACAACATTGTTTGTTTAAAGTTTGCTACTTTACATTAGCACTGAAGCTACAATGCTAACCTAGCTGCCAACCCTGTTGCACAAACAGCACTAACCAGCATGCATTTTATGCTGGTTTAAGTTGGTCTCTGCTGGGTTAAGCTTGTATACAGTGATGCACAACTCTGGGAGTTTAGTCCTTGACTTCTATTTAACCCTGAGCTGCTGATGACGAGATACGGCAGAGATTAAACCATCCTAAACGTAGTTTACCCAATTTTGAGAAGCTACAGATTACAGCAAGATGATACAAATTCAGTTTATTTCACGTAATGACAGAAGACGGGAAACTTGGAATAATGTGTTGAGAAATGCATTACTTGTTCCAGTTTTTCAAACAGAAAAAGTTGGATGTTACTCCTCTATTTCTCAGCTTTTTATCCAGCTTTTCCAGTCCACCTTAAATGATGCAGCAATTACCCCAATGATGCACTGGCACCAGACAGTAACAGCAGCACCATTTAAGGTGGAACCAAAATTCTGAATTAGCAGCAAGCAAATGCTTTTTTCCACTTCCACATTCCATGAAAAATACTCACTATTTTTTTAGCAATTGTTTATTGCAACCCAAATGATGAAGAAAACGAAAAATTCTCATACAGGAAGTATAGCTTTTTCTGACTCCAAGCATTTCAACCCTTAAAGTCATTGACCAAGAGCTGAACCCAACTCCTAGACACTTTGGAGTCAAATGATCAATTCTTTTGGAATGTACTCCCCATTACTACTGGTATAGTGTTGGCCTGTTGTTGGTTTAGCTGCTGGTCACCCAGGATGGTCATACCAGCATCCAAACACACATATGCTGGTTTAGTTTGGTTGAGTTTAGGAGCTTACAATATCGCAATATATCACAATACACTGAATTGTAACTCCTGTATTGTCAATACCCAGAGCTAATT
>CM067490.1:13022292-13040829 GCA_034552555.1 Semaprochilodus insignis | reverse complement strand
TAATCATTTCTGTCTTACAGCTTACAGCGGCTCCTCTCTAAATAATGTTCTAGATTACAGCCTTGAAAAACCTGATGTTGTGTCTTGGAGGCAGGAGGAACCATATTAAAACTACAAGCCCTTTAGGGCAGAAGCTTAAAGACACACTGTTTTAAATGTTTTTTTTTTTCCCACAAGCTGGCTACTGTAAAAAGAAGTCAGGTAACTAATGCTGCTGTTAGGAAACCGAGCATTACGTCTGTGTTTATTAGGCTCTACAGTAGTAGCTATACAAGCAATTGGGATTTCCTTACTGTTGGGGGATTCCCAGTGGCTGCATGACACATTTGCATACTGCATGCTGGGCACTGATGGGTGATAGCACAGAAAAGGCACATAAGTGACTGCTTAGGGCCTACTAACTACTTTTAGGAACTACTGTAAGTTGGCATTATGGTGTTTAATTAGATGCTGTGACGAGGGGGAAAAGCTAATGATTAATGTGTTGAGGAGAAAGCTAAAAGATAAAGGTGTGGTGTTATGCCTTATTTTTGGCTTCTAGTCAGGAAACAAGAAGTGGTCAATCTGGACATAGAGAATTCAGATGTTGTTAGAACATTTAATTTTAGCAGTAGCTTGAGTCCTCAGAGGAAAAATTATCTATGCTTTTATTGTTTTGAAATGTTTACAGTTGAGAAACGGTCTGGGGGGAGTGCTTAGGCACGTAGGGGCTTCCAAATGCTAGAGCTGGCCTTGGAGTTGAGTATTACATAACATGACCACATTATACCACTGTCCAAAAAAGCAAAAAAACAAGCATCTCCAAAATGGTAAAGCAAAAATGTCCTTTACCTTCAGTGTGCACTGTAAAATGTAGTTTGGCAGTTTACCTTGCCATTTACCATTACTTTTCAGGTGGTAACAAGCAATGCACCTTTAAGTTTTATTCAACTTACATAAATACTTTGACTAAAAAATTCATACATTCTAGTATTTTTTTTAGTTTAGGTTGAACTGATGAAGAATTGTTTACAGTGTCAATGTAACAAGTCAATATAATGAGATTTATAGGAATTTCTGTTGGTCCATTCATCATGAAAGTTTGACACAATGAAAAGGACACCTGCTGTGCTCAAATGATGCATTAGAAATCAGACAGCGATGATATTAAATGTTATTTTTGGGTTGGAACGAGACATTAGGGTTGGGTTAGATGGGGCACAGCAGCCTTTGGCTATAGTGGGAAACCCCACCGAGAAATAAATGATGTGTAATCAGGTTCAGGGGCCATAACCATAAACAACATTATAGTGGCATAACTGCAAAAGAACCCATTTCATAGTTTTCACCTGTATGCTTGTTTTCTTTCTTCCTTCCTTTCTTGTTGACTCTCACCTCTCCTGAGTTTTTCACACTTTCCTGTCCTACTTCTCCAACGTCTGTTTGTTTCTCTCTCTGTCACACTCTCTTTCTCCTCACACTGCTCCATGTCTCCGTGTTGATCACAATTCTACCCCCAACCGTCCTCGCTGCTACATTCATACTAACTCTCTCTCTCTCTCTCTCTGTCTTTCTCTACATGCTAAACATTAATTACTCAGTCTGTGTGCTGTAGGCAGTGTAAATTCTCTCTTCTCCCTCATAGCCTACAGGGTCCAGCTGCGTCTCCTTCACATTCCTTCATTAACATTAATTAGCCTCAACCCCCACTGGAATTCTGGGTAATGTAGTTTATTTTATTCATATATTTCTTTTCTTTCTTCTCTGAGTATGGCCATGGGGGCATTATTTGCCCCCAAATAAGCCCATGGGCAATAATTTGGACAAAATACAGGATTCAAGATGTCCACCACTTCTGTTTTTCAGCAAGGCAACATGCTATTTTTGCAGACAACATTATGTCAGAACTACAACCACGCAAGTCTTGTAGAGCTTACAGAGCAACACAACATGGTTGGAGGAAGATATGTAATGCTTTGCAGTTTGCACAATGCTATTTGTTGGGCAATAATATATTAGCCTTGTAAACTAAAAAAGCAACTTCAGATGCCAAACATATCAAGACACAGGGAAACTAAATCTTTGTTTATGTTCTTGCAACCACACATTAACATGTACTAAGTAAACCCTCTGAAAAATGTTCCAGTTTTTTTTTCCCTTAAACTGGGCAGTCGTAATCTTGGGTAATGCTTTCATAAGCATTCCCCTGACCAATCAGAAGGCTGACATCTCTTGCCCCCACCCACACAAAACAGTTTCATAAACTTAGTGAGCTAAAGCTAAACCAGCATAACCAACAGCTAGCAAGCTAGACCACCTGTCTGTAGCGGCCTGCCACACATTCCTTCCTTTATCCATAAACCAACATTGTTCCCTTCATTCATTCCCTCATTTGTTTGTTTGGCCATTCATCTTTACATCCATTCCTTCATTCATGCATTTTTCATCGGTTTGTTCATTTGTCCATCCATCTGAACATCTGTCTGTCCATTCCTTCAAGCATTCCTGCGTTCATCTATTAGTTACTTGTTTATTTGTCCATTTCTTCATTCCTTTGTTTCTTATTTGTCCTATTAACCATCTGCACATTTGTTTGTCCATTCCTTTGCATGTTGCCTTATCATTCCATTTGTTCATCAGTCTGTCTGTCCGTCTGCATGTCTGGTTATTTGTGATGTTTTTTTCTGTCCAGTGAGCATCATAATGGGAGGTATAATGATCTTAATTCTTTATGAGAGGCGGAGCAGGCTATGAGTGTTGGACAGAGGGCTGTCAATCAAACTGTTCTTTAGCCACAGCCACAGAGTTCTCAGATCAGGTCTGATTTCAAGCCAAGCTTTATGATGTTTATGCCTTATATTGCTGGATGTTTAACATAACACTCCGGTTTAGCATCATACAAACATTAATATTTCCCCTTTAATTATATGTTTAGCCAAACCTTTGTATTAATATTAATTAGCCATGAGTCCGGCTGGCATTCTGGGTAATGTAGTTTACTTGCAGTAAACCTCTGGTCCAAGCCAGGGACTCATTTGCTGAGTGCGCTCTGAGTGTCTCTTTCCAGTCTCTTGGTTTTGATCTGTTAGAGTAATACAAGGCCGTGAGAGGCATGTTAGCAAGTGCAGCCAAGTCGATTTACAGGCCTAATCAATGCGGCGCTGCTGTCGTGATTGGATTTAGGCTGATAATCGTGCACCGCTGTATGTATTGCCGTCCGTAGATAAAGAGAAGAGGGAGAGGAGGGAGAAAAATGGGATATGCTTCTGCACCCAGCTGGAACTCTGGAAGTCACCTCTAAGTCACATCTGTTTGTGTGTGCATGTGGGCGCGTGCAAGCATTGCTGGACAATTACCAGGCTGTGTGCCAGACACAAGTTAATTATCCTAAATTAACGCAGAAACTCACCCCTCCCACTCACACCATTACCTCTTTGTGTCCTCCATCCATCCATTTCACTCCGCTTTATCCCCAACACTGTTTTCCACTCCTTACAAATGCATGCCTTTAAACATCAGCCACACTTTCAGGCTTTAATTCTGTTTCTGGCCTTGTAGCGATAGCTTGACTAAAAATCTAATTTGCAGCCCTTTTTTCCCTGTGTGCATTTGATGTGTTTTTATAGATAACAGTATATCATACAGTATTTGAAAGCACACAAGCAAAGCTGTTAAGATTACTTAACAATATGGGATTATTCAGTTTGCCGTTTGCATTATGTTAACTGGTGTATAATTTACTTCATACAAGTAAAAAAGAAGCAAACTTCAAAAACCCAAAACTGGTTCAAATGTATAGTTTTGTATGTGTAATATTAGGGTTTTTTTTAATTACTTTTTTGTTACTTTTTATTATTACTTTTCCTTTGTATACCAGAGGGGAACTGGGGGCTGATTTCTGGGAAAATGTTTATGATTTGCAGTTCATTTTGAAAAACTTCATGTTTGTTTTGTTTATACTCTGAAAGTATTGTAATAATACTCTTATTCCATTGTTAAGTTTTGGTTGACTAATTCAACGAAACAAGTTTTCCCATTGGTAAGGCCTTCAGGGGTTGGACTGAAGGGTTAATACATTAAATTAACTACTAACACAGTTAGAAAGTGACTTAGGAAACGACCAGTTATGTTCTGGCCGTAGGACCAATTTTGAGAGAAAATATGCACTAGAGCTTCCTAAAAAGTTTTAGCCATAGACTATAAATACAGGAAGTTGTTTAACCCAGAAGAGACATTAGCAGAAGAGTAAGGAATCAGGAGCTTCATGAAAGGGGTTTCCGCGTCCAAGCAGCACACAAGCCTTATGTACAATGCTAATATACAATGCTAAGCATCGGCTGAAATGGTATAAAGCATGATTGGCACACTGGTGATGTGTTATGTGGAGTACCAAATCACGCTTCTCTATCTGGCATTCTGATGGAGGAATCTGAATTTGGAGGACGCCAGAAGAAGGCTACCAATCAGTGGCGACAGCAAAGTTTGATGGCGGAGGGATCCTTCACGTATTAATGTCCAGGGTTTTAGAATCGAATCCAACAAGCACATATGGGTGCAATGTATAGATGATACGTATGACCATATACAGTGTATGTTAATGTTTATTACAAGCTTCTAATAGTATATATGAAATGTTTTAAAATGAATTTTAGAAGCTTCAAATGTTTGTTTGGTCTATAATGGCCAAAAGCACTACTATATTATTTTAATTCCCAAAAAACTCCATTAGTGGGCCTAACTGCTATCTATACATCTGTGTGTACACATAGAAAGGGAAAATCATGAATATCCATTGCTTAATTAACACCACTACCTAATCTCAAACTCCATTTCTTCTTTTGTCACATCTTACCTCCTCCTTCTGCACCCCCCCCCCCCCCCGACCCCTCTCTCTTTGTTTCTCTATCTCTCTCTTTCTCCAGCATCTGTCTCATTTTCCATCATTTCCCTGCTGTTTACATTTCCATGTAATTTTCCTCTTGCTGCAAGGTGGGCATAATGAAGAGCCAACAGTAACGCGCCCATCATCTGTCCACTCTTCTCTCACACCTCTTCTTTCTTTAACAATGTGTACATTTCCGTTAGCTTTCACACTGCTCCTCCACCCAAGACCACTGCAATCTCTCCCCTCAGAAAAAATAACAATGGAGGATTGATTGACTTACAAAACTGAAAATAAGTCAATGTTTAATACTTTAGCATGTTATGTTAAGGTAAGACTATATATGCGGAATTTATGTGTCTTTAATTTAAGGAATTAATCCAGCACTGTCAAGGTAATGTCTATCTGCCACACACGTACTGTAGAGCATGATAATCACAGACAATGCTGAAGTGACCTTTGGCTGGCACTGGCCTTAGAAGCTTGTGAGGCATGACATTAAGACCATGGGAGGAACACGCTCTTCAGAAAATGGACTATTTATGTTGTTTATTGTTGTTGTTAGTTTTGTTAGTTTTATCTGTGGGTATGTGTTTATTGTGCATTTCTGTGTCAGGGAGCAGGTCTAATTAATGTGTTTTGTGTGTAGGGGGAGATCATCAGCAGCATGAAACCTGTGGTTAGGGGCGCTACACTAGTGTGTAGCGTCAACGCTACACTAGTGTCAGGTGTGGGGTAGTGGCCCTGCAATGGACCAGTGAAGAACAGCACTACCACAAATTGAAAGGTGACATGGTAGAGAGTACTGAGTCTGGCTGGAGGACAGCAAAAGAGGCAGCAGTGTGGACGCCTGGACCAAAGCCGGCAAGGATGCCTGGAAGGCGGCCAGCCTTAAGGACCTGCTGGTGGAGCAGCATGCTGGCCTGGCAGTGTCGACTGTTTCCCTCCAGCAACACTTTGAGCAAACGCCAGCAGTGTGACTTGCTGAGGCCATGAGTAAGGGCTCCAGCGGACATGTGCAGCATTCTTGCTGGCGTCTGGAGGAAGCACAGAGCAGCCAAGGGCTGGTGCCCCCAGTAGTGTGGCACTGTGAGCTGTGAGGAGCCCCGTCATGAGTGGGACATAGGATGTAGAATCTCTTTTAGCTCTGGAAAAAGGAAGGCAGCCCTGATGGAGGATTGGAAGCATAGTTGACTTGCAAGGCTGGAAGTGACCTGCCTGCTTCCTGTCTGCGTCATCCGGTGCTGGGTGCTGGTTTCTCACCTGCTTGCATATTTAAAAAATGAGCACTCGATCAAAGAATTCATAGTACTCTACGTATAATGTTTTGTATTTACCACCATTTAGCACACTGCTTATAATGGGCAGTTGATTAAGCAGCTGTCCATAAGCATCTTTCGAGCAAACATGTTTTTGTTACAATATAAGCACTGAGTAAATATTGCCTTTGTTAAAGGACTGTATGATGTAGATGTAGCTTATAGAATCTAAGTTAAAAATGCTTGTATGTTCCATTAAGTTAATACTACAGTTTAGTTTAGCGTCATCTCAGCGCCACCTGCAACATACACGCCATGTAGGTCACTGGCACTAGTGCACCATGGGAAGCTTCTGTTTATAGATGCAAAAACACTTCAGTTCCCCTCTGAGCTGTTACCACTCAGAGAAAACTCCTCTCTCTGTAACAGTGAGCATTCAGGCCGCATCCTCAGCTCAACCCGAATGCCATTAAAGTTTTACAGCGACGGGGAGTGAGGGAGAAAAGAAGATACAGAGGAATAGTAGGGAAGCAGTGGGGGAGGAGAGAAGAAAGTGGAGAATGATAAAAAAGGTAGGGACGCCTCTTCAAGATACCAGAAAAGTACTTTGGCCAGAATTGCTAGTATGCCTAAGAAATCATTGCTAGTCCAGGCTAACTAACTCCCCATTACGCCCCAAATCATTATTAGCAATGCTAGCAGTTTTTAAATGAAATATTCCATTCAAAAAAAGACTTATTAATAATAGAAGTGCACAGTAACTGGACCTCAAGAGTTTATCTGTTTGTATTAAAGTATGTTATAAAGTGAGGCTCAGGAATCTGAGGAATCTGACCACGCCTGTCTTCCAATGATGAAGAAGATTTGCAACCATCTAGTGGCCAAACGTTGTATTACAGCTGTAATCACTGAAGAATCAATTATCTTAATAGCACAGCAAATGAGCCAAGAGTTCAAAGAGAGCAAAAATATTAAACTGTAGCTAATCATTACAAGGCAAAAAGGCCTAAATACTGTTTTCAGTCAATGATTACAGGGTTTTAAATTGATGTTTTGCTAAATTAAAGGACTGCATTAAAAAGCATTGCACGGCTTTGGGAGGAAAAACACTAACACAAAGGAGAGGACAAAGGAGAATGCTGTAGTATGCACACACAAAAACGTGGAAACTTCCTACTAGCACATAATTGCTATCAGATCAAAATCTTGTACCTGGACTCTTTCTTTAACCATTTACATGTATGAGCATGTCATGATGAATGTAACAATGCAAATAGCCCACAATTACGTATCATAACATACAGTAATTCGTAGTGGCAAGAAAAAGTATGTGAACAGTTGGAGATCTTTTTTTTCTGCATTAGTTGTTCATAAAATGTGATCTGTTCAAGCGGATTCTGACATTACAGTTGAAGTCACTGAGCAGCAGAAAGACTAGCTGAGCAGCAACGTTAATGTTCAATGTGAATGCAGTGGAAGCGCAAAAACAGCATGACTGTTCACATAGTTCCAGACAAGAATTCAGAGTGACTTTGTACATGTTAATGAAGTTAAAGAAAAGACAAGTAAAAGGATGTTGAAGTCAGCAACGTATTGACCAGCTTAATGTTCGAATTTGCCCGTTCGACCTTAAATGGTGCAGTAGTTACATTGTGGCCATCAATGACCGCTGCACCATTTCATGTGGAATGGTAAAGTTTGTACAACACGCTGATAAATGGGAACAATTCCAGCTTCATATGGATTGATGAAATTTGTGGAAACAACTGGAATCCAGGCACTGAAACATGGATTGCAGTTGCCCATTTTGTGTCAGGTTTGCTGGATTTAGTGGTAAAATCATGCCATAAATAATATACTATGCGGACGACTCACCAATTAAATATTTAGTGTCTTTCGTTTCCATTTCGCCGCATGCAACAACAGGACTAAACCCGTGCACTCCTAGATACAACCACATTCAGAATTCAGACATGAAAAGGATGAAGTGCTTTAGAGTCACATATAAATCTATAAGAAAATAAAAAAAGTTATGATCCAGGCTCACTGCCTTCTCTAGACCCAAGCTCATTTAAGATAGACTGAGACGAAGTGTAAAAGTGTCCTGTGGTCCGACCAAGCAAAATCTGAAATTCTTTTTGGGAATGATGGACACCACATGCTCCAGGCTAAAGGAGGAGAGGGACCTTCCAGTTTGTTATCAGCACACAGTTCAAAAGCCAGCGTCCGTGATGGTATGAGGGGGCGGCATTAGCGCACATGGCATGAGTCTTGCACAGCTGTGAAACTTCACTAACACTGAACGATATATATACAGGTTTTGAAGCAGCATATGCTGCATCCAGACTGTGTCTTTTTGATGAAACAAACCAAAAAAAGGACAAAGGAGACCCCGAGTTGTGGAGCAGCTGAAACCAGATAACAGGCAAGAATGGAAAACATTTCACTTTCTGTCCCAAGTTACTGGTATTACAGTCAGTACAGTTGTAGAGTGCAGCCTGAAAATATATTCATAAAACAAACAGCTTGAAACATAGTGCACACTTGGTGAGGCTTTTGGAAGCATAATCTGATTAATGTGTGAAAAAGTACAGGATGCAACAGGTGAGCATTTAATGTAGATCAATAAGTATACCTAAGTATGACTCAGAAAGGCCTTTATTAATAAAGGAAGAGAAAAAATTGTCACTTCTATTGTAGTTAGCCAGAACATCTTAAAAGTCATTGTTACCTTTTAGCATCATGAATGTTAAAGCAAAACTACGTAATATGTTGTTGTTAAAACTGAAAGAAGTGTCACTACTGAATTCACTACTGACTGTGGATAATCAAGAGCAGATTGAAGTATGGTGAGCGTACGGCACTGCAGGGAGCCTTGTAAAGCCTGAAATAACCATTTAAAGGCCAGAGGTACCGGATTTTGCAGGGGTTTTTCAGACCACGTAATGTGTCCTTGCATACTGACATCCCACATACAGGCTCAAACAGAAGGTCCTGCTCAGTGTTTACATCTCAAATGCAAAATCAACTTTACATTGATGGAGATATGATGCCAATAGTTTTGGCTGAGTTTTGACTGAGTTCTTATCGAATACTCTTTCAATACGGTCACATAAGTCAGATTTATCTGCTTGCGGATTTCCGAAGCACAACCAAAATGTTTTTCTGCATGTTGCATGCAATTGCATACTTCTACCAGAGAGGCCGCCAAACCCTATATGTTGTTGCTTTGGGGTTTTGTGCCAAAATGACACTGCTCATAAATCTACTGTTGCATGTTTTTCATTATAAACAGTCACATAGTCATGGCTACTGTATTAAACTCTAGCTAAAACTAGAACAAAAGCTTAGAGGGTTGCACCCAATCAAATAACGAACTTCAGTTAGTGCCTCAGAGCCTCCTTTAGGTACCTTCATAACGCTGTGGTCAAATGCAGTACAAGGTTATTTCCTCAGGAGTTGAGCACTGGCTGAATATGGTCTTATTACAGCACTGGGTGAAACGTTAGTGTGGGCTCTATAGCAGATAACCTTCACATCATCTTACATAAGATCCAATACATTGTGAAAAGAGTGGGTGGGAGAAACAAAGAGAGAGAGAGAGAGAGAGAGAGAGAGAGAGAGAGAGAGAGAGAGAGAGAAGGAAGGGAAAGGAAAGAAAGACATACAAGCAGACAGACTGACTGGTAGATGTCTTACCTCCACATACTCTCCATGATTCTTAGTGGTGCCCATTTGACTGTGGGGGAAAAAGAACGACTTAATACATTTTCACCAAGTCACTCATTTCTTACATTTCTTATATTCATTTAGAGTGGTTTGATGTGAAAGAATACTTTTGTACAACCTTAATACAACCTTAAATGTCTTTACAGTGGTGGTGATGGAAGGCTTTTTGTGAGGGAACTTTTAACTTTTAGAGGTGAACGTCTGAACGTTCCTATCACCTCCACTGTAAACAATTCTGACTCTCAAGGGCAGACTGCTTCACACCAAGCCACTCTAATGACTTGACAACTGTGTTACTGTACATAAGTACATTTTTACTTTTCCTTAAGTTCTTTGACTAGAAAAAGGAACATTTTGTCAGTACATCCAACCTCTGATGTCGGTCTATATGCACGAATGTTCATATTGTTACGTCAAGCTTATCACAATAGCAGAACACGTTTTGGTGCTATTCAGAACCACAAACAACACATTCTATCAATCTAAAAAAACATTTCACCATGCAAGCAACCACTGAAGTGTGCAAATGGTTCTATACACAGAGTCCCTCATGGTTCTAAATAGAACCATTTAAGAACCACATGTGTATATAAAATGAACTTGTGGTGAGACTTGTGTGGTTTATACTATAAGGGTGTTCACTGATTGAAGAACATTGACTGAGGGCTGTTGGAGTGATTGAGCACACTCTGAACACTCAAAAACAAACACAGGAGCATGATTCCACCACTGGAGCACTTTCTCAGCTCCAGAGTGCCCCAGTAAGTAATCAGTGTTAAATTACAGCTTCTGAGGACCCCTACGCTCACGGCCTGTAAATTACAGCGGCTTTGGGGAATTGCTGTTTGGAACAAGAGTAGATCTGCTGTGTTGCGATTCAGGAGATGACTGACTGAAATACAGGGTAATTTACAGCTTGATTTAGCGTTAAAGTGATGCGTAGCATGTTTAACAACACTCTGAAGGGTCTGTGCTGGTTAACTGTCTGTACTGACCTCAAGATAGAAATGATCATTGTACATTGTACAGTTTGGCAACCCCTGGTCAAATTACATGCTGTGTTCATTTTTTATGTGTAAATACATCCTCTACAGAGAGCACACTTCTGCACATTTACACAATACACAATTACTGTTTGCTTACTGAATTTAACATACTGGACAAAAAAACATCAGCAAAATTATAGCACATTATATATGTTGTTGTATTGTTGTAATAATAATCATAATCATCATCATCTTCATCATCGTCATCATTGTCATTGTCATCACCATCATCATCATCATCATCATCATCATCATCAACTGACAGCATTGAAACTTTGTGGGTAGGTTTGACATCATGAGACATGCAAATTATTCAAGTTTCACTCTCGGCCATGCATGTGTGCACGCTGTTAGCATGAGATTAATGTCTACAATGCCTAATGTTTGAAAACTTGGAATCAGATCTCTCAAATTAAAAATATTATATATATTTTTTACCATGTTCTAACTTGTAACATTTAAATCTGCACTGTATGAGTTATTACTGAATAGCAATAACTAAATATTAATATCAATAATCTTTTTAAGCAGTTCATTAAAAAAAAAAAAACAGAAAGCTGCATCATAATGTACTAATACAGTCTAGATATAAAGGAAGGCGAGATATTCTAGTCGTTTTATAACCTTTTTAATCTTTTTAATCACATAATTATAAACATGTGCATATATGGAGCATTCTACCAAATAGTATGTTAATAATAAGTGATAAATAAGTTTAAACTGCAGTCATACCGTAAACAACTGTTAAAAGGGCTATTAAGTAAGCTATTCAGACCTTACATATTTAAACAGATTATGTTCTGATCTATTGAAAACCTATAATTACTGAAACACAATGAGCCCCTATTTTAGCTATGACCTAAAATTGTCATCCCTGAAACAGTCACTGCTGAAACATTTGGTAAAGTTTGGGTTAGTGTTGTTGAATGATCATCCATTAGTTTTAATAAAATAGACATAATTAAGGTATAGGGTGCAGGTATAGGCTCAAAGCAAAAGGATTTTAGTCTAAAGTCCAAGTCAGTAATTTTTTTTTATATTCTGACTTTAAACCAATTCAGTATAGCAAGCCATGTAGCAGTGTTTACTGTAGAAATCTCTATTTTATGCGAAGCCTATTCTATCATTAGGTTTTGTGGATTCATTCAGAATCTTTTAAGAGAGAACTAAGCTGCATTTATGCATCAATTCTTTTCCCAGCCCTTGTCTTTTATATGCTTTTACTGAATAACAGAGAAAACTCTGCTGGCTAGACTGCAGGACATACAAAAGTGACTACATGGATGATACAGTTAGCATACTCACCCCATGCCTATGCAGCAGCTGATAAAATTCTACAAGCAACACTTTCCAAGTGCTCTAGGAAATCTCCATTTGGGACAAAGATACTCCAAGCCCCACTACATCTCCTACAGTCTGATGACTAGAGCAGTTTTAACTCTGATACAAACACATCCAGAGTTCAGAGCTTACAGACTTTAAAACAATGCTAAGCGACAGAGAACAAAAACAGAGAACAAAAACAGGAGAAGTGAAGATAAAATTTTCCTTTTCATGGCTTTAAGCCCACTGATATTTGAGCGAGCCCCCACTGAGATGGGCTGATGTAAGCCGCGATGATGTCATCACTGACTCACCCAGACTTGGAGAGGGTGTTCAGTTGTCAAATAGGATTTCACAGGGAGACATGTTTTAGCCTTTCTCGTTATTGTATATTGCTGATAGAAAAAAGTAAAGTATCCAAATCATTTATTTCACTTAATTAACACAAACTAACCCCTTCACTTATAATTAGTGATTGCGCATGGTAAAGCAATGCACAACAGTATTGTTGTCAGAATAGGAGTCAAAAGTTTGTGCACACTAGCTGATATCTCACTTAATCGAGTCTATTAGCAACACCCTATTAGTCATGTGGGGCATCACTTAACCACCAGCATCAGCCTAGAACCCCCCTAGCAACCACCTGGGATACCATAGCAAATTATTATTATTTTTTTACAACTAACTTTCTTAAACTGTATACTTTTTTACTGCTGGTCTTAAAACAAACCTCATATGTCCAAAATGATAACTTTATATGAGAAGAAATTACTTTTAATGTAAGTCAATGTAACCAAACCTTTTACCAAGTCATTTTGGTACATTTAATTTGGTCCGTTCATCATGACATTTATACGCAATGTAAAGGACAAAGATTTCACATTATGTCAAAAAATTGGGTGAAAACATTATATCTCCCATTCCTCACTCTGCTCCTTCTCTCCTTGTTCACTAGAACTTCCAGAATTTCCTGGTTTATGATGTCATGAGCACATACTCTGAACCAATCAATCAAGGGCTGCTTTCTAGATCACACTTCCCAGAGTTCTGATTGTACACACCTGTTAGTAACTTGGCCTTGTGTATATATGCCGGTTTGTTTCTGTCTATATATACCCGTTTGTCTGGTTTTGGCTGTTGACTCTGGTTTTGGCCTCTGCCTCTGCCTCTTTCCTCTCGCCATCCCTGTGTATCGGTTGTTAGCTCCTATGGTTTTGTCTTGGCCCGGTTTACTGACTACTCTTCTGGATTGCCCCATTGTAAATAAACTCTGTTTTTATCCGCGTTTTCATTTCCCTCACAGCATTATCCAATATCTCCTCAGTAATCTCTCAGAAATAGCTGCATATGAGAAATTCATGACATAGCTGAAGCTTATTTGGGTTCACTCGTAAAAACGTCACTCATCAACGTTGTTAAGAAGAACTTCGTTTCTTCCATTTTCATAATGATTCTGACATTCACTGTTTTCTTATTAGGGATTTGTTCTTAAGAACAGAATCCAAGTACACCCAAGCACAAAGGTGTGAACAGTTCTGTGGTGTCATGAATCTGGCATTTTTCTAAGGACCTATTGGTGAATGCTAATATATTTCATATCTTATAAATAATGTAGTTCATATCTATATCTTAAATAAATGCATGATCATGTATTACAGTGATTTTGGCATGGTTTGGGGGGATTTGAGTGCCTAACAACCCCACTTACTGGTAAAGTCCCAGTAATGTGTGGTCTCTTGTTCATTAATGCTTTAATGTCGAGATGCAGAACTGCTTCTTACCTTTCATTTTTCTCTACTTTTTCTTCATGTCCCTCTACTGTGGTCATGGTTTCTGTCTTTTCAGGCAAGACACTGAGATTGCTGACCTTCTGGGGATCCACAGTGGTCTTTTTGGAGGCCCGCTTTGTAGGCAAAGTTGGTTTATCTTCAGATTCCTTGCTTGAAGGTACATCCTGTGGTGTATCTTGATCTCCTGAATGCTTTGAACTTCCAGTGGATGGATCTATGAGGCACTGAGCAGTGGTCACAGCTTGAGCTTCTTGAGAAGGTTCTTGTGATTGTATAAGCTGGTCCTTGGAGGCTATATTGATCGACTCAGCTGCTGGACCAGAGATATCCTTGGCTTTATTTTCTTCAGTGTCACTTGCTTTGGGCTCGTCCTTTATGGAGGTCCTTTCAAGGGTTGCGAAATCCTTCCCTGAGAGTGCAGTCAACAGAGGAGATTCACACACATAATCCAGTGAAGGTTTCATGCTTTGGCTTCGGCCCAGGTGGGTGTTTTTGGTCTTCGCTTTCGCCTTAACACTCCTCTGCTCTTGGCCCTTAGTCTTGCCCTTCTCCTTCTGTTTCTGGTGACGGGGCATGGTGCCCATGTGCGTGTACATGTCGCTGGAGCGGACATAGCTGGGGCAGCGAGGACGAGCATCCATGTCATCAATGGACGTCTCGCCAGCTGAGTGTTGGTCAGGGACATCATCTTTTTGTGCTCCATCTTTCCCGGCATCTGATTTGCGCCGAAAGGAGAGGTTGGAAAGACTGCCAAACCATTTAAAACCTGGAAAATATGAAAAAGTTTAATGTCATTTGGAACCTCTAACTGAGCAAAAAAGTGTTGCGTTCATAATTTTATAGTCCTTTCCAACATGCTTTTATGAATAACTGACTTAATGAAACTCTGTAATGCTAAATAGGTTAAAGTCATACATGATAGCTCCCTCTGCTGGAGAAACATTAGACTGTTGAAGGTGCAGAGTGAGTGAATGAGTCCCAAAGTCCGTGCAATAGTACATATAAAAAAATATCCTGGTTTGTATCATTATAGCCATACATGCCAGCTCCCCCTGCTGGAGAAACTTCAGACTGCTACATGTGCATGAATGAGTGAATGAATGAGTTCCAAATTCATGAGTCATGTGCGAGAGTGAGTGAGTTCCATTGCATATTTAAAAACGTATGTGGTTTCCATCATTACAGGTATCCATGCACGATACCTCACAACTTCAGACTACTACATGTCCATGAGTGAGTGAATTCCAGAGTCCATGTGCTTTACATATCTAAAAACCAAGCTGTGTTTTTTCTGAATATAGTGGAATTGTTCTGGAATTTATCTGTATATGCCTGTGGGAAACCATGAAGTTTTATACTTTTATAAGATTCTACAACTCTTCTGAACCATCAGGACACTTAAGTTATACGGAAAATGCTGAGAGTTGTCATTACACAGCATGAAACCATCAGCAGAGACAGGGGAGAGAGAATGGCTAATTAATGCACTGTATCATTAACGCCAAAATGAATAAAACATATATAATATTTAATATTTTTAGCAAGTTATTTAAATTTACATTAGTGCACTCTTGTTCTCTGTCAGATGTTTTTTCTAACATGGTGATTATCTTCTTTGAAGCATTGTCATTGGGCTACTTGTCTATCACAGCTGATATCTTAATACATTTGCCAAGCCTAGCGCATTACTTTGTAATGGTCCAAAATAAATTACAATAAAATCTTTTTTCTATTTACATATTTCAAAGGTAAGGTTTAAGGTTTGTCTCTCCTATAAAGTTTCCAGGGTTTACAGTTTAACAACAGGCTCAAATTCATATTCAAATAGATTCATTATTAGAAAGAATATTTTGGCTACAAGCACTCTTTATACATTTATTCATAGGTCATAGTTTATACTGTATAACATGAAAACAATTTAGGAAAGCATTTTTGTACTGGACACAAGCCTGGCTTGTTGTTTTAAGGGCAGAAGGGAACCATTCCATATTTGGTGCTGTCCTATTTGTCCATAGTACAGGCTGATGCATTGGAGAGCATGAGATGTTCCCCTGTGGTGACCCCGACACTTTCCCCACTTCGTTTTACATGAGAAAGACACATTCCTGCTTTAATAATGTAAACCCATAAGCTCTGTGTTCCTCTGTAAGAGACCTTTATGCCCCAGCTGACTAAACCACTGAAACTTGTTTTAGTCCATTCAATCTACTTCAGTCCATTATAATGCTCTCTAGCTCTGTGGATGACTACGTAAATTGGAATGCAGTCGTTCTGCCTGCGTGAGAGAATCATGCAAGCCCAAAGTGCTCTGTTTGCAGAGGCAAATCATGAAAGGACGGTTGAATGAGATTGATAAAGCCTAAACATGCAGAAGATTCCTCATAATAAGCTAAAATCTCTATTCAAACCTAACAGCAGTCTCAAAGCATTTCCATCCCAGATAGGATTACTGTTTCTTGTCTCATATTCCCTGTTCTTCTTTATCCCAACCCAGACTGGAAATAATCAGACACAACTAAAAATAGTACATAGGTTCTGTGCAAGTAAAGGCATTAAGCCTATCAGTTCCTGGACTGCATGCTTAGAACGACTCATTATTAATGATAATTAAAATCAAATATTGAACATAATGAACATGATCATGTTCGTTATCCAGTCTCAGACAAATGCCATACTTCGTAGCTACTAAATTAAATATAAGGAAAATGAAACTAAAACAATGGGCAGCTGGTAGTCATATGTAAACGCGTTTATGGTTGTGACACCACAACCATGAACACATGGAACACAGGGACAAGATACTGAATGGTACATATGGTATACAACTGTATAACATAATAAAACCAGGGGTTTGGGGCACAGGCTCTCAACCCTAGCCCAGGAGGACCCCAAGCCTTGCACACATTTTAATGCTTTCCCTACTCTAGCACATCAACTTCAACTCTGTAAGCAACTGTAAACCGAAACACATATTCATAAAAACAAGATACAGTAAGTTTATTATGCATTATGACTTGTAATGCATCATAAATGCTATTCACAAAAACTTATATTGATACTACCAAGTTGAATAGTACTGTATGAGCTGCATAGTGATAAACCTACTCTGAGCCATGCCATGTTTGCCATGTCTTAGAGCAGTATTATGTGAGAGTAGTTTTTGCAGTTGTGGAGTGTAGTTCACTTTTACACCACTGTGATAATAAAAAACTCTCACACTTTGAGCGACTCCTCTTTGCGTGCACACAGGTCATGCAGGCATATGGGTGCTACAGATTACACTCACAATTTCAGTTGTTTGTATGTGCCTGTGTGTATGCAAAGGGTTGTCGGATTCTGGCCAGGAGTCTGAATTCAGCAAAGACAACATGGGAAGAAAAAGATTTGGATGTGAAAGGCAGAGCAATATTAGAAGCTTTTAGTTACAGGAGGTTCAAACTTGCAAGGCTCAAATCAAACGATTTTGAAGCTTTTATTTCAAGATGCCAAACTGATCTGAGATTTGATTGAATCACTGAATAATTCACGACCTCTGGATTAGACTGGAAAATGTGTTTTGTTACACTCACACTCGTAATAGGAAATAAAACTGACCATCCTTAGTTTCAAGATGAGATATATAACTTGATGCTCAGGTTTATTTCCTTTTAAGAACTTGAGGATTTGACACATTTTCAGGATTTATATGCAATCCAGAGGTCATGATTAAATTGGATTTTCTGTAGATCCATACATTGAGTAATCAATGTCTTAGCAAATGAATACATCTCAAATCTAGCCAGTGTATTTATTAAATATAAAATTAGTTAGTGGACATTATAATATGGTTATTTTACTAGACATTTTCACCTGTTTTAAGGTGACTGTGAAAGTGTCTTATTCCATTGACAGATAATATTTCTTGTTTTGAGTAATAATGCAGATGATTCTGCTAATTTAAACACTCAGTGCTTGACATAAATGGCAAAAAGTGTGTGCATTTTTCTTCTTTGATGAGTCAACAGATGTCATCGATACAGTGCAGTTGTGCATTTTTATTGCAATGCTATTTCCTCACTGATGGTCACTTGAAAGCCTGTTTGAGAACTGGTACCAGCAGCTTACTGTCCACACTACCCAAACCTGACTTACCAGACTGGCACCATTCAGTGCAAATCATCAGAATAAGGTTAGTGTGATTTTTTTGGCCATTTTCCCTATAATGCTAATAAGATAAATAGATGCTACTGGTGAGGTTTTTTTAAGGTAATTCATGATGGCCTGTTCCCTGGAACAAAAAGTAGGTCTCAAGACACAAAAGTGTGAGCACTCCTGCATGTGGAGCATAGCATTAGTTCAGGCAGACCACAAAGTCAAGCTCAGCCCGCAATGACCTGCTGATATCAGCTGTTCTTAAACAGCCCACATCTCAACTGATCGCCTGCGCATATGTGATTGGCAAATTTTGTCAGGGTGCATTCAAATATACATATATATATATATATATATATATATATATACACACACACACACACACACACACACACACA
>CM067490.1:12906910-13012313 GCA_034552555.1 Semaprochilodus insignis | reverse complement strand
CCCCCCCACCTCCCATCTCCAAGCCCAATGCTCGCTTAGTTATAACACCCTCCACTCTTCTGGAAAGGCCTTCTGCAACATTTTGTTGCGTGGGTATGTCTTTGGGAAAGGCATTTGTAAGGTCGGACACTGATGTTGGTTAAGAAGGCTTGTCGACATTCCAGTTCATCTTTAATGTGTTCAGTGGGGTTGAGGTAACATTATTTCTAATGTTATTTGGTTAATTGTTAACTGTTACACTTGATGTGAGCTATTATTATACAGAGTTTTTGACCCCGGGCCAGAGGCGCCTGTGGTTGAGGGTGTGAGATGTAGACAGGCTGACACAGGCTGAAACAGGCAGTGTAGTATTTGAGTGTGTCTCTGCAGTGACAGTGATACGCAGCCAAGGAGCAAAGGCGACGACACACACACACTGCTGCTGTCAGAACACTGTCATCTTGCTTTGCCCTGGCCTTGTCAATCATCCTGCATGCATCTGACTGCGGGCACTGCAGAGCTGGGAAACAATGTTAATGCCAGGTCAGGGTTAGTTACATTCCCAGAACTGCAAGGCCTGGAGATCTGTGTGTCATCATAACTCTTAACCCCTAGAAGTCTAGAACTGCTGATGTCATTTCACACACTGGATTTATATTACGGTCTTATATATGCAAGCATCTATTACATGTATTTTTCCAGTGGTTTATGTGACACATGGCATATTGTTATTTATTAAAGTAGCTAAAAATACTGTGACAACTTGGGAAACTTGTGGGAAACAAGGCACTTCCTTGCACCGTTAATCCTCATGTTACTGTGGGCAGCAGTAACAGCAACCAAGCACTCCATAGACCCCAACAAGACCCCTGGACCACCATGACCATGACCAACCATGGCACTGGTGCCTGCTCAAAGTGTGGCTGGAATGCCACATAAGGTTCTCGCTGCCAATCACCATCCAGACATCCAGCCTGCTGTCGCTCTTACTGTACTCCAGTGACCAGTGGGCCCAATAGTGGAGCCTCATCGCTGTGCTTTTCTGCCTGTTTCACTATGCTGGTTTCGCTTGTCTTTGGGGTCAAGGTGGTCGCATTATTTGCCAGTTCGCTGGGATGGGGGATCCCACTTCTGACCCCAATGTAACCTGCCACCAGCACTCACCAGCCAGGTCATCAATAGTCATGCACCAATACCCCACTAAGCAGCCCCACAGTCCAACATAACACAGCTCAGTAAGCACATTTACAGCTTTGTACAGCTTAAACATTGTGTAAGTTTCTCTTCACAAAGACGTGACGCTTCCCAACAGTCACATTGCCATTCCTCCTGTGCATTCCTAGCTTCGTGCTAGCCACTAACAGAACACTACAATACATAGCAAATACAAAACGTAGTACTGATCTTAAATGCTGAACTTTGTCCATATTTACAAATGACAGTGTGCTGTCCAGTTTCAGAAAACCTATAAAAGATCTAGAAGGTTAATATAGGAATCTAGATTAGTCCATGAAGCTAACAAGTCAATAGACACCCATATTTTTTTCATAAGTACAGAATGTCTTTTAACCCACTATAACCACATTCAGGTCTTAGACTTTTCACTGTCTTTCACACATTTACGTCTTTCACTGCTATTCTAGTAAAACATAAGATTACTTAGTTTAAAAATATTTTTTTTGCATGTTTTTAACAGAAATGTTTTGGGTGACTTGCAGTGTAGTTAGCCACAATAGTTGCATTGCTCCAGTGCTAAACTAAATAAGCACATTTTGGACACCAAGTTTGTTTTGGCTGATCAAGTGGTCTGAGGCAAGTACATGATGATTTGGGTAATGCAGTTTATGGGCTAACTGATATGGTATATATGGTTCCATTACCTGCACCTTCAGTGTAAGACTTCAGACACTAAACATGTCCTGGATGACCGAAAAAGGGTGGATCATTGTTAGACTATTGCTTTACCGCTGAATGCTCAGCATTTGTTTTATTCTTATTGCCAGAAACATACAACAAAAAAAGAAAGCTGAAAAAGATTAATTTCTTATATTAAACTTAATCAGAAGTCTCGGAAAGGTCTTATTGAGTGGAAAAGTGAGCTGGAACGCTGTTGCCCTGGAGGTTGTGGCATCTTTAAAAATGGTGTTTGTGGCCAAGCTAGTGCTGTAGAGGAGTAATATTCTTGCTCAGCCAGAGCCAAGATGAAGCAGGCAAAACTCATCCCTCTTTCTGCTAGCTGTTCTCATTTCACTGAGGAAAACATGATGTCAATTATTCATAAGCTCTCTTGCTTGCTCGCACTATCACTCTGCGACAAATGGGTCACTCTTCAGCTTGGCCACATTGGTGGGTACACAGAGAGATAGGAGAGAGGAATCTTGGGACAGATACACTACCAGAAAAAAGGTACTCTGCAGGTCACTATGCATCACAAAGATGCAAACGCTGTAAATGCATCCATAAAGGTACAACGTTTTAAGTGTTTCAGCCATACCCTTTGCTACCAGGTGTACAAAATCAAGCACATAGCCATGCAATCTCCTTAGACACACTGGCAATAGAATGGGTGGCACTGATGAGTTCAGTGACTTTAAACGTTGCACTGTAGGATGCCAACCTTGGCAACAAGTCAGTTTGTGAATTTTCTGTTCTGCTAGATCTGCCCTGGACAACTGTAAGTGCTATTAGTTTGCAATGAATGTGTCTAGAAGCAACAACAGTTTGTTTAAGTAACATTAGCACAAGAACCGTGCACTGGGAGCTATATGAAATTAGTTTCCATGGTCAAGCAGCAAGCCTAAGATCAAAACCAACAGGTGACAATTCATTATCTATAGAGAGGAAACCGGCTCCTTCCATAGAATTGCAATATTTACTGATATTACTAAAAACTAAAACATAACAATTTAATGGGTTTCTTGAATATCTTGCAGCCAAACGTCTGTTAAACTAAACATCCACCAAACCTTGAATGAAAAACCATTAATCATACATATCCGAACATTTTTCGGGGGGTGACTAATGAGCAGCTTGATTGACAGCTCTCTGTCCAACACTCCTAGCCTGATCCACCAATCACACAGCACTAACATATTTATCCAGCTTTTATGTGATAGACAAACAAAAGGACAGACAAAGCAACGTGTGAATAAATGGACGAACAAATGGATGGATGGAGCAAAGTACGAATGAAGGAATCAATGGATGTAATGAACGGTGACAGGCAGCTGCAAGCAGGTGGTCCAGCTTGCTAGCTTTTGGTTATGCTGGGTTAAGTTTGGCCTGCCGAGTTTCCCTGACTCTGAATCTGTTTTGTCTGGGTGAAGCAAGAGATGTCAGCTTTGTGATTGGTCTGGAGAATGCTTATGACCCCGCCCCCCCAGTTTACATGGAGAGAAATATGATGAATTACAGTAGATACTTATTACACTTTGGGAAGATATTCAGAAGACATACTTTGTACATGTATATTGTGGCCCAGAGGAACAATATTAACTTGTTCAAAAACAGATTTAGGTTGCCTGGGGCTTCAAGATGCTGCTGCCTCATTCACGGTTAATCCCATTGTTTGAATGTGAATGTACACCACTGTTAGCTTTGAGCTAACATAAAATGTAAATCCAATACAGACGCTAGCTGAATCAGCATTATTGTGACCCTGATAGGTGGATAAACAAAGGCTACTGACAATGTGAAGTTTTAGGTTGTAGTGATGATTTTAATGTAATCCTACTGGTCTCCACTTCATACGTATAAAGTGTCTGTAATCTGATTATTGCTTTTTTTGGTAACTAATTTTATATCCTGATCACATGATGCCATTTCTATATAGTCTGATATTTATGTTTGAGTTCTGCTGTGGTTAGAATCACTCCTGTGAGAATGGCACACAAGTAGAGGGAAGATTTGACCTTAAATCTTGATCATTTTGTCTTCTATCAACAATGCACAGATGCCCTGCTTACATACACAGTGAAAACTCAGTAAAACTGCTTCAGTTCAGATGGAAAGGGAAGTATGTTGTAATCACAAGATGTTAGTAAATGAATGAGCTTTCTGTTTGGAAGAGAACAAAGGAGCAACCAGCAGATTTTTAGAAATGCTAATGGAAGTTTAATGCTGGTCTTTTGTACCTTTTTTGTACCAGTATGGGGAACGTTTTGACACCTTGGTGTGTACTTATTCCAGCAGAAATGCTGAGAGCTGCATGTTTCCGGCCTCATTTCCTTATTTTGCCCTTTTTATAGATCAGGCAGAATCAGAACAAAATATCTGCTACAGACTGCAAGATACTTCCCAACTCTAGTTTCCCTGTGTCTTTAATAATGAATTGCAGTTTCGCTTGTTTTGATGGCATGTCTTCTTATTTAACTCAACTTTTTGCAAGGCCTAGTTCTTTAAAAGTCTCACAAGCTCTGCCCAAAATATAACAGTGTATAAACAATATAAAATCAAGGCATATACAGTGTACTAGAAAATACAAAATTACAAAATTAAGAAATTAAGATAAGCATAAAAATGTATATGATCAGATCTTCATTTAACTCACACGAGAATTAATTAAAACAAACAGCACAAACAATTATAATGTTTTTCATTAATTTATTGTACAAAGAAGTCTAACATACATACATGAACCACATACTTCCTTCCAGGAACTGCTGTGAACCCCTTGAGCAGCAATGACTTCAACCAAACGGGTTCTGTAATGTTGATCATCTTTGCAGAATGACCTGTCAATGTGGCCCAGTTCCCCTTACAGAACTGCTTCAACTCTGTTATGTTGGTGGGTTTTCTTGCATGAATACCACATTTTAGGTCCCGCCTCAACATTTCTTCTGGATTAAGGTCTGGACTTTAAATGGCATCCAGAATGCAACATTTCTTCTAGTATATCTATTCTTTGTAGACTAGCTGCTGTTTTAGGGTTGTTGTTTTTCTGCAAGACCCACCTTCTGTTGAGGTTCAGTTCATGGATGGATGCCCTAATGTTCTCCTCTAGAATTTCTTAATGCAATCCAGAAATCATAGATGATGGCATGCTATTCTGGTCCACAAGCAGCAAAACAGCCCCATGATACTGCCACCACCATGTTTCACATGTGGGATGAGGTTCTTATGCTGGACGGCATGGTTTGTATTTTCCAAACATAATGTTTCTCATTTAAGCCATTCAAGATCCATTTTTGTCTCATCATTACATTATTTCAGTAGTCTTTTGGGTCTTCAAGGTGATCTTTAGGAAACTTTAAACAGGCAGAAATGTGGAACGAAGTGGTTTTCTCTATATGCTACCATTCCATACATCCTACACTTGTTTAGTGTTTGTGGACTCATGAACACTGACATTAACCAGTGTAAGAAGCTTGCAGATCCTTAGATGTTACCCCTGGGTTCTCTGTGATCTCTGTGAAGTCATATTTGCTGGATGACCACTCCTGGGAAGGGCTGATTTTTAATGGAACAGGAGGATTAATGATAGAACTGCTTTGACAGACAAAAAGGAGATAGTTGTTCTGTTTCTTGCCACATCAAAACTGAGAAGGCTCTTTAGTTCCGATACAGATAAAGTGTGAGTGCTACTACTTTGGCAGATCTGAACATAACTACTACTGTGGAAAGCTGAATAAATTACTTTATTGAATATCTGTGCTAAACTCAATCTGAGTCCTCCCATCTGTTCTCATTGTTGTGTAGGAGAAACTACAGAGATATTAAGGAGATCTCCTAATTGTTTTCTTTTTTCCTTTGGGTTAAGATTTAGTTTTTTTTACAGATTGCTTATTCTAACACATCAGGAAATTAAAACTGTGCCAACCAACCCTGATTGCCTTAATTTTAGAGTGGTTCAGTGTTTTCCTGCTCTATATGTCTAATGTCCTTGAGTCACTGTGTTAAAGTCCATTCATTAACTGGCTGCTCCAGATGGGGACTGATGTGTGACCCTGAACACCTGCTCATGTGCATGACAGAGTTGAATAGAATCTTCAGTCTATGTGTGTGTATGTGTGAGAGTTTGTGTGTGCGTTCTTATCTTTCTATATTTGTAAGGACCACATGTCCTCAAGTATAGGACAATATGAAATTTCGTCTAAAGTGAGAACATTTTGCTGGTTCTCATGTGTTGTTTTCACCACGAATCTCAGAGAAATAGCCTTCTGGGTGCTGAGGTTAAGAAAAGGTTTAGGTTTAGGTGTAGTATTATTTAGCTGCAGTGATCCAAAAATCAATAGGAACCTCTGGATCTCCTCACAAATATAGCCAGACAAACATGTGTTGACGCCTGTGTTTGTGTGTGCGTGCTGTAGTGAGTGTGAGTCAGACAGTTTCGATCAGATGGACACAGGAGAGCTGTGTTATCATGGAGTGTAATCTTCACTCAGAGAGGAGGCCTGTACTTAAACTGCTGTCATGTGGCTCTGTGTGGGTGTGCATGTATTTAGCTCTTTGCAGGGACTGTATATCCCCAGAATGATGGAAAACATGAATAGTTTGATTGTTTGTCTGTTCCCCACATGCATTTATTTAGTTAGTTAGTTACACCTGAACACCTGAAAACATGTTTAATTTTGTGTCTAAATAGAATCAGTGACATCTCTCTTTCTGTCTCTCTCTCTCTCTCTATCTCTCTTTCTACATATATCTATATATACCCCAGCATTTAAGAGCAGGAAGGAAGTAACACTGTGTTCCTGCCCCTCATGACCACATGATGAGCAGTTAGATCCCATTATTTTAAAATGAAAATTGTTAAAGACAAATTAGATGATTTAATTTATACGACTGTTCAAAGCTGTGTTTGCTAGTGATGTACTGACTACTGGTATTGATTTCTGACATTATTATTGTTACTGTTATGTTTACGCATTAGCTGCAGTATTAACCTATGCAAGTCAAAGTTAATGCCTCACAAAGATAGATTTACAAGAATGTTCTACTGTGTGTATGTGCATGTGTGTGTGTTTTAGTTCAGGAGTATCTTGAGTTTCTCTTCAACATTACACTATCTTAACCCTGCTGGGGTGGACTGTGGTTTAACACCAGGACAGTTTTACACACACACACACACACACACACACACACACACACCCCCACACACACACACACACACACACACACAAACACAAACACACACAAGATGCATCAGTCGCTTCACTTCAGCATCACTGAGCTCCCCTATCTGCAGAGAAAAGCCCATGTGAGCTAATACAGCAGACCATTCTGTTGTTCACCACCCGCGGCTTACCTTAACAAAATACAATGCTTGGCAGAAAAGTATTTATTTTGACTGTTATTAATAATAAATAATAATAAAAAATAATAAATTAATAAAGAATAAAACAAGCTGTTTTCCCTTTCTTGGTGAGCTCATAAATAATTAGATGAGCTCTGCTCTGATTGGTTGGTTTACAGTGAGACGATGTGATGATCACACAGAAGCAACATGTAGAAATAGACAAAATAAAATGACCCTCTGTGTAGATACATTTGTTCCTCATACTATGTAGTTAACTAGGCTAGTTACATGGAGCTGCTAGTAATGTTACCTGTACTAGCCACTTTCTTTCCATCTCGACATCAACCCACTGTAAATTAAAGCTGTTCCTCACTGTGAAACTCTCAGTTTAAGACGATCTGCTTCAACCAGCACACAGTGACACAATCACATAGCATCAGCCTGTTTTACCATCCTCTTGCAGGAAACAACAGTGTTTGAGGTTCACGTTATGTGAGTTGTCCATTCTATGGTATCTGTAATCAGACTAAGCTTAGGTCAACTACAAACAATCAGACCAGTATAATTAAACTATGCTGTTTACATGATCCTATCTTGATTGGACGGATATCAAAGCCTTGCTGTGCATGTCAGCATAGTCCTAATTGTACCATAGGTTTACTATTCTTCTTGTTGTGCACACTGGCCCTTAAATGTGATCAAATAACAGTAACCCACGGCCTTAAGTTTATTGCTTTATTTTTTCAGTTTCTTATACATCTGACATTCCCAATGAAGCTTTTTTGGACCCAAAGCCACCCTCATTACCATTCCTGACTACAAGCCAAATGCTCTACACCCATCATTACCTCTGCACTGCAACCAGCCAAACATTGTTTAAACATTGTGCCAGAATCATGCTAACACTGGGCCAGTATTCGCTATATGAAGCGCCGTTGAGCTCCTGCCATCTGCCCGTCAAGCACCGCTCTATGTCTGATAATGGCATCAGACTTTATTGTTCATTCAGCCCAGCTGCACAATCCTAACCAAAATCCAACTTTAGACCAGACTGTGCAGGGCTTAAGCCTGTGATGAGGAATTAAAGAACAGTGTAAAAAAGGCTGCGCCAGGCTAAAGAAGCATTAGCTAGAAGCTAAGAAGGGTTTATAGCAGGATAGCAGCAGGAGAAAGTGGAGGATGCTCAGATTTGGGGCATGAAGGCCATATGGAGCCGCAGGAGGGAGGGAGACAGGAGTACTGTGCATGTATTTGCTATAAGTACATGCCTGTTTTTCCAGTATTGTTGGCTGAACAAAACATGAACAAAGAAATGTTGTCCATTGAAAGTCCGGGGACACCTAGGTTAAAAAATAAAATGCTGTTGAGCTTGTTTTCTTTATGAGTTACCAGTAGTTCATATAGTGTTGTGATTTCAACATGGTGATGTTTTGGGCCAGTTTTAAACCAAAAGAGTTTCATGTTGTGCTCTTAAAGCAGCATTTTGCACAAGGTGGTGAAAATTTCCTGGGGTCCCTACAGTTGCGAAGTGTAACTCACTTTTACACCGCTGTCATACTTGAGATCCAGATACTGGCAGCTGTACATGTGCACTAGCTGACAAGCTGAAGGATACAGAACCAGAAAACTGACAAACTGATGACCGACTTGGCAGACCCATTTCTATAATGACATAGAACCAGCCATCAGCAGTAAACAGAGAGATCCAGCGAGGCAAACTATGTTGTGAAAAAAGTGCAAGTGGGCATGTACCATAATCGCTGGCTATGCTGTTGGGAGAACTGATTCGATCACTGGTAATGAAACCTCTATCAGTGGCTGGGAATCCAAAAGAGCATGATTGCTAGCTAATATAGGCATCTGTTAGCTTACATAAACAAGCTGGCAGTTAACATTCTCCTCCAAGCATGGTGAACTGTGAGGTGGCTCTGGGTTCAAAGACATCCTTCACGTGTCTCAGAGGAAAGTCATGCTAGCATTCACCCTCCTAGCTTGGTAGCATGGTGTGATAGAGGGAGATCACTGTAACTAGCAAAGCATTGCAATAAATAGTGGTGCTTTAGCGGCAGTTAAAAAAATCACAGCTAAAGAGTACACTGGCAATAAATGACACAATCGCATGCCATACATTTCTCACTCTGTCCCACCTGCGTGCATCCTCATTCAGTGACTCAGCAGTATTATCTGATCCGAAAGGTTCTTCATTCTTTTGTGTGTTTGTGTTTGGTAGAAGCCTGGATGGGCCTGAATGATTTATTCGGGGGAGGTAAATAACAAAATTTGGGCTGCACATCTCTTACTCCAGCTCAACACCCCTAATTGGTGCTGTGTGGGATCTCCCATTTATTAATTAACAGGGAGCAGGTCTCAGTGCAGTAACAGCCTCTATAGTTCTTGGAAGGCTTTTCACTAGATGTTGGAACATTGAGGTTTGGATTGCATTCAGCCTCAAGAGCATTAGTGTGGTCAGGTACTGATACTCAAAAACTTTGAGGGTGTATTGAAAGTGTATTGATGGAGCTTAGCTATATGCATACACCTCAAAGGTGTTCAGTAGAGCTTCATCAACCCAAGATAGACATTCTCGGGGAGCACAAAAGATACATTTCTCCTGGGCAGCTCCACATCCTTTCTGACACTTGGTATTTTAGCACTTTAGCGCTTTTTCCATAATTCAGTGGTTAACATATATATACAAAGACACCCAGAGTGGTTTGGTATGCAATACTCTGTTCTAGAGAAACTTACCAAGTCAAGACTGATCACAGTGGTGGTGATAAGAACCAGATGTCAACTTCTCACACAGACAGTTATGTGGTTATGAATGCAATGCCTGATGTCTGAGACATTGATTTAGGTATTTTAATCAACGTATTTGAATCCATTCATGGTTGAGCAATACAAGGCATGTTTAGGTTCACTGCTGGTTTTGGATAGTATATAAAATAGCTATGTAGCTATGTATGTTTGCATTGTAGGCCTCCGGTTTCTATCAACACCACTGAAATGACCGAGTTGGTAACTTTCTCTACAGATGGGTTATTTCACATCAAATCATTCTGAATGACTTTTGTTGATGTGTTAATCATTTAATTATGCAGAAATTGTGAAAATGATTGGGGATCCTCTTTAAAGCAGTAGAACCCAAAAATTAGAGTAAAAGAATGTCTGGGAACTTCAGGACATTTGCTGTCTACATATTTATACATAATTTGACCAGGAGTGTCCCAAAGTTATATAGGCCATTACTAAGATGTAATTATGCAATGATGACCACATGGTGGCACTGAGACTCTCTCTCTCTGTCTCTCCCTCACTCTCTTGATCTCTCTCTCTCTGTAATGAAGAGTCACTTTAGCCTTGTTTCCTCTCCTGTTGTCTGCTTGCTCTCTGTGGGTTTGCTGATTTGGTGCAGTTTGCTGCGATTTCCCACTCAAAGCATCAGGCTGCTGTCAACACATCATCAAAATAACAAACTGACATCTTCCCTCTTAATGGACGGAAAGTGGAAACATCAAACAACAGCTTCTTTACTTATATGGAATCCTTTAACGGACGAGGCTTTACTGAGCATAGTGGACGGGCATCAGACCATAGTGGTGTTCGATAGATGTTTTGAAGCCTCTTCTTGGAACAGCTCAGCGAAATTCATGTGTCATGTGGAACACCTAATGGCTGGAGTCAAGGTGATGGTGTAACTAGAGGGTGGTGAGAGGAGAATCATGAGGACATGTGCTTAAACATTTCCTGACATCTCACTTCACAAACCAAAGCACTATAATGCTATTTAAAAAGTGCCTATTGCAAATATTGCACTGAACTTCATGAACATATGCAGGCACATTTCCCTGAAACCCTGTACTAGGAGCATGTCTGCTGGAAGAGTAAAATGAATCAGCTAAGTGAGATGTTAGAATGACGTTTCATTCCACACTAGCAGCTCTGTCTGCTAATCTTCACTCCATACAGCTCTCTGATAACTCTTTATTCCTAAAAGGCTTTACTATCTCACAAAACTAGCACTTGAATGAAGGTCTATCTATTTATCAACAGCTCCCTCACTCTTTCAACTTTTTTTAAAAGTGTCTAGACGGAGGTTTGTAAGTCAGGCATGAAATCATATCAGCATGATCTCTTTAACGTGCTATTTGAAAACCTTTATATGTATTTCATCCATAGCTGCCATGAGATATTAAAACCAAAGTAAGAAAGCGAATATACACTACTGTTAGCTCAGCACTAACACGACACTGCAAATCCAATAAAGATGTTGAACTGGCTTCTATAAAGGCTACCACACATTGGATGTGCCACGTTACACAGGCTAATATTACTATTTCCCCCATGAACTATCAGAATATCCTAGTTATTCTTTTAATCCTTGAAACATGTTCCAATACTGTCCTACCTGCAATTTTATTATGAGGCTGTTTTCCTGTTCCACCTTAAATGGTGTAGTAGGCTCAACTAAACCTTGACAGTGCACTTCCAGCATGCCATAAATGCGTCATTAAAAATTGGTTTGAAATATCACCCATATCTAAGTATCAGCCTGGAAACAACTATTAAAAAAAATAACAACTTATTGGCTGATACAGTTATGATTCTGAAGGGCTTCTTTAGGTCTTTGCATCATCCTCTTGTAGTTTGTCATTGTAGTTTACCCTACAGTTCTGAGTCAGTATTCTCTATGGGAAAAATGAATGGCATTGTCAAATATCACCCCTTGCAGTTAACCAAAGCCTATAATGTTGTTCTTTCTACAGTTTTCCCTTATCACTATGATTTAAGTTACAGTATAAGTCAGTACAGATATGCTAAACACAAGCTAACACTGCTGTTCACTGAACTGACATCACATCCAGGACATCCTTATCAAAATACCCCATGCAAGCACTTTGTCAAGTGTTTTAGCTAAGTGGCATTAGTTACAGTTACACGACTGACATAGAATTCCCTATGTGGTCTATATTCCCTATATGGTCAACAGCTATCCCAAACTATGATGCATGACCTCAGAGGTCATATGTGACTGCTCAGACATATAGCCATGAATGTAATTACTGCATCTGCTGACATCACCAAGACCCGCAGGGGGCGCTGCAATCACGTGTGTGATAAGCAATGTTTCTCCCATCTCTCGCTCCACTGCCTGACCTTTCCCTGGGTGATGCTACCTTTCAGACGGCCAATGAGGACAGAGGATTTATGGGACGTGTAGGTGTGTGGGGGATTGGGCATTATTAGTGGCCAGGAGGAAGAATGTCGTAAATCATGCACTGATTCCACCGTAGAGGGTCCATGGTGGGGGAGTGGGGGTTTAATGACAGTAGAGTGGGTCTCGCACATACACACACACTCAACCCTGGCACTGGGTCCCACAGCAGAGCTGCGCCACAGGGTCCTGGTGGACTGGGCTTGGTGTTACATACAGTACGGATACTTGAATTTTTCAGTGGAGGAGTGGTAATATAATTATGGGTATTATGGGCAAATGACTAGCTTGTTTTTTCTTGAGCATAGATTTCCTTTTTAATATTATAGACCTTTAATATTATGTCATGGTCACTGCATTGTCATTCGGCTGTAAATAGTAGTGTTACTAAACTTGAACTGCATCATTTAACAGAGTAGCAATGGAGTGTCACAGGTTTTCAGCCTTCCTCTTTCTTTAGACTCAGTACAGAGAGTAGTTGGCATGTCAAGACCTTTCTTCCAACATGGATGAAGGGATGGTATGATTTGGTTGAAAGGCATTGCACACAATTTGAAAAATATGTGAACTTTGTATGACCCAGCACGCCTGCTGCAGCAGACTCCATTTTATTCTGTGAGAAACTCAACAAACAGAGCAAAGTTTTGTGCCACTTAATTCATTGCATTTGAAAGTGCATCTGTGAATTTACAGATGCAGCGTCTGTATTTTCAGCTGGCGGGGTGTACCCTGAAAAAAATGTGTCTGGAAACCGCCTGTGATGAGTTTAGAAAAGTGGAGAACAGGCAGAGCAGATCTTTATGTTCAACATCCCGAGGTGCGAAATACAGGTGCTAAATAACTTCTTCTTGAATGTCTCAAAATCTAAATTCTGGCGGCCTCTGAGAATCAGTGTTTTATGATGCTATGCAGTCCATTGTTTAGCTGCTTAACCCACAATCAGGGAGCTTCCATGTTTGGTATTCCTAAATAATTAGTGATGCAGTCCTGGTCTGCCTCAGGGCAGGGTGGCGCTGTAGCAAACTGGTTCACCTAGTTGGATGCCCAGGATCCCTCTGAGAAACTTTACATTGTGTCGTGTAGTTTTGGTGATTGAGTTGGCAGCCAGTAAACACAGTAGTAGCCAGTGAATGTGGGCCTCCCAAAACACCAGAGGGTATTTTGCACATTGAACACCCCATCATGTAGCCTTAACTGGACAGACTACAGGTACTAAAGTGTGAAAATGGTCTGAAGTCAAACAAATGAGTACTGGCCTCATGTACAGGTCGGAAAATAAGCGGGGCTAAACTGCTGTAGGCTTAATAGGCAGATGTATGTAAATCATTTCTGTGACATCACAAAAACAGTGAAGTTAAATCAAGCTGGTTCAAAAGCTTTGTTGTCATGTATTCGCTGTCCAGTGAAAAACACGTATCTCTATTTTTGTCAGTTTTTACTTTTATGCATCATTTAAACACAGCAGCTGACGTTTACATTGTGAATTACAATTGCTTGGAATAAATTTTGGAGATCTTGCTTTTTGTTTAGATGGCGACTGAAATGAACGGTACATTTTAAACTTTAACAGTGTTTACATACTACATTCGTTCTCCATGATATGAGCCTGTTATGGGGCAAATATGGTGTCTGACGTCTGAGACACTGTTGTATGATAGTTCTGTTTGGTCTGTATGTACATGCATGTCTAAAACAGGACCAAACCAAGCATATTATTTTGGATGTACCACTGTTTCACCATCACTCCATATAAGACGTGTAGGTGCAGTTTTGGATAGTAAATAAAGTAGCTATATTTGCGTTGTAGACATGGTGAACCCTGATTCCCATCACCACTACTGACATCTGTGTCTCTACAATCAGCCATTTCACAACAAATCACCCTGACTGAGTCTCAGCTATTAAATTATGCAGAGATTTTCAGAAATTGGTGGAATTCCCCTTTAAGTTTGTGGTGGGAGAGGAGGACCTGAGGGAGCAGAGAGAAAGAGAGAGCAGATGGGTTAGAGCTGCAGTCTGGCTTTAAGCTCCATTCTAATCCAGCTCGGCTCTTTCTGAGTGTTTTTCACACATCAAACACAGAGCTGAGTGTCAGACATGCGCTTTATTCTGGGAGAGCAGTGACAGACAAGTGCAGAGGAAGAGAAACTTTCCCCATCCCTCGCTTCCACTGCCAGGAGACTGGATCAAACCCTCTCCGAACTCTCTGTAAACACCCTCCAAATACTCTCTTTCTTTTTCTTGCTCTTTCTCATTCTCATTCTCTTTCTCATTTTCTTGAACCTCCCTTTCCTCACTCTCTCTCTCTCTCATTCTCCCACCTCTCTCTTCTTACACATCTCTCTCATTCTCTCTTTCTCTCTCCTTCATTCTCTATCTTTCATTCTCTCACACATCTCTTATTCTTTTCTCTCTCCACACCACACTCTCTGTCTTAACTGACATCATTATTGCTGTACTGGCGTGAATGTTACAAATTACATCATCGCCTAAATAAATAATTGAAGTGTAAATGAAGAGAACGGTGAGTTAGTCATTCATCAAAGCACAGAGTCTTTTAATGATTTATAAAGCTGCACAGCCTCCAATCACTTCTTACCCGTCAAGCTGTGTCCACACATGCCCAGAGAAATACATAAATCACCTGCTTTTTACAATCATACACCAGTAAAAAGAACAGAAATATAGATTCTTACAGATTAATATAGACTATATATACTATAGATTATTTTTGCTCCTTGGTTCTAATTTAGTAGGAGAACAACATTCTGACCTTTTCTGGTTTCTTCATCAGCGTCACTGTCCATCAAAAATCTGATTGCATGTCCACACCTTAACCTTAGCCTAAACCCTAACCTTAACTCTAACCACTATGTTAACTAGGGTCTAACCCTAATCTTAACCTTAACCTAAACCCTAACCTTAACTCTAACCACTATGTTAACTAGGGTCTAACCCTAATCTTAACCTTAACCTAAATCCTAACCTTAACTCTAACCACTATGTTAACTAGGGTCTAACCCTAATCTTAACCTTAACCCAAATCCTAACCTTAACTCTAACCACTATGTTAACTAGGGTCTAACCCTAATCTTAACCTAACCTTAACCTTAACTCTAACCCTTATCTTAACCTTAAACCTAACCTTAAACCTAACCTTAAACCTAACCTTAAACCTAACCTTAACCCTAACCTTAATTCTAACTTTACATGGGGGATCAGCTTATGGAAAGTCCCCACAACGTGACTATATGACCAGGTTATGATTTCCACAATGTAACATAAACCTGGAACACACACACACACACAGCAGAGGTGTTTAAGAGTGTGTGTGTGTGTGTGTGTGTGTGTGTGTGTGTGTATGTGTGCGTGTGTGTTAATCTTTGTCACCTGTGCAGTAAATTCTTGAGTCCACCGTTTACAGTGTGAGTTATGAGGACAGCCTTAAAGATTTCCACTCAGCTCATAAGTTGCCTCAGGGACATTAAAGGAATAGTCCAACCAAAAATTTAATTTGCACATTTTCCCCTTTAGTCTAACTCCATCAGATCAGCCCATACATGTTTGCTGTTTGATTCTTTAGTTTTGCACTGTTATAGTTTGAGAAGGTTTTGGACTAAAACATTTTTACCCATTCATGAAGGAGGGGTACATGTAGGTTGTTAAGACAAAATAGTCCCCTTCAAAACATATTTTTCCAGATGTCCAACTATGGGCTTTTTTCCACTGTCTAGCCAAATGCTTCGAAAGGCTGTATACTGTGCTCCTGGTGTGGACTCCCTTCGGCTGTGTTGCTAAACAAAACTGAAGAAAACTACACAAAAGGGTGGCTAACTGCTAACAGCTAATAGCTACACACGCAAAACATACCTGTTTCTGTCTGTCACTTCAGCTCCAGAGCTGGTACTGTGGTGTTAGCTTACTCTCATTGTTCTGAGATTTTATTGTCTATATTGACAATGTCTTTATTGACAAAACAGGTTTCAGTTTGAACCAGTCAGTAAATAGCAAATCGATATGTTATCCTTATGTAGACCTTTGGTTAGCTAACCATGGGAAAAGCCTGGATTTTAAGCATTCCATGTTGAACCTTTTTGTACGGAAATGTCACTGGAATGGTTACCGTTTGTGCTTAAAACTATTCGATCTAGCAAATGAAAACATCTTTAATGTAGTCAATGTATCTAACACTATAAGCTTGTAGTAAGAATATTATACAATTATTATATTTATATAATTATTATGTATTTGTCTAGACTTTTTAAAACTTATTTTAAGTATTGGGTAGTCGTGGGCGGGAGGTTAAGGAACCCGCCTTGTGACTGGAAGGTTGCTGGTTTAATTCCCTGAATCGACAGTAATGACTGAAGAGTCCTTGAGCAAGGCACCTAACCCCCAATTGCTCCCTTGGTGCCATGGATAGGGCTGCCCACTGGTCTGGCAAGTGTGCTTACTGCCCCCTAGTGTGTGTATTCACTAGAGTGTGCGTATGTGGGTGTTTCACTTCACGGATGGGTTAAATGCAAAAGACAAATTCCTCTGTGTGCAAACACAATTGGCAAAAATTGGTTCTAATCAGGCAATGACTGGCCTCACCTGAAATATCTTATTAAAAGTCTTAATTTGCTTATTTTAAGCATTATTTCTTCAAATACACAAAATTATTTTGATTATTTCTCAGAACAAGTAAAATGATCCACCACTGGAATAAGGCACTGAATGATGCATAGGGGATGATTTAGACATACGTCTACATACGATGTCACTGTCCAAAGAACAACATGTATCTTCATTTTTGTCTATTTTTACTTTTATGCATCATTTGAACACAGCAGCTGACATTTACACTGTGTGAAAATTTCATGGTGAATCAACCCACGTAAATGGCCTACGTAAAAGTCTAGTTCCATTGACTTACATTAAAACTAATGGGGTTTTCCCCTCTCTTATAAAGTTGGCTTTTTGCATACACTTGTTTTTGGATAGCGACAATATGCTAATTGGTGGGCTACAGCAGTCTCAGTGAAAACCGGAAAAAGCAATCAACAACATTAGAAGTAAGAAGGAAATGGTGTACATTTGGCTGAACCATCGCTTTAAAGCCCCTCCCCCAAGAGGACACAGTGTTTCCCCCTGTGACCTTGAGTGCCTTTTCTGGCTGCTGCTCAGCTTCAGGCACGAGAGGAAGCACAGAGTCATCAAATATTTATGTGGAGATCTAATAAGAGTGCCGCGGGTTCAGAGGGCTTGCACTGAGCGTGCTCAGAAAAGCAGCGACTCAGCACGGGCCCCACCCACCACCCTCCCTCCTTCAGTCTGTCAATCAATTCGCCCCTAAGACAACAGCCGCCTCACCACCGCTTACTGAGAATCAGACTGCAGTCTACATACCACCTGGTAAAGCCTGAAAGACTCCATAAATGCAGAGATAATCAATGAATGCAGTCAGTGGTTTCCTCAGCTGATGTGAACGGAACACTCTGGAGTTTATTAGTCTAATCTCTATCTGCTGCATTTGTAGCATATGGTCGATTACCACGGACAATCATTCCAGTGTCTTTTTCCTCTATTTAGAAAAGGACAGAAAACTCATTGACTCCAAATTTATGACAGAAGCAAACTGGCAGGTGTTTCGGAATGCTCCATTAGTATCCCATTAAAGGAATACTCAAGGGTTTTTCAACCTAACCTCTGTCTGCTGCATCTGTAGCATGTAATGCGTTTCCATGGATGAAAATTTCAACATGTTTTCCTTTACTAATACTCTATTAAAGGAAAACTCATGTGCATTGTATAACATATCCCCTGGCAATCAGGGGGCGTCAGGTTGGCTCACTATTCCAGCGTTGTCTGGCTGCTAACTTGCTCACCATATAGACACTGATGCTACTTGGAATGACAAGAAAATGTTTGGTTTAACACTTCTTCTTCTGGAAATGTATTTTTCTAGTTTAGCAATGCAGTCTTTCATACATTAACACACCCACTCTGTTGTCTTTGGTTCAAGAAATGAGTAGCAGTTCACTCTTTCTACCATTCTCCTGGGGAAATTGGGCAAATGTTCAGATTTACAAACATGCTACAGCATACTGCAAAGTTTTTCAGAGGTATGCTAGGCATAGTTACAGTTTAAGTAACAGAATGAACAGTACAGCGCCGCCTGAAGGCAGTCAAGTGTGGCACCTCTTATTAGTTAATAAAACCAAAGACAGAAGTTGCCTGTTTCCTGGGTGAAGCAGCTAAACAACAAGCTTTCCCTGAATTTTACCTGAGCATCTATTATTCCCTAACAGACATCATAATGTCATCATAATTTAAATAATTTACTTTCTGGGAAGTAAACTAAGAACTCAGAATTTCAATTTTGAGACATTCAGGAGCTTCAAGAGGTTAATTAGAGGTTAATTAGAGAGTCTTTTAAGCCTAATATACTAATATATAAGCCTAACTACTGCATCTGTAGCATATAGATGATTACCTCAGACAATCTTTGAATAGATGTTTCCCTGTAATAATAGCTAATAATAGCTGGTTTGCTTTCATACATTCAATTCAATTTCATGCATTCAATTCAAACCACGAATCGATTGCATAATTCCATACTAGCATCACCTGTTTGCTGCTCTTTATTATTTTCAGTGACACGACATTATTACACTCACACGACATTTTACACTGTAAGAGCACCTGCAAACTACAAGCCATTCTCATATAATCAGATTTTTAGACATGTGACACAGTCAGGGAAGTGATGCGATAAGACAAAGCAGTCACATTACAATATGAACCATTTACATAACACCACAAGCGGCACTGAGAGTGGATAGTGTCCATACGTGCAGCAGGCCACAACATTCACTGGAAGTGAATTCAATGGAAACATTTTGAGATGTTTGTCTGGTGTGATCAACTATATACAAGAGATGATGCAGGAAATGTGGAAACAGGGAAACACAGAAGCGACTGTCTGAGGTAATCATCTACAGTATTTGCTATAAATGCAGTAGATTTATTTTACAGAAATTCTAGAGCATTCTCTTTATGGAATGTTTGTGGAGTATTTTGAAGCACCTGCCCATTGGCTTGTTAGGAGTCAGTGGGTTTACATCAGGTTTCACACTTGACCAAACAGACTGAACTTGCAGAACGAGCAGCCCTGTATCCGGAGAAAAACCCTGTGTAAAAACGTCCTGAGACTTACTCTGGATCTGTTGCTATTTGATCTCTGGCATACAGAATTTGATCATTCCAGACAATCATTTCTCCACTTTTCCCAGTAGTCAGCAAACAAAACAGAAAACCCAATGACTCCTAACAATCTGATGGGCAGGTGCTTCAAAGTAAACATTCCATTAAGAGAATGCTCCAGTTTCTGTAAACTGACGCTACTGCATTTATAGCAAATAGATGATTACCTCAGACAGACGTTTCCCTGTTTCCACATTTCCACATTTCGCTGTATCTGTTGAATGTAGTTAATCACACCAGGCAATCGTTTCAGAATGTTTCTACTGAATTAGCAAAAACACAGAAAAGAACAGAGTACAAGCATGCTTACAATACAAGTCAACAGACATTTGCTTAGGTAGTCTCACACCACAAATCATGATGTAAACAATTGGGACAGTCCATCGCAGATATTAAAGGGAACATTTTCTGATTTTATGTTTTTTCTCTTTCTTTTAGTGCGTTATGTGCCTTTTTGTGCATGTAAACATTCTGCAACGTTATAAAGCCCAAAGTACACGCCAGAGAGAGAAACTCTCCCTCAGAAACCACTTTTCTCAGCTGTAAGAAAATGAAGAAATTCCAGCCCATTCTCTGTTACAAGGTGACATCATCTCATAACACAATCCTTACTGCCTGCCTACCATTTATGTTATTCATATCTAAATTATTTTTTATCTTTTTTTCATTTTAAATTCTTTGACTTAAAGCTTACATTCCCACTACCCATACAGAAACCTGACATATGGCTATGTCACATGTGGGAATGGCTTTTATCATTAGTGAGTCAGGCATCTATTTCAAGATATATGTACATATATGTTGTGTACATATACATAAGTATCAAATATTGAACATATGCATAATATTTGGATCATACATACAGTAATGTAATTTTTGACCAAGTATAATATTTTTGTCTCTTTTATATTATAATATATTGCATGTTATAAATATATAAGAATATTTTTGTCTCATTTGTTTAATTGGGATTTTGTTGTAGGTCATATTTATGCAGATCATAGAAAATTCTAAAGGGTTCACAAATCTTCAAGCACCACTGCGTATTTCTAATGTTTGTATAAGTAATAAATGAATCCATATGTGTATGTTTTCTATTATATGTTGTTAAATGTGTGGGTTACACATATATGTTTTTATATGTTGATTTATGGCCAGTATTTATACGTCCCATATTTGAAAATGAGGAATATGTTGGCATACATGTCACAAATACAAGTTGGATATAAGAAAATTCAGTTATGCTAACATATGTAATGTATTATAAATCCATGTACTGACATGTATCATATTTTGGCAGGCATGGCTTCTATTATATTTTGAGCCAAAAAGGAAACACAGTGACAGCATGCTGTAGACGTAGCAGATACCTGTATCTGGCTTAGATAAACACTGATGCAGAAGCTATTCGTTAGCACACACAATACAAATTTCATAGTGAATATTGTTTCTACCACCATGTTGATATGCTCTCATCTCTCACGCTCGCTTTCTTCCCCTTGTCTCTTCCAGTGTTCCACTGTTTCCTTGTTTATCTTTAACTTTGCCTCTGATCTAGAACAAGTTCTGCACTTCTGCTGAGCTAACCAATCAATACACACTATCATTAGCTACTGTGCTGTGTTCTTAACACAATGTGCTTTCTTTGGTTTCGGAAGGCTTCGATTTAGGATGATTAGGGTGTGACTGAGGCTGTTTGTGTAAGAGTGATGCTGCTTGTGAAGCTTGCTGCCGATTCATAATTAAACGCCATGCAGTCAGATGGCCTTATTTACTCTGCTGCTTGATTGCCTTGTGGTGAGAGAAGCTTTTTGAGGCTCAGAGAAGCGCTCATTAAGAGCTGTGTGTGTGCGTGTGTGTTTATTTTGGTGGGGTTGGCAGACTGGGTGTTGGTCACAGAGTTTGTGTATATGAAAGGAAAACAAGAATAGTATGTGTGGAAGTGCGCATGTTAGTAGGCCTTGAGTGCTTGGTTAGGTGTATTTGTTTTATTTATGTTCGTTTGATCCTGACTTTTTTAAAACACTGTTATTTTTGTAAAGTTACATGGTTAATTTTTTAAGAAGTGAAAGAGCAAAACCATGTCTTTTTGGTTACTGACATTTAGATTAGGGTTAGGTTTAAATGTAGCTTTTTTACAGATTCTTACATACATGTGAGACATACTGTAGATGCATTCATATATACAATACACGCAGGACATTTACACATTTAAGGACACATCATCAAAGGAGTAGTTGCACCCAGAAGGAAGTGTCTGATTGCACTGTTATTGGGAAGGAAGATAAAGGTTACCAGGAATGATAAATGATGAAAAATTTAGACTGATAGGGTCAATATTTATTGAGCTAGACATACAGAAGTAGTGTCTCTTAATATGGCTAACGCAACATGCCAGACATTCATTGGTCATCTCCAGTCGTTGTAATGGTCTGTGTGCATGTAGTCCTGCATTGTGCAGCTGTCTGCCAATGGTGCTAGCGCTAACAGGATGAGTCATGGGGGCATCACTGCTCGCTGAATGTCCCTCCATACCCTCACCCTACTGACCATCACCCCCTTAATAGCCCCCACCCCTACTGACCACTACCCTCCATACCCCACCATACTGACCCATACCCTCCATACCCCCACTCTACTGACCATCACCCTCAAACCCCCCACCCTACTTACAAACACACAATTAATGTGTTAAATAGTATAGTTAAACACATATGCACACACAACACACACAGAAGTCAGCACAGACCTCCTGTCCATCACAGAGAAAGAGAGGAGAAAAGACTACTCTCAGCTGCAGGTATAGGGTGTCCTCCGCTGAGCTGAACCATGCTGCAGAACACTGTGTTTCCTGGGTCTAGGAGGTCTCATTTCTCTGCATTTTGACCTGATTTAAAGGAGTAGGTTTTTAAACCTTATCTCTGTCTACTGCTTATGTAGAGCATGGCTGATAAACACAAGCATTTAATTTGATGCATCCCCCATAACTAGAAAACAACAGAAAACACTGTCATTAGGATGATGCTGAATTCTTTGATTTCTATTCCATTAATATCCCAGAACATTTTAACATAACTACTATTAGCATAACCCTAACCTTAAGCTTAACCCTCAGCATAACCCTTAGCATAAACGTAACCCTGACTCTAACCTTCACCTTAAAATCTGATTTAGCATATTACATCGTGGGGACCAGCTTGTGGTCCCAATGACTGAATGTATAAACAGGTTTTGGTTGCCACATAGTGTCCCGATAGTGTCCACTAGTCCTTGATTCAAGACAAATCAATTTGCTATTTGGACCATTTAGCTCTGCCTGCAGATACTTTTTGCTAACTGCATAATATACAAAACCTACTTTTGTTATATAGTTATTATTATTATTATTATTATTATTACTACATGCAGATAAAGATATCTCCCTTTTCCCTCTTTGTATTCATTTGGACATGACCACTGTCCTTTACATTTTGTAAAATTTCATGATATATATAATAGACATGGGAACATGGGACATACTATTATTGCATGGTATATGTATAAGAACCCTTGACCCTTGACACTGTATAAAAGTATCTGTCTGTCTGTCTGAGTGAGTGTGTGGTGTTACGTGTAGTGTGTGTTTGTAACAGACCCAGTCTTGATTTACTGGTGTCTGTCTCGCTTCCCTGAAGCGTCCTTGCTTGTCTATTGGATTTCGAGGTCAGGGTGAAGGGTCAGGGAGGTGTGTGTCTGTGTGTATTTTTGCTTGTATCAGGTTCCAGGACAGGAGGGAGGAGGTGTGGACAGATCCAATAGCATAACCTCTAGATAAGTGGTTTTGTAGCTTGTAAATTTGAGCTAATGTGGCCTTCAGTCGACTCTCTGTTAATACTCATTGCACACTTCAAGAAGCAAAGGGAATTATCACAGTCCTCTTATCTAGCATTATATCTTTCCCACTCCTTCCTTCTAGACGGTGTTATAGGTCATTAAAAACAGAGACATTCTGTTTTAAAAAGGTTACTAAACTTTTCCAAGCAGCATATATCATTACATATATCATAGTATGTATTATGTGTTGTATATTGGGCATTGTATAATACTGTGTATTGTTTACTGAAGATGTGTTTTGAAGATGTGTATGTGTCGCTTCAGAGTAGTTGGGTGTGAAATGCTCCATTCAGGAAACTTTAGAATTTACTCACAGTGGTGGGAAAGATTTCAAAGAGGACCTATTATGCTCATTATCAATATTCATAATTATATTTTGGGGAATCTATTTGAATCGATATACAAGCTTAGATGTTCCCAAAACACTATATTCACACAACATATTGTATATAACACAATATGTGTTATATGTGCATTTAACTAAATCAGTTTTTCTTATACAGTATGTCTGTATTCACCCTCTGTCTGAAACACTCCGTCTGCTAGAGCTGCTGTGTCTTTAAGGCCTGCCTCATTATGAACCCAGTATGCACTGATTGGTCAGTTTACCCATTCTGTTCTCAACCACCAGAGCATTTCCTGGCCTCCAGTAGAACTTCATGTGAAGGCTTGCCTAGCTTGTCGGTAGGCGGGCAATGAGGATTGTGTTACGGAATGATGTCACCTGTAACACAGTAAATGGTTAGAATTCCTAAGAGGCATTTCAGGCAGCTGAGAAAACTGGTTTCTGTGGAACAGAGTTTCTCCCTCTGGCGTGTACTTTAGGCTATATCACTTTGCAGACTGTTTACATGCACAACACACTTAAGGAAAGAGAACAAGTGAAAAACGTAATAGGTTCCCTTTAATGTCTATAACACTGACACACATAATAGAAAGTATATCACATATAATGGAAAGCTGTTACACACAAAGGTCAGAAATGCACTGCCTGAGACATTGTTTTATCAGAATTTTGAAATAAAGCTTAGGCCTCATACATTTTTTTTATTATTTGTTCATGGTGGAGGGGTACATGTGGGTGTTGTGAGGCAGAATAGTTCTCAAAGAAATCCCATCAACAACATTACATAAACTCAGAACACACATGTAGGTGATTTTAGATAATTAAAATTATTATATTTGTGTTGTTGACCCCTGGCTTACCTCACCAAGATTTCTTCCAGTCTGTGTTGGACTCAGACACAGCCCCAAACTTCTGCCTGTTCAGTCGAGCCTTTGGTACTTAGTTTCCCTGCTAACTGCTAACACCATATAGTGCTTTCAGTCTTTCTGTCAGAGCTAATTGTCGGTGGGTTATTTCTTTGGTGGAGCTGAGCTACTGCCCAAACTCTTTGGTCTAATGTGGAGCTTCTGCCCATCCTGTGCACTGTGCATACCGCTGCTTCATCTGCCTCGGGTGGGTGCCACTGCCTGCCTGCAATGCTGACCAGTTTGCCAACCATGGAGCTTCTTCATGTTTTGTGCTATGAGGGGGCTTCACCTGCATACCCATCTGATGATCCTGCTATTTAATCACAGACTAATCAGACATTTCTTTCTCTGCCTCAAAAGATACTAAACACGTCTCCTATTCTTTCTGAAAGACTATCATCATAGTCTTCCATCTAACAGTTATCCTGTTCTGTGACAACATCTGTTATGAAAAGCGCTACATAAATAAATTTGACTTGACTTGACTTCTTACCAAGAAATCTGACTTGGTTTCTCTTGATTTTCCCCTTTGTATTTGTCTTACTGCACAGACACCAGTGACCAATAAATCCTTTGTATAAATAAACTGAGAGAGAGGGAAACAGAGGGAGAGAGAGATGGTATCCCACATATTTGTGGATTTGCTGATGTCGTCTTTGATCCTCCTGCTGAGCATCAGCCATGTATATGGCGCCTACACACTCCTCAATACCCTACAGTGGTGCACTTGTGTTTATGCAAGGTCAGGAGGAGAACTCTCCCGAGAGACAAATGTGACAGAAATAAATGCTGAGAGAGGGAAAGAGGGATACACAGAGAGGTTCTTCCTCAATGTGAAATCAGCAAATTGCCTCCTCAGCACTACCTGACCGTTTGCAATATTATGATTGACAGGGCTCATCACATGGAAAGTCTCACCTCAGACTAGGAAAAATCAAAGAAAAGCACCCCCTCAACTATGAATGTGCACTTGGAAAGCCAGCATGGTGTTCTTAACTCCGAGCTCTGAGTGTATGATAGCAAGTCAACATGGCTGCTCAAACCCAGTGGCGGACGAAGTACACAAACCATGTGCTTGAGTTAAAGTCAAGTAGAGATAACCAAGGTAATACATTCCCCAGTAAAAGTAGACGTTCCTCCCTTTAGACCTCCACTGGAATAAAAGTACTAAAGTATTTGCCTTTAAATGTAGTTAAGTATGGAAAGCAAAAGTAGCGAGATTTATTATGGCTCTAATGTCCTATTATCATTTCTGGAACAAGACTCTTAATCAACTCATTTTAGGTGGAAAGACTCTAGTGTCACTCTCGGTCCACCAATATTTCAACCTCCTGAGACCCTGCGTCCTCATTAAATTTCTGCTTCTCTGTACCATGATACGCCATTTTTTTAAAACGTTGACCCCTTGGCCTCATATGAGGACATTGTTTTTTGCCAAAACAACTTCTTTTGCCAAAACAACTTCCTGTACAAAGACAAAGTTTAGGTTTTATACTTGTAAGGTCCTACTAATCACAAATAGGAGAAATTAAAAATGCACACCAAGCTAAAGTGCGGGTCTCAGGAGGTTAATAGAATGTCATTAATTAGTCTGACACTGATCATAAAGCACAAAACACTGAAGGAGAACCGTTTCCATTAGCTAGAACCTAGCTCTGTCCAACAGGTCAAAACAAGTTCCAAATAAAGTGACCACTCTGTCCTGATTGGTGGGCTCACCTTACGCTTCTTTTGGTTTGACAGCTTACATTTTTATGCACATATAAGTCAAAAGGAAAGACAGATTCTTCATAATGTAGTAAAAGATATTTGAGTTTAAAATGTAGTGGGGTAAAAGTAAAAAGTCACCAGAATGGAAATACTTCAGTAAAAATACACCAACACACTACTTAAGTACAGTAACCAATTACATTCACTGAGTTACTTTCCGCCACTGCTCACACCTTCAATAGCAACAAAGGACCACAGCTTTCATTGAGGCATCTGTGTTTTTTCTGACCTTCTATCTTAAGCACCTGAAGAATGAAAATTAATTCCAAGCTGAGACTTCCCAATGAATGCACACCACCAGCATTCACGCTGGTCTCTTGTCACCTGTTGGTGCTTCTGAACTCAAGCTAACCATTTGTTTCCATGATTTCACTGATGCCAAACACTAATCAGATGCATTCAAGCTAAAAATGAAATGAAAATCACACAGAGAAACAGTTTAAATGTGATCCCTGCATAGTGCACCAGTGACTGTGCAGTCAGTGTGTGACTTTGTGACTGCGGCTGTCAATTTGCGGCAAAAGTGCCTCCGCCATTCCTCTATGTTTGGCTGGAACAAATATTTAGAAACCAGTAAAGGTGCTGTTCCACAGTAGTGGAGATAAAGTCTTGTACCACACTGCTCTATCCCCATTGGTAATAGGCCCTTTTCACATTCCCAGGGTCTCACTTCCGATTGTTTCAGTTACCAGGTAATTTGGCTTCCAGTCAAACCAAAACAATTGGCACAGTACAGCATTTTTTTGTGTAGCTCATTGCCACAAATGCCAACATAAACAGCCATGTCTGGAATTTCATCAGTTTCCAAACAGGCACTCTTTAAGATCAAAATGGATCCAGTCAACACAAAGAGTCAGAGTCCTAAATTTAGCGTAATTGCTGGCGTTCATGTCCGCAGCCATCACTTTGCTTATTGCAAAACTTACCATCCTATGGCTTCTTTTGGAATAGCCTCCACAAGTCCAAGATTCAAAAACCTGTATTTCCAAAAGTATACACGCCTTGGAACAGATATTAATAGTCAGCATAAGGAGAAGAAGTTCTTTCCACCTTAAATGGCACACAGGCACCAGACACTGCAGCAGCATTTAAGGATTTCTGGTGGGACAGAATATTTGAATAAGAAGCCAATTTTAGCTTCATCTGAAGTTCAAAGCGTTGTTGTATAATGATATTACAAAAGAGGCCGACCTAACAAAGCCCCACAGCTGCAGATTTAAACTCATCTTTTGGTCAGTGCTAGCAGCTGATGTCTTTGATTAGCCAACTCAATAAGGCTGCAGCAACAGCTCTCTCTTCCCTCCTAGTCATAACTGTGTCAAACAGTATTAGTGCTTTATGTAAAAATAGATTGAAAAAAATAGTTGTGCCCAGAAGGAATCAACCGACAGGAATGAAACTTAACGATGTATTGCGTGCCATACCGGTCGTGCGGATATTACCATGGCACACTATGGTGGCAGTGGATAGAAGAAGGCACACACCAGCAACATGAAGGATCTGGGAGATCTACATGGAGTGGGAGAACTGAAGAACTGTCCCAACAGCCACAATTGCGGACATTCAGCAAGCAGTGATGCCGTCCATGAGTCGCCCTGTTAGTGCCAGCACCATTGGCAGATGGCTGCACAACGCAGGACTACATGCCCATAGACCGTTACGACGACTGCCCTTAACACCACATCATCATCACCAAAGACTGCAGTGATGTCATGCCAGACTGTCATGGAGTGACTCATAATGGGAGCGGGTTATCTTCAGTGATGAGTTCCGCTTTTGTCTTGGTTATTACGTGTCTAAAATCTGTTTCCTTCACATTATAGCAGTTTAATGTGGCGTTGCTATGATGACCAGCTACACTGGGGGAATATTATATAATGTGGTGGGAAAAGAGCTTAAAGAACCATCTAGTTTCAGAAGGCAGATTTGTCAACAAAAGCATATTTTAAGCAGGTAAGCCTGTCAGTTGACATCTATGTGGTATTGTATAAATATGGACTTGGCTTAGTGGAGGAGTGCCATCTGCTTAGACCACCTGCTTTAAGAAAGTCAAAACTTCTCAATTCGTATGTGATTAGTTTTCACTCTTTATGGCGAGTCAGAGAGAGTAGACTGTCTCCATGGCATATGATAAATAAATGAATTTTATTTCATATTTTTTGTCCTGTCCTCTTTTCCCTTCAAGCCCCTGTTCATGCAAAGGCCGGTTTCTAGCAATCTAAGACATTCTGTTACCTGTAGCAATGGACAAAAGGCACACATGCAGACTGCTAATTGTTGGAGTATATGGACAGACTATATGTGGATTAAGGGGAGAAATCATGTGAATTTGTTTTTCGCCAACCTCTTGCTGTAAATACAGATGCTTATTTTCTGTTGTCCTTCCCTAATCCTGTCTTTCCCTATCTCTCTTCTGCACTCAGTTTCTGCTTGCTCTTCATTTGGTTTATTATTCAGCACAGGCAGTTATGGATCATCTGTGAGTCTATGTTTATTAATTCATCCACAATAGACACATACGGTTCAGCTTCAGCAGAGCTCTCTGGCCTGTTTGAGTGCTTTCCATGCTTTTCACATGCATGTCTGAGGGGAAAACGGCTTTCCTCCAAATTTCTTTTCTCCTGTAATCTTCTCTGATAATCCATTCACATAATCTGTTCAGACTGTCAGTGATGGGAAAGATGCGTTCCTGTGTTTTTCCCCCTCTGGTTCTGCCTTCCCTCTTTTGTGCCTCGTCATATGTTTGTATGACTGAAGCTCCTTCATTGTGTTTGTCATTTAGATTTGTTACTAATACTGATTATTACTGTATAACACATTGAAGCAGCACAAACAAACTGCCTGACAGTTCATGAGCAAGTAAAACAGATTATTTCTTTTTATCCTCTCCTTTTTTCTTTTCATTTCTTATTGCCCTTCACTTCTTCCCTTCATGTCCTGCCCTGTCTCGTCTCTCTTTTCTTGTCTTTTTTATTCTTAATTTTTCTTACCTTCTTTTTGTTTTTCTTTTATTTATTCTCTTTGTTTGCTTTACTTTTGTTCTATTCTTTCTTCTTCTTCTCTTTTGTGTTCTCTTCTTTCTTCTATCCTCTTTTCTCATCTCCTATTATCTTTTCTTATCTTCTCTTTTGTTTTTCTTTGTCCTCTCTTTCTTGTGTTCTCTTCTGCTCTCTTCTCTTCTGCTTTCTTCTCTTCTCTTCACTTTTTGTACTCCTCTTCCTCTCCTCTCTTTATTATTTTCTTTGTCTTTTTTCTGCTCTTCTCTCTTTTTATTATCTTTTCTTGCCTTGTTATTTCTACTGTTCTTTCCTCTCTTCTCCTCCCCATCTCTCTCCTTTCTGCCTTATGAGGAAGCGAGGAGCAGTATGACCCCCTGCAGTAGAGGTATGACCTTGAATAGATGGTCAGATTTAAGTGCTGGTGTGATTTACCCCATTTGGATGGAGGGATATAAGGTGGGGGGATGGATAGAGATTGGATTGATAGAGCTCTCAGTCGGAGGAGTTGTATATGAATTAAACATGAATTAAACACGACTCCATAACAGCACTGGAGACACACGCTGCTGTGTGAGAAGGTGAAAATAGGAGTATGTATTCGTGTTCTTTCTTTTCTCTGTCTCTCCCTCTCTCTCTATGCTACTCTATGTGTATTTGTCAGTCTTCCTTTTTTACTTTCTATTTCTCTGTCTCTTTTCTCCATCTCTTTCTCTGCTCTCTCTCTTACTGCCTTTGTCTCTCTCTGTCTCTCTCTTTGTCTCTCTCTCTCACTGTCTCTATTTCTCTTTTCATTTACTCTCTTTTTCTTTTTATCATATTGTATCTATTTGTCCCTCTCTCCTTTTCACTCTTTCTTTTTCTGTCTTAATTTCTTCATCTCTCACTCATTGTCTATATCTCTCTCTCTGTTGCTCTCATCTTTTTATCTTCTCTCTTGCTCGTTCTCTCTTTCTCACTCTTTCTCACTTGTATCTATTTTTCTCTCTCTTCCTGTCTCTCTCTCTATTTCTCCTTCCCTTTCTCTCTCTCTCTCGCTCTCTGTCTTTCTCCCACACTTTCTTCCTTTGTCTCTATTTATTTTTCTCTCTCTCTTTCTCTCTCTCTGTACTGTTTTGAATACAATGTGTCTCTTTTCCCTCCCTCTCCACACTCACACACTATCTATACACTCGTTCAATAACTCTCTGCTGGGCGAGTGAGCCAATCAATACTGATACAGCAAGAGAGGAAACAGTAGAATGTGAATAGACCGGAGCCATATTAGACAAGAAAAATGGAGAAGCAGAAAAAGAACACGTGTCAGGATGGAGTATATAGGACTGAGCTGTCATTATATCCAGTATATAAATATTAATATATCATAATGTATTTTTAGTATGATATATTCCTGTATGGGAAGAGGTGCAGCATGAGGTGGGAATGAGAATGAGAGAAAGGTGTGAGATTCCAGAGAGAAAACACCAAACATGTGAGGAAAGAGAGCGCTTACTGCTGTGCTCTCTAAATACGACCTGCACTCACACCTTACCGAGTGGATAATGGGCTGTTTATGGGGGTCTATAAGTAGGAGGTTCACCCATCAGGAGAGAGAGACTTTAAAGATGCCTTAGAAAATATGTATTCAGTATTTAAATCTTTCTCTGGTGTTCTACATTGAAGGTATGTGACTTTGGTCAACCAGAAGTGGCTTTACATGCTCAGTTACACCCTATGATTTGGTGAGCTCATGAATAATTAGATGAGTTCTGCTCTGATTGGCTGATTTACAGTGAGACACCGTGATGATCACATAGAAGCAACATGAAGAAATAGACATAAGAAAATGACCCTCTGTATAAATAAGCTCCGCCCTTATACTATTTAGTTAGCTATGTTAGTTACCTGAGCTCCACATCAACACACAGTAAATTACAGCTGTTCCGTACTATGAACCTTTCAGTTTAAGATGATCTGCTTCAACCAGCACACAGTAATACAATCACACAGCATGGCTGCTACTTACAGGTTACTGTTGGCATTGTGAAGCTAATAAAGGTGGAACTGCTCCTCTCCTCAGTCTCTTCAGTGTAAATGGTTCCAGGACCTGTAAAAGTTTTAGCATTTAAGATGGAATGGAAGTTTAGATTAAAAAGCTGGTGAATGAGGAAAAACAGTGTTTGAGGTTCACGGTTTGTCAGTTCTTTGTACTAAACGCTCCTTATTCAACTATGAAAATGTCAGAACAAATTCTTTGATACCTCTAAAACACTAAGAGAGAGAGCTAAAGAGAGAGAGATAGAGAGAAAGAGAGAGAGAGAAATAGATAGCGAGAGAAAGAGAGAGAGTGAGAGAGAAAGAGAGAGAGAGCAAAAGAGAGAGGGAGATAAAAGAGAGTAAGACAGAGAGAGACAGAAAGAGAGAAAGACAGGGGAAGAAAAAAACAATGAAGAGAACAAAGAGAGAGAGATACAGACAGAGAAAGGCAAAAATAGCAGGGAGCAAAGAAGACTGCAGATAAAGGAAAGAGAATGAAAAAGGGCCACAACTGAGAAGAAGAGAAGAAAATGACTGTCAGTGTCCTTCTGCCCCCTGTCTTTCCCTCCGTCCTTCTCTTGCGCTCCCACTCTCTCTGTCTGAGCAGTTCTTTGTTTACCTCCTGAATATACGTCACACATTCAAACACACACACACAATCTTGCCCTCCCAGATGGTGAGGGCCACTCACACCTCCACACACACTCTCCACGTTCACAGGCCCAGCGTTCTGTTTCCTGTATCAGCAGAACAGGTCAGCTTTTCCAGCACCATCTCAATCTGTCACAGCTCGCAATTCGCTGGACATGCAGAACTGACACTGTCCTCAAAAAGCAGAAGTAGATACGTCAGTAAGAACAATGTTCTCAGTGTTTAATCATTACAGGAGGGGATAGAGGCAGCTGAGGCTGTGAAAATGGCAGAAGCACAATGCAACATATATTAATATATATTATTGCAATTTTAAAGGAAAAGTTAAACTCTGTTGCATCCCAAACTCTAACTGTATTTTTCCTTTGTAATTCCCAAACTCTAACTGTTTTTCACCTGTGTATTTCCCAAACCCTAACTGTATTTCTTCTGTGGGAAACGGGAAACCGACTGCTGATGATTACAATTATATTAAAGAAGGATTGAAAGAGAACTCTGTCAGAACTTGAAGCTTTCTGAGGATGTGAGCGAATTTTCTGCCACTGTATGATTATAATTTAGCATTTGAGATGTAAACATCAAGCTGGACCTTCTTTTTGTGTTATTACGAAAAGACGTATGAGTTCTGAAAACTTCTGCAAGCTGAGGACACTGCCTTTTAAATTATCGTGTCAGGCTTGACAGTAACACACAGACAATATATTTTAGGATGTTGTGGTGCAGTAATGCTGTATTTAACAATGTTAAAGTGAAATGTTAAACAGGCAAAAACTGTATCTAACACGGTTTGGCCTATTTAAGATAAAATTAATTATAAATAAATAAATATGTTACAAATTTGGCTAAAAGAAAGTCTTGGAAATGTATTAGCCTTCAAAAGGCTAATTAAAAGTGTCTAAAAATTGTCTGGAAAGATATTAGAATTGGAATTGGCTATAATAAATCATGATCGGTGTATCCATTTTTGGTCCACAAACCAACTTGAATTCCATTCCAGTCTAAGCTAGGTTTATGGTGGTTTATGCTGGTGTGGTACTGGTCACCCATTTTGGTCATGCTAGCTGACCATTGCACTAGCTTCCAAAGCACAATATATGCTGGTTTTGCTGGTGACCAGCCATGTGGGTATATACTGTTTTTTTCTAGCAGGGTACTGAGTTTAACTTCTCTGCTTTGCCTCCACTTGAAAGCAACGTAACAGCAACATGGGCTGGGAGCCAATCTGGTATCCATTACTTTCCTCGTGTAAAACCCCTAAGCAGCTGTTTCTGCTCTGTCTATCCTTCACTTCCGTCCCTAAGTGTTAGCATCCCTCACTCGCTCCATCTCCTCCATTTTTATCCACTTCTCAATGTGTTTAAGTTGTTACACTCAAGCTGTAGTGTGCCTGGTTTCACTGGTTTCAGCAGTTTGCTTACGTAGTTTTGAACTAGAACTATGAGGCGAATGTAGCTCTCCACTTGATATCATGCATATGCATATATATATATATATATATGCAGTAAGTTTTCTTTACTCGTTAGCTACATTAGTAAAGATTAACTAAGTTTTGATATAGTGCGACTTAAAACGTAAAATATGATTTTCATGTAGAAATTGAATAATTGCAGGCAATAAATGAAAAAATTAAGCAAATAACACCAACAATTATTAATAAGCTATGCATCTACACCAACTTGCCACTTCAGTAGGTACACCTATTTGTTTCTACACTCGTCCATTTTATCAGCGCCACTTACCATACAGGAGCAAACTGTAGTTCTGCAATTACACTGTTCTACTGTAGTTTATCTGATTCTCTGCATACTTTGTTAGCCCCTTTCACCCTGTTCTTTTGTGGTTAGGACCCCCACAGGACCATCTCAGAGCAGATATTATTACATTGACATTGTTAGTGTATGTGGTGCTGGTACAAGTGTCCACTCACTGTCCACTCTGTTAGACACTTCTACCTTGTTGGTCCACCTTGTAGATGTAAATTCATCAACAATAGCTCTGTCACTACACAGTGTGTGTTAGTCATCCTCCAACCCTTCATCAGTGGTCACAGGATGCTGGATAGTTTTGGTTGGTGGTCTACTCTCCTACAGCACTGTTGTGTCTGATCTACTCACACCAGCACAACACACACTAACACACCACCACCACATCAGTGTCACAGCAGTGCTGAAAACGATCAACCACCCATATAATAATCCTGTGGGGGTCCTGACCATTAAAGAACAGGGTAACAAAGTATACAGAGAAACAGATGGACTACAGTCTGTAAATGTAGAAATACAATGTGCATATATATGATAAGTGGAGATGATAAAATGGACAGTGAGTGTAGATACAAGGAGATGTACCTAATGAAGTCGCCAGTGGGTGTATATATTGAATGTGTGATCTGAATAAGTATGTGAACCTCTAGAATTATCAGTTTGGTATAGATTTTATTGAGGTCAAGGGGGATCAGTCAACAATTAGCAGTTAACAGTCAGGTGTTGCTGACCTTACCCTGTTTAAATACACCTGCTTTCATTAACCAGTATCAAACTGTTTACACATTATCAACCTGTTTACATCATCAGCCTTTACTATCAACGTCTGCTTTTTACCACACACATTTGTTAGTGCATGCATGTCTCAGTCAAATGAGATTTCTGAGGATTTCAGGGGGGGGGGGGGGGGGACATTTGCCAGCACTCATTAAGCTTATTTCTGATGAGTTCAGACTTCAATAAGCCACTATCAATTAGACTGTGTACAAATGGAGGACATTTAACACCACTGTTACTCTTCCCCGGAGGCGTATAATATTCTGGGAGTTCGCAAAGCACCCCAGGGTTACATCTAAAGATATACAGGGCTTTCTTTCACTGGATAATGTCAGAGTTCATGAGTACACAGTCAGGCAAACACTGAGCAAGAATAGTATGTATGGAATGATAGCATGGAGAAATGCACTACTCTTCAGAAAGAGCATTTCTGTCTGTATAAAGTGTCTGGAAGAGCCAGAAGACCACTGGAATATTTCAAAGTGCTAAAGACTTCACAAACTTTCAAGCAGCGCTGTATTGTTTCAAAAGAAAGAAAGCTCCAGGTAGAACTATTTTGAGCGTCTTTATCCAACCTTCTTCCCCCCTTGAGGAAAATTTTACCGTCATAGAGGTTCAGAGGAACTTAAGATGCAGCTGTAAGGCAAGAAAAAACTGACCCCAGAGGAGGAATTTTTCATGTTTTGGCCCATGTGGCCCATTTATCATGTTTTTGCTCTTTCCTCCTGCAGTTCATTGTTGTACTCCATTACTGCATGGTGCTAATAGAGAACAGTGGCTATATAGCACTGCAGTGCTGTGGCTACTAGTATTTGCAGTGTTTAATTTCACTATGAAGGCATTTAAACATGCATGCTTGTGAATCTGGTCCACTTTATAACTGTGCCGCTACCTCAGGGTTTACTACCAGCTCCAGACAATTTAAATAGGTCATATTTAAATATAACTCTCCTGCTTATCAACAACATAAATACACAGGGCGGAGAGTAACAAGTTTTGGCTATAGCTGCTGTTCTTCAGCACATTATTAAATATGAAGTGAATCAGGGACAAAGCGGTTTCCATCCAGTGCACTTTTGAAGATGGTCTCCAGCACTATGTGTGATAAACATGCTGTCAGGTAACCTCTAAACACATTCCCACCTTGCACAGCTGATGTTTAGTCTAGTGTTTTGCCACCTGAATGTCATTAAATGTACTCAGAGAGACACATTTGCACATAGTGTCTTTAGGTTAGTATGGCGGAGTAGTAGAGTCAGTAGAGTTAAACTGGTTAGTGCTGGGAGGTAGGAAGGCTGAGGGCTTTCAGGGGTGTGAGAAGCTTGTTTTCCAGTCTCTGATTGGATGGCAGTACAGTGTTGTGTAAACATGTCTGCATAAACTGTTCTGCCTCAACCAGCAGACTCTTAAAAACAGAAGGCAGCTGCTTCAAGCATGCAGTTAAAAAAGATAACAAGGGTTCTGGTTGTCAGATATGTGGCATCACTGTCTGGAACAGCTCATCTTTCTCGTTTAAAGGCTTCAGTTTGAGTTTCATCTTGAAAAAGAAGTTTCTTTAATAACATTTTGATGCAAAAACTGACAAATAAGAAAGTAAACAGCCAAGTAAATTAACTGAATATAAGTTACTGTAACAATGTTGTTAAAGTCAAGAATTCTGTTTTCTGGTGATTGTGCATGTTTGCAACTATGCATTGCCCAGTCCATTCCTTTGGTGTTACAGGACACGGTGGTTCACATTCTGCAGCTGACACATGCAGCAGATGTTTCTGAAGAAAACCAACAACTATTAGAGAGTCTACTATTTGACTGGCCAACAGTGTACACAGATGAAATGGGACATACTGATGTTACCCAACACCAGATCATCACGACAGATGAACTGCCCATCTGCAAGAAAGCATATAGAGTTCCTGTGGCAAGACAGCAAATTTTCAGCCGAGCCGTTGATGACCTTCCACTTCTCCATGGGCATCACCGGTGGTCTTAGTGCCAAAGAAGGACAGAGTTATGTGGTTTTGTGTGGACTACCATGCTCTAATTGTCAAATTTGTCCAATTGTCAGCTTGAACTCCCTGAGTATACAGAAAACTGTGACCAAAAAGGGACATTTTGGTCTCTTGTTTTGTCTTCTTCTAATAACAGTGTCGTGATTTAGTTCCACTTATAGCTGTTTTGGTTGTTTTGGTCAAGTTGTATGTTTTGCTGATTTTCTAAGTGTAAAAAAAGTTAGTACATCTACAGAGAAATTTTATGAAATGTGAAATGTTACAGTTTTTTTTTTGCTTAACAATGAATAATACTGTAATAATATACTAACTGTGCAAGGTGGCACAGTGCATAGCACTGTTGTCTCACAGGAAGAAGGACCTGGGTTCAGTTCTCCGGTTGGGTGATCAGGGTTCTGTGGAGTTTCCATGTTCTCCCTGGGTCTGCATGGGTTTCCTGCCACAGTCCAAAGACATGCAATCAGGTGAAATGGAGATGCTAAATTGGAGATGCCCCTAATGGGAAATAAAGATGAAAAAGATAATGGGAAATAAAAGGGAACTCCATTTATAGAAAGTGCCAAGTAGCATCCAAAAAGTATTCCAACATTTTCCCACTTTCCTGTTGTTTCTGTCTTCCATCCTGGCCTGCATAATATGTGTTCACAAAGATGCTTGAAACCATTGCCTGCTCCAGAAAGCAAAGAAATTGCCAATGTAACGTTGTTCTCCACTAATTGGTCTGTTAGACAGAGTGTCTGTCAGCTGCCTCTGATAAACAGGAGCTCGACATGGCCGCCTACCTCCAAAGAGCTGCTGGTAATCATTCAGAAGCTTGTTAATCTTCTGCTGTATGTCTGACGAATATGTTTAGCATTTTCTCCATGCACTGCCTGCAGTGCTGTTATTAAAGGCCTTTTCTTCTGCTGTAAATGTCAGCACTTTGTGTAGCAAAGATGTAGTAAGAAATAATAATGGGAAGTCAATATTAAAATGCTGTGCTATGAGTAAGGCGTACATAAAGCCTGTGCTGTTTTTTAAACCTTCTGCCCAGTCTGCTTTGGCAGATGTGTCAGCGTACACAATGGCAGGGAAAATGTGAACACGTGCCTGTCACATAGCCGGAGGTGCTTCTGTCTCAATGCTGAATTATTAATCTGTGTTATTTATTTACTTCCCTCTGTGCATCTCAGTCAACATAAACAAGGCAGACATGATGCTAGCTCTTAAAATCTCAGATCAAGAAGTCTTCTAACTGCCAGGTTCAGTTTTTTGGGGGCTGCAAAACACCGCCAGTGTGCAGCACACACCAGGTTCTCTGCTAGAAAACTTCTAGTTTGTTCTGGAGCACCTGAGGTACTGCGTCAGCCATTCCTCTACTCGGCCCAATTCTGTAGACCATAAAAAGGTCATCAGTCTGGATAATATTCTTGCACCAAGACAAGCTGATCCTGATTCAGATGTTTTCCTGTTCACACTGGGCTGTGTAAATATAGAGCGCACTATCCATTTCAAATGATATACAGGTATGTGAGTGAAAAGTCAGGCTGTTAGCACTGGGGTATTTTTTTAGAGCTGAACATGTAGACTAAACAGAAAGTTCACCAACTTCAACTACTTTAAGATCATAGTCTACACCACTTGCTGGTGTAGCATGGCTGAAGTTATGTGAAGGGATTTGCTGCCAACATTTCCATTGGCCCGTTCACAATACTTCGACTTTCATACAAATATAGTGGCGTAACTACTAGAGGAGTGGGTGGGGAGGGGCAATCAGTCATACAAAACCTTTATTATAAAATATTGTAAAATACAATATACACTCACCTATGACCACCACATAACAACTGAACTCTGTATTGCTGACCACATCAAGATAACCCTTTGTGTTGTTAATGGAATAATCTGTTGAGTGTACTAAATAAGATCCCTATTCTGTTTAAACTGATGGGCTAATTACCTTATCGTCTTAGGCTAAAAGATAGCAAACATGCTAAATATCTCTTGCATTAAAGTATAATTCACTGTAAAACTGCAGTAAAAACATCTAAAGAACATTTTCACTTAAACGTCACTTGAATATCATACACACTTCATAATGTCTGTTTTTAGCTATGCTCTGCACTGTTTGGCTGCAGGAACCAGTATTTAAATACTGCACATTTTTTTATATGAATTAACACAATTGAATCTGACACAATGGTACCCATGACTCAAGACAAGATTACATTTCTTAACAATATACCTCACCAGCTTCCGTCACACTCAGAACTCTTCCTCTCACTCTCCCTCTAATCCATTAAGCAGCTCACCCACAGAAACTTGATGCCTTACAGTCGGCAACATAATATATTCATTCATTATTTATACTTCTAAAATAGATAGTCTGACATAAACATTTAGGTTAGCATTAGATATGAGTTGTTTGCATTAAGAGCTTCAGCTTCTTTGATTTATAACAATAGAGAGTAAACAAGCAAATTCTATAAAAAATATATGTTTTGTCTGCTTAGCGTCATATCATTTGTAAATATACACCCATTCCCGACATTTAGGCCCTCAAGAGAGTCGAAAAAAGTTGGGACAGGACAATTTGGTGTTAGTAATGAGGTAAAATGATTAAATAATGATCCAGGAGCATCCAGGAAAGGCCGAGTCTTGCTTTAGAGCAATGATGGGCTGACGATCAACAGTTTGCTAACAGATGTGTGATAAAATGAATAAGATCTTTAAAAGCAATGTTTCTCAAAGAAAGACGGGAAGGGATTTGGATATTTCACCCTTGACAGTGTATAACATTTAAAAGATTCAGGGAATGTTGAGGAATTTTAGTGCGTAAAAGGGCGCACACCTAAGCAAGGTGCTCTCCAACCACTCAGACCACACTGCATCAGGAACCCTCATTTATCTATAGGCCATAGAACCACATGGGCTCAAGATTAACCCTTTATTTATTTGTGGATGTACATCCACAAATGCCAGTTAAAACTTTACGGTGCTGAAAGGAAGCCTTATGTCAACTGTGTCCAGAAGCGCCGTCTACTTCTCTGGGCTCAGAAGCATCTGGAATAAACCATCACACAGTGGAAATGTGTATTGTGGCCAGACAAATTTATATTTCAGATCTTTTTCTTTTATGGACATTGTGTGCTCAAGACTGAAGACAAAAGGGACTATCCAGACTATGGGGTCAGTGTGGCAAAGGTAATTTACACTTTGATGCACCATTAACGCTGAAAAGTACAGAAAGATTTTGGAGCAACACATGCTCCTTCAAGACGACATCTTTTCAATGGACGTCCTGCATATTTCAACAAGACAATGCAGAACCACATTCTGCCCACATTACAAAGGCACGGCTGCGGAATAAGAAGGTGAGGGTGCTGGACTGGTCTGCCTACAGTCCTGACCTGTCCCCAGTAGAGAGTGTGAGGTGCATTTTAAAGGCCCCGTACTGTTGCACACGTTCAAAAAATGGTTAGCAGGAAGAATATGACAAAATTACACCTGAAACATTTCATCACAGAAAAAAGAATAGCAACATTACAAAGTGTTAAATGAAAAAAAAAGAGAGAGATCTGTGAGAAAATCTATGAACACAACATCTGGTAATTTGCTGTTGTGTTGTTTTCATGTAATGCAGATCAAACAATAGTTTATAAATAACAGTCATTTGCAAAAATCCTGAAATCCCACAATACTAAAACATCTGCTTGCATGTAGTGAGTAGGCATCAGCGCCGGCTTCCTATGTGTCACTATCTGTCTGGGTGAGTGACTATGGAGGAGACAGCCCTCTACAAGCAGTCTAAAATAATTGGGTCTCCTCTCACAGGCCAAGCTGTCAGTCATGAGCCTCTACCTGCAGAACATCTCACAATCTAAGGCTCACCACCTATTACTATCTCCTTCTGTTCTTCAGCTGCCATTAAGAGTGAATTCCAAGGATTTAAAAAAAGAATGCTGCATAATTCAGTAGCTGAGACATAAACAAAGCCAGTGGTTTTGATGTGGAATGTTCTGTCCTAGTGAAATGTATTGATTCAGATTTCTTTACAGCGGTGGTGATGGGAACGAGACAACACCATGTCTAGAACAGGAATATATTAGAAATGACCAGTGAACCTATTCGTGTCTTCTGACTTTTTATATGGAATATTGGTTGCACAGACTTGTTGACTTGCCGTGTTAATTTTGTTAACAAAAACGGGAAACTATTTTTTGATGACCTAAACTGGACGAGTACAAAATAAAAAATAACCCTGAAAAATGAGAACTATGACAAACTGTATTACATTTTCATCACTGAATAAAAACTAAACAAATCACTAATCATGCTGCCATGATCAAACATGTGGCATAAAAACAAATTTAGGTTGTGCTTTATTTAACTTCCTTTAAAAGCGTTAGCTTGAAATGCTATGCTAGTTATTAGTTAATGTTGACAGACAAAGCAAAACTGGAGATAGGATATTAATATATTTGAATTACAGTATAAAGAACATATTCACACGTGTATGACAGTATGTAAAATGCTTCTTCGTCATTTTTATTATATGAAGAAACAACAAATTTGCCTGAATTTGCTAACTCTAAGGCCCAATCCCATTTCTTATTTTTACCCCTACCCCTTGTTTTCAAGGGTATCTGAGTAAACTAGGGGAGTTACAAGGGGCAGTGGTTGAAATCTTCCCCCTATGAAATGGGACAACCCTTCAAGAACATGATACGTCATCAGTTGTCGTCAGCGGCTTTTATGTAAACAGATGAAAAGCATGGGCGCTCATGGTTCATTCACAACTACAGTTTTACACATCAATCAATCTAACGAGTTACCGAACAAAAAAAGAGAACGCAAATAAAAAACTACATTACTTCATTGACAGGCTACTAGCGGTGCTCTGTAGGTGACTCTGCCGGTCTGCAGTGATAGCAGAGGAGGGTACAGTTCAGCTCCTCACTGCTTAAATACATTTAGAGCATCATATGCCTTCAAAGAGGGGGATGACAATTATTTATTAGCGCTACCGAGAATTCTTCGGTGATACGAAGCTGAACTTAGCTTTTTTAAGCTAAGCTTAGCTTCATGATCGAATTTCCCAGTTCCACCTTAAATGGTGCAGCAACCTCAGGTACCAGAAAGTAACTGCTGCACCATTTAAGATGGAACGGGAAATTTCGCTAGGTAGCGACAGAGTGTATTACTAGCGATTTTATGCGTCATGAAGAAAATGACCATAAAATGCTTTTACAATGGTTATCTTGCAATACAATGTTTTTTTTAACAGAGAAAACACTTAAATTGATGGGTCTCTTTGGTCGCTTGTGCAGCCATCTTGCCGATGATTCGCAGGGCCTTCTGGGAAATTCCTCATAACACTTCGTTTGGAGTGTGCCTCTGAAAAATCTTCGTTTGAAGGGCCGTGTAGCCCTAACACTACCCCTCCATCTCAACACCAATCGGGACAACCCTACCCCTAGACATGAACGCGCAAAACGAAGGGGCAGGGCTAAGTGTTAGGGGCAAGGGGTGAAATTGGATTGGACCTAAGTGTATCCCAACAGGGCACTTAATAATAACACTAACTAGATTATGAGTATGCAGTGTGTAGTATATTATAAGTGTCTATAAGCTGAGTATCCTCAAAATCCACAGTCGATTTTTGAGTACGGTGATGATGGACACTATTGTCCCACAGTCCAACAGGAAACGGAAAGGGAGGTGTTAAATGTGAGTTCAACCCAAATCTGTCAACAGCCTGTAAAAATAAACATATTCTACTTAAATGCATTCATTTTTAGCGTTTAGTAAGAAAAGTTCCACCAAAGCAGAGTCCTTCAAAATCCAGAACCGCTTACTAACTTCCTGTTAGCAAGAAACATTGTAACAACTGCTACATTATTATTTAACATGTAAACACATTGTTGTTGTTACATGTTTACTTAACCTTAGTTAAGCATTGTAATTGTTGTTAATGTATTACTTTGTATTAACTAATGCATTACTTCATGTTAGTTAGTCAATACTTAATGTAAGGTGCCACCCAAAATTGAGATGCAGCCTGTGTTATACAAGCTAAACATATTAAATATATAAGTGGAGAGCTGGAGAGAGAGGAGGAGAAGGACAGTATGCCAAACGCAAAGATCAGTACATACGATATACTGTGCAGTATTAGTGTGTAGTACATAACTGAGATGCAGCCTCCATTTTACAGGCTGAATATACTAGAGAGATGGGGTATGGTAGAGCGGGAGAGAGGAAGAAAAGAGAGTTTTGTGGAGTTTCTTTTTTTACAAATATAATTCATGTGTGGTTAGACAGGAAGCATAACACCCTATAATCCTGTAAAGGTTAAGTTGGTTATTCTCTTTTTTGCTAAGCAGCTCTTTAAATTTCTCTGGCTCTCTGGGCCTCCATCATGGGTAAGCGTCTCGGCAAGGCCACCTAGGTTTGTAAGACTCTGGTGTCCATGTCTCCAGTTCCCTGAAGTCTAGCAATGCGATCCATGGCTCACTGGAAAGGCCACGTCAGGTTCTACTGATCTGCTTTTGGCTTCATTAGTTCTGAAGTCAGATTTTTAAAGTTGTTTGTTGCAAAGCATTCCCCTCTCCTCAGTGAACAGTCAACGTTGACTTCAACATCACATAACTATCTGCTTTAAAAATCTGAAGTACACTCATCATCAAAAAATAGTTGTCAGATTGTTTTTCAGTATGTTGCCTAATGCAACATGCAACATGTCTCGGCATGGAGTTGTAGAGGTTCCTACTGGTGTCCCGTGATAATCCATTCCATGTAGTTTGATTCTTTCTGGATGCAACTATATTTTTGATGATGAGTGTAACATAGAAGATATTCTGAAATATATAATTTACTTGGGTCCTTCACTTTACCCTGCATTGAGGCCATAGCAATGAATTGGGAAGGAGCTGAGGGCTAAAAAGAGGATCTTCTTCCATGTCATTTGCTACAAAGTGTAGAGTTTTCGGGGGAAGGACGTCTTGGAACATATTTCAAAATTGTGATTACTGCCTTGGACTGCATGTATCTCTAAAACATGAACAGGTTAAAAATATGTTTATATTAGTCTTATCTCAAAACTACTGCAAATAATGCCTCAGGCATCTGGCATATCTAACCATTTCATATAATAGCTTTCAGTAAGGGAGTTTTCAAAAGCGTTATATACTTCAGATGCCTGTTTCCTATTAGCACCACTGTGAACAATTCCTATGTGGTAATTTCCTCTAGAAGGGAGCATTCTACATCGGGACACACCAAACTACTGCGTTTACATCTTAGCTACTCATTTATGCACACATTTTAAAAGTGCCTGAAATTCTCCTTCAGTATTCATATTTTTATGTGCTCTGCATGTTGAGGAATTAAAATAGCAAGTTCATGAAAGGCAGATTCTCACAAAATACAGAATATAAGATCACAGTGTTGAGCCTGGGAGAGGTAGACGCCCTAAAACTTGCGTGCCGGGTAAAGAAAAGCTGTGGGCAATAAAACTGAGATGAAATATATGCATTTTTCACTCTGTTTCCAAAGTATGAATCGGATGAATGCTGTAGAAAAAAACATTGATAATTCCTTCCCTGCACTTTCTGATACTAGAAGACTCTTTTTATACATGGGAGAGAAAGAAAATACTGACAGCTGGATTCTGCATCAGCTTTACATGATCCTGGAATCCTAGGAACCTGTTTATTGTCTGATGCAGGGGTCCTGGAGGGGCGACGTTCAGCACAGTTTGGTGATTAACCTGTTCAAACACGTCTCATTGCACTCATCTGTTAAGTGCCAGATGTAGTGGCTGTGTTTGAGTAGGGAAAATACCACACAGTGGTGGCATTGTGGACGTCTGGGCTGGGGAGCAGAACGGTGGCCTGGCGGTGTTTTCGGCGGCCTTCCAGTGGTAGTTTGAACAGTGGACGGTAGAGGAGGCAGTGAATGATTTGAGGGAGTGCTGCTGCAGATGCTGCGTCCCCCCAGTAGCATTAGGGCTGACACTGTAAGTTGCAAGGAGTTCCACGGCACTGCAGAGGAGGAAACAGTGCTCAGGCTCTCTGCTCTGGCACAAGGAAGAGGATGCAGCTCTGATGGACGACTGGCAGTTCGCCAGACAGGCAGCATGTTCCTTTACAGGGATGATGGATATTCCAAAACACCTGCTGCAACGTGCCCCACAGACTCTGCTTGGACTTTGTGAGGTTGCGGGGATGGCTGTCAGAGAAGGGGGGCTACATAGTGACATGCACAGGCTCCTGGTAGCACTGCGGCTGTGGTATTAGAGAGACTGTTAATAAAGTTGTTTTTGCCTGGTGAAGATAATGTGCAACAATGTTATTGTGCTGAGCTATGTGCTGGTTAAAGGGGTTGTGTATGTATCATGTATGCACAGTGAGTGGTTAGAAGTGACCTTCCTGCTTCTCTGCTGTTGTGTGTAAGTTCTTCCCTGATGTGCAATAAAAGAGCATTTGCTCATCTGCCAAATAATGAAAGTACCTTTCCAAAAAGGTAAATTGCAATGCTATTTGGAATGAAGATAAAGGTTACCAGGAACAATAAATGATAAGGTCTAAATTTAGACTGATATGGGCAATATTTACTGAGCTACACATACAGAAGTAGTGTCGCTTAGTGTGGCTAATGCAACATGGCAGATGTTTCGGCATGGAGTTGTAGAGGCTCCTAATGGTGCGCTGTGATAATCCATCACATGCAGCTTGAATATTCTCACTGTAGATTTTGTGGTGGGGAGGAGGTGGAGTGACATGGTGCTGACCACAATGCCTCCACACACAGATTCGTTGGTTGTCTCCACAAAGACAAAAGCAGGACACTGAAGATGAACCACTGCCATTCTGAGTCTCTCCATGACAGCCTGGCATGACACCATTGCAGTTTTTGACGATGGTGATGTGGTGTTAATGGCAGTTGTCGTTATGGTCAGTGTGCATGTAGTCCTGCGTCATGCAGCCATCTGCCAGTGGTGCTGGTACTAACAGGATGACTCATGGCATCACTGCTCGCTGAATGTCTGCAATCGTGACTGTTGGGTCAGTCAGGTAGAGCGATAAGGTCTGTCCTTGTTTACGCCAAATGCGTGGCCAAGCGTGAAACTTGAATCGTTTGCATGTCTCATGATGTCAAACCTACCCACCAAATTTCATTCCTGTCAGTTGATTCCTTCTGGGTGCAATTATTTGTGCAACTATTCTTTTGATGATGAGTGTATAACTGACAATTTATACTATAGAATTACATTGAGAACATGTCATTATTCCTTTGCAAACTTAATTATGGTAATGTTACTGCCCTAAAAGGGTTAATAAGTGACTCTGACCTGCATAAACTCTCATGTCACTTATAAGCAGTGATATCTTGTTTATGGTAAATGTGTAAAACCACATCTGTATTGAACATATTTGTGCAATTACTTTGCAGATACAAGGAGCTCTCCATGGTAATTGGTTTTTAGAGAACGCCTGTGTTGTAGCTGATTTGGAACAGATGGCGCTTCGTTTCCTGCCTTGTCATCTGAGAGTAACGAAGCTTGCTTATTTGCATGCCACCGAACATCATGTGGTGCTGTGGTTGGCGTTCCTCAAGCAGTTAAAACCCCAAAGCTGATGCTTCCTCCTAGGCAACAATGGAGTTCCTGTGAGCGTCCGCACCACTGATAGAGCAGTGCTGAAGCAGAAGTGAGGCTGTGTTTTGGTGTTTGTGGCCGTTTGTGCACTGCACGTGTTGTGAAATTATGTGTTACACAGCCAAGCAATAAAACATCATCAGCCCAAATTATGCGGTGTGATGTATGAGAGCATGTGAGAAAATAGAGCGCTCAGGAAAATACAGTGTTTAGAGCTTATTCCCAGATCCCAGTCGCAAACACACAGACGTGTTCTACACATAGAAATGCACAAACATACAATGCTGTCATAGCCGTGCTGGGTCATAGCTACGTGTCCCATGAGTCTCATATATAAAATGTAAGTAATGATATGCCCAATGGGTATGATATGTATTTAAGTACACATGTCCCATATATATTCTCTCTATGCAAGTATTTCTATATAGGTTATTTGATTATATATATATATATGACATAAGCATGGATGAGCCATATCACTGACTTACCCAACAGCCACGATTGTGGACATTCGGCAAGCAGTGATGCCCTTCATGAATAATCCTGTTAGTGCCAGCATAATTGGCAGACGGCTGCACAAAGCAGGACTACATGCATACAAACCGTTACTGCCCTTCACCACATCAACACCTCTAAAGACTGCAATGCCAGACTGTCATGGAGTGATTCAGAATGTCAGTGGGTCATATTCAGTGATTAGTCACACTTATGTCTTGGTGGAGACGACCAACGAATCTGTGTGTGGAGACACCGTGGTCAGCGCCAAGATGAACTTTTGTTTTTCTCATACATCACACGTCCAGAAAGCCTGGTGTCACTCCACCTCCACCCCTACCACAAAATCTGCAGGAACTGTCTGAGAATATTCAAGCTGCATGGGATGGATTATCACGGGAAACCCTTAGGAACCTCTACAACTCCATGCTGAGACATCTGGCATGTTGCATCAGCACACTACTTCTGTATGTGTAGCTCAATAAATATTGCCCATATCAGTCTAAAATTATCATAATTTATTGTTCCTGGTAACCTTTATCTTCCTTCTGAATAGCATTGTAATCTGACACTTCCTTCTGGGTGCAGCTATTCTTTTGATGATGAGTGTATAAATAGAAACATTTAATAGGTACACCTCACAAAGGTAGTCTATCTGATTCTCTGCATACTTTTTAAGCCCCTTTCACTCTGGTATTCACCTGATGTGGTGGTATGCGTTGAGCTAATGGGAGTGTACCAGGCACAGCAGTGCTACTGGCGTTTTTAAACACCTCAGTATCACAAAAACTATCCTGACCATTAATGAACAGGATGAAAATGGTCTAAAAAGGTATGCAGTGAAGTAGATGAACTGTCAATGAGTGTAGAAACAAACAGTACTTACTGATGTCGGTCGGTGTATATACACTGACATGCCAACAGTTCTGGGATAGCAGTATTTAAAATGGATTATGAAGTGTTACCTCAACAGATGCTTTGGGAATGTCCACACCTGTATAAGTTGTTATATGTGTTATTTTGAGAGTGAGGTTGAACACTAGCCAGCGTAGTCACGTCAATCAATTGGGCTCATGTGGAGTGAATGTGCACCATTTGTCAGAACTCTCCAGAATGCTATTCGAAACAGTTCCAAACAAACAGAGCTTGACGGCACAGTGCATTATCTTGCTGGAATATCCCATCATTCTGGGTGTACATAAAGTCTATGAAGGGCTGCAAATGGACGCCAAGCAGTGAAACGAAGTGGGCACTGGGTACCATGACTCAAAAGATCATGACACATGTTAGTCATCTAGGGTCCGGTTAGCAACCTCATGAGCCCAGGTGAGGCATTGTGTCCAGTGTCGTGGTGCTCTCTGGTAGGTTTTCTGCTCCCATATCCCATGTAAGCTAAAGAAGGCTGCCACTGCCACTGGTTACAATCAGTAGGCACCCGTGGGCAGCCACTGCACTCTCCACAGATAATGCTTTCTATGACGTCTTCCTGGTACACACAAGACACTGAGGATTGAGGAATGTTAAATGCCTGCATTTTGGAAATGTAATGTCCAATCAGTGTGGTACTCGCTATCATTCCTCGTTCGAGCTCCAATAATTCACATCTCCTTGCCATGAGCGTACTGGCCAGTGTTCAGCCTTTCACACTAGATAAAATGTATACAGGTGTGGGCCTTCCCAAGCCGTCCCCTGAGAGGTGTTCAAAGTCTTGTGTGTGATTGTATGTAAGTCTTTGTATGTGATAATTTGACCTGAAAACAACAGACTCAATTATAATGTAAGGAATTTAGAAATTCAGTAATCATACACACACATACATAAACACACACACGCACACAACACACACAGGCGTACAGATATCTGGAATGTGTTGCTCATTAACAGCTCTCTCTCTCTCTCACTCTCTCTCTCTCTCTGTCTCACTGTCAGTATGGTCACTGAATTATGCATCTGGGAACCAAAGTCCCAGTCTGACGCAAAACTGTCTGCACACGAACGCCATTAACATCTACTCTCTCTCTCTCTCACACACACACACACACACACACACACACACACACACACACACACACACACACACACACTCTTGCTCTCTGTCTATATGCCTGTCTATCTGTCTGTCTATCAGTCTATCTATCGGTCTCTGCTCTCGTTGTTTCTCCCTCTCTTTCACTACTTCTTTCACCTTTCATCTCCCCCTCTCTCTATATCTTCTCTATCTCAGTGTTTCTTTATCTATCAGTCTCTCACTTATTATCAGTCTCTCTCTTTTTGTTCGTCTGTCTGTTATTTTGTCTTTTGTTTCTCTCATTGTCTCTCTTCATCTGTGTGTGTGGAGTACAGCATGTGCACCAGGCATCTTATAATGAAAGGTTGCGGGGACATTTCTTCCTCTTGGGGAGGAATGTCCCCAAACTTCACAGAAACAAGACTGTGTATGCCTATGTGTATGTCTGTCTGTGTGTGTGTGTGTGTGTGTGTGTGTGTGTGTGTGTGTGTGTGTGAACTCAGTATGTACTGAACTGGAAGGTGCCTTCTCACCATACACACACACACACACTGGGCCCACCCTTCCTGAAGAGCATGTTTAGCCCCAGGTGTCCCCTGGAGCGATCAGTATACTCATACATACTTAAAATCAGAGGAAGGATAATCAATGCCTTTTGCTCTCTCTCTCTCTCTCTCTCTCTCTCTCTCTCTCTGTCGTACACAATTTCTTGTTGATACCTCCCCCTGTCTTTCAACAGTATCATTGCTTTAAATCCAGTATCCTTTTTTACCTCTTAAATCCTACAGGTGGGTATATAGGGCCCACACAATCCTCACTCTCATAACATGCATATTAATTTCACAGTAAAGTGAATAATTCAGGAGATATTTAATGATATACAATGGTGTAAAAATGTAAATAAAATGCAAATTATTCAACCAAATTAAACAATTACATTATATTTAATAGAAAAACAGAACAAACACAACATATCAAATGTTGAAACTGAGAAATACTGAATGGCTGTGATGTTCAGGCCCTCAGACAGCACTGCATTGAAAACAGATACGGTTCTGTAGTGGAAATCACTGCATGGGTTCAGGAACACTTCCCAAAACCATCATCTGTGAACACAGTTCATTTCTGCTCCACAAATACAAGCTAAAACTCGAGCTCATTTAAGATGGACTGAGGTGAAGTGGAAAAGTGTACTGTGGTCCGACCAATCAAAAATGAAAATTCTTCTTGGAATTCAGCTTACAGAGTGTACTTAAAAGGAGAGGTGATGAACACAGTATTGAACATCAATCTGTCCCAACTTGCTAAAACATGTTGCTAACATCAAGAACTCATGGACGTCGCATCCTCTAAAAAGAGGTAAAGAGGAAAGAAACCATCCAGCTAGTTTTCAAGGTTCACAAGCCAGCATCTGTGATGGTATGAGTGGGGGCATTAGTGCACATGGCATGGGTGACTTACAGAACTGTAAAGCTTCATTTAAGATGAACAATATACAGAGCAACATATGCTGCATCCAAAGTCTTTTGCAGGGAAGGTCTTGCTTATTTCAGCAAGACAATGAACCACATTCTGCACATATTACACGGCATGGCTCTGTATTAAGACTATCCGGGTGTTAAACTGACCCGCCCACTGGTCGCCGGTCCTGAATGGAATAAAACCCTGTACCTCCAAAACAGTTTACAGGAGAAGGTGGAATATTCTTTACTTTTACGTATAATGTTATAGTGAGTTTTTTCCAAGTGAGTTTGGACCATTTATGTCGGTCCTTTTATCATGAAATGTAAACACAATGTAACAGGCCATTTAAAATAAGACAAAACTGGAGATGAGGAATTGTTCGTGATGTGTGTTCACCATCTGAGAAAACAGTGGAGTAATGACATAATTGAACTGAAGCTTGGTAGAAAAGCCTGTCTTTTATCTGACTTCCCTTTCATTTCCTTCTGTCTTCCTTGTTTCCTGTGATTAAGTCTCTGTTCCCCACTCATCCCAGTTTCTCCAAACATCTGTTTGGCCTTTCTCTCAGTCCTTCAACTGTCTATTGTATATTGTTATTATGTGCTTTTATCTATCTATCTATCTATCTATCTATCTATCTATCTATCTATCTATCTATCTATCTATCTATCTATCTATCTATCTATCTATCTATTTTTCTGTCTGTCTGTCTGTCTGTCACATCATCCTATAATGTAACTGGTCCTGTTGGATGATGCTTGTTATTTGATCTGAGGATGTTCTGTTGGGTCAGTGAACATGTTCCTCTTACTGACGTGTGAGTATCTGTGTGAGGTTCTCCAAGTTCACTATCAGAGCAGGTGGAAAACAGAAATAGCATTACAAAGTTCACTTGTGTTACTTGCATTGCATGATGACAGATTCTGTTGATGTAATGTGTTCTTTATGTGTTGTTATAATGTTCCTTGAGATGGTCTATCTGTCTGTGTGTGTTACTAAGAGACCCGTCTGAAAGTCTGACCTCTCCATGTCCTGCTGCAAGGTTGAATAAGTTTTACAGAACCACAACAACAACCCCATTCAATCTAATGACCACTGATTTTGTTTAGAGCTGCTACATAAACAGTTTAGAGTTCTACAGTGCCAAGCCGAACTACGCTGTTACAGCTAATCTAAACTAGCGGAGACTGAATTAAAAGCTTTGCTCATTTACACGATTACTAGACAAAAACACTACACAGAGAAGTCTTAATGATTTCTAGGAGTGAAAGAAACATCATGCCATCGTGTTTACTTCCTGATTTCAGTCAGTTGTCAGAATCAGAAACAGGGGCATGTTAATGTGCATAACATGCTTCAAATACAGCCTTACATCTGGGTCCAAGCCTCTACAGCTGTGGCTCTCATCTTTTCAGCATGTTGTGTCCTTTGTTGTTTAAATCGATCTGAGTCCAGAAAACTATACAGTTGTCAAGAGAAGAGGAAATGACTATACTTGATAAGCTCTCTCACTCACTCTTCTGAACTTCTTAATCACAGGCGGTGTGGGAGCCTATCCCAGCGCCTGTGGGCGGAAGGCAGGAAACACCCTGGGCAGACCGCTAATCCATCGTAGGGCAGACAGAGAGACAGACATACACATTCATTCACCATTAGGGGCAATTTAGCATCCTGTCACCTATTCACCTGACCGCATGTCTTTTGACTGTGGGGGGAAATGCACACAGACACAGGGAGGACATGCAAGGTCCACATAGAAAGGTCCGCAACACCCCAGCAGATCAATCCCAGGCCCTTCTTGCTGTGAGCTGACAGTGCTACCCACTGTGCCGCTGTGCCACCGAAGCACTTCATAAGCTGAATTACAATTCCTAAACCAATGAAGAACAACAACGTTTGGCACCATTGTGCTCTATCAATAGCTAGCTAACGTAGCTAACGTTAGCACCCACAAGCCAAACTGGTCCTAAGTGGATACCCTGGATATAGTCTATGGGTTTAATAGGTGTGTCTTGCTATGAACCCACATCTTTGTGGTTCAGTTGTCAGGCTAGTCGGGCTGACCAAGATCGCTAAGACTAGCTATCCTTGCCTTACCTGGGCTTCACAGAAAAGGGGTTCTGATGTGAGAGAAAGCAGGAAACACCCTTTAAATACCATAGCCAATATCAAGGGCCACAAAGGGCCAGTTTGACCTTGCAAATGGGGGCTAACGTTAGAGCCTACTGGCGCCAAACCTTATTCTTCACTGGTTTAAGAATTGTAACTTTTCTTTCTTGTCACGAGGAAAGCATAAGAATGTTAACTGAATAGGGTAGACTTTTAGGACTATTCAGACAACAAGGAACACAGAACTATGTGATGCTGAAAAGATGAAAGCCTCAGCCAGCGCAGAAGAAGCTTGGACCTGGATGTCTTTAGACGCATTTTAGTCCTCAGTGGTGCCTTACTAAAGAAGAATGTGGTCGTAAAAAGGTTTACAGGTTCTACCATGGCTGTTTGTCAGAGTGGAACGCCTTTTACAAGCTTGAAATGCCTGTGTTTAATCTAGAGTGGCCCGAAGTTTTAATAAGACTAATAGCTCTGAAAGTCAATCAGTTTCAGGGTGACTGCTTAGCCCCCTGCACCGTACACAATTAAAAAAGCAGTAGATCAGGTCTGGTATCATCTCTCTTCATCAACCAGGAGAATGAAATGTTTGTATGGGACAGGCACAACCACATACTGATAAAGCTGAGGAGGAGAGTGAGCCAGGAAGCTCTTAAGGATGTGAAAAAATTAAGAAATTAGAGAAAAAAGAACAAAGAACGGAAGAGAACACAAATCGTGTGGAGTGTGAGGATGAGTGTGTGCACTTCAGAGTAAACATGGCCTGCACACACAACTAATCAGTGGAAGTGGTGTTTGTGTGTGTGTGTGTGTGTGTGTGTGTGTGTGTATAAACAGCAGTAAGAGTGGTTAATTTATTAGTGCCTTTGACCTGCCATTTAGACTCACTGGCCTGTGTAAGTGATCCTTACTCTGTCTCTTTCTCTCTCTGTGTCTGTCTCTTCTTCCCTCTTTTTCCTTTGTCTTTCATTTTCTCATTTCCTTTTATCTTCCTTTTTTACTCTCTGCTAGTATTATTCCTTCCTTTCTTGTTTTTCTTTTTCTCTACTTCCATCTCCCTGTGTCTCTGCCCTCTTCTTCTCTCTCTTGTTCTCACTCTCTGTCTCTTTTCTTTCTCTTTCTCTCTGTCTTTTTGTTTCTCTCCTTCAGTTTTCTTTCACCTTTTCTATTACTCTCTCTCTCCCTGTCAGTCTCTGCCTCCTCTCTTTGTCTTATGCTTGTGGATACTTGCCATTCCTCCTCACCCTTTGTGTTTATGAGAATGCATTCTTTAACTGGCTTCATATTTGCCTGTATGCTGTATGTCTGTGCTTGTTTTGCTATCCTTGTGAGGACTACATGTGATAGGACAGCATTATAGTTGTGCCTTAGTGAGCATGTGCTGCTTTCACTCATAAATTATGTGGTTTTTTTTTTTTGTTTTGTTTTTTTGGTTGGGGGGGGCGGTTACTGAAGTTACTGAGGTTAAGGTTTCAGGTTTAAATATAGGTGTAGTATTACTTCCTACATACAGTAACACAAAAATCAATAAAAGTCCTCACTAATGGAGAAGTGGAGACCTTCCTTCCTTCTATTCCATTCTGGTTACTAATGTTAATGAAGCATAGACATAGGGCTAGTATTAAACTTAAACCCTTATTACATATACTGTAGATACTGACTTTTATAACATCAGCTTGTTCCAACCACACATGGTCTGACCAGACAAGTGTCCATGGGCCTCTGACTGCCAGGGGACCAGGGGTCCTTAGACCACAGGGGTTGTTATGACCCGAATGCAAGTGGACAAAGGGCCCCTCATTACGTAGAAATGACCAAATAAATCAATAGGAAATGTGTTACAGACTGACAGTCAGGTTAATCTGGCAAATATTGGAAAAGCTGAGATCAATCTGAGATTGCAACAGATTTATATAACTCTATCAGCAGCGTTAAGGGTTTCTCATTTTTCAGCAGCATGGATTTTAATATTACAGCAAACTTCATATAAAATTCAGGGCTTTTTTGCTTTATGTTTTTTCTTTTTTGTGCTTCATTAAAGCAACTGAACACTCAAGGTTGTGTGCTATCAGTAATAGCACCACACTGTGATGTCATTCATCATAATAGACTCCTGATGTTCTTATGGGACACATTTATTACATAGTACATATAGATACATACACATGTAAGATATGTGGCACCTATATATAATACATATGTACATACCGTATATATATATATATATATATATATATATATGTGTGTGTGTGTGTGTGTGTGTGTGTGTGTGTATGTGTGTATAGCAGAAGAGGAGACAACAACAGACAGAGAGATAGAGAGAGACAGATAGAGAGAGAGAGGGATCATCGATGCATGCTTTACTATGTACATGCTTTTATATCATATTAACATTTATAACAGCATATATGTGGTCATATATGTGTGTGTGTGTGTGTGTGCTCACATACTTGCTGCTGCCGTGTGACTTTGAGAGTCTCTCTTTTCTCTGTTCTCTGCTCCCTCTCTTCTTTATGAGTGTCTTAGAGGCGTGTGTGTGTGTGTTAGAAATGTGCGCTGAATTGGGTCACCTTTATCTCTATCTCTCTCTCTCTCTCTGTGCAGGGTTTGGGGCGTGTTTAATGGACGTCTTTAGATGCTCACATGCAAAAGCTATAGCTCTCTCATTCAATAATTCACTCTCTCTCCCTCTCTCTCTCTCTCTCTCTCACACACACACACACACACTCTCTCTCTCTCTCTCTCTCTCTTCCCTGGCTTTTTTCTCTCATGACCTCTTCATACACCCTCTCTTCCTCTCTCTCTACCTATCTATTAAATTCATTTTAAAGCAAAGAGCTAAGGAGCTTGGGAGGCGTGGCCAAGCTAAAGGATCCTTTTTGCTCGTGGGCTCATGGGAGGCACACACTCCCTGTAACAAAGGAGAGATGTTGTTAATGTCGCTGGGTCTCATTCATCATCTGTTCTTAATAAGGAGCTTCTGTTTACATCCACTCTGTACAAACAGAGTCTATGCACATTCAAGAACAAATTTAAGAACTTAGGAGGATATTGGTAAATGAGGCCCAGTGTTTGTTAGCTCAAAGCTAGGCTGCGGGTTTAGTTGTAGGGATGTAAGTGTCTACCATAGAGGGAATGTGTATGGTGAAAAGTGACCTCCCGGTTGGGTTAACTTATGCATGTGCCTTTTCTGCTGGTGTTAATAAACAGCACTTCCTGTAACAGAAATCACGTGCTGTGGCGCCGGCAGGATTATGTTTCATATTAGCCACAAGAAGTGCCTGTCTGGTTGTAGACTACCCTAACATACGTAATGTTACAAGGACGCAAACACAGGCACTTAAGCAGGTGGGGTTTCATGCATGTTGTGTGTTTTAACTGCCACAGTAATGTAATGCACGGAGAGATTGTTCAGGACCATGTGTTTGCATGTATGTTGACCAGGCACTGTCATTCATGCTGATGTATGTTCCTGTTGTATGTTGCATGTCATGTCTCTCCATCTCCTGTACAAGTGTGTGAACAAGCCAGATGTTAAAATCGGTCTACGTCCTTCAAATGTATTTGTGTATTTGTGTATTAGTGAGTGGAGATGGTGCATGCAGTCAAATGCAACTCATTCTCAAGCATGTTGTTCACTACAAACATAATCCAAACACATGATCGGTTGTCATGATCCTCCAAACTGCTGTTTACATTCCAATGTTTATATTCATACACACATTGAAAGTTAAAGATGTTTTTTCCTTTCTTCTCCTGTCATATATTTGGAGGTTTTGTTTCCAACTGTTATAATTAGGTTGAAGTTATGACATTAAATATGCGTTAATGAGATAGAATTCAGATAGTATATGGTTATAAAAAGTAATAAGCATGAGTTAGTCATATGCTCATTCTCTCTCTTTCTTTTTTTTCTCTCTTTCTCTCTGTCTCTTTGTCTCTGTCTGTTGTTGTCTCTTCTGCTTCTCTCAGCATCTCTGTTCATTCCTAAAGGGCAGCAGGTCACAGTGACATTCACACTGCAGACCTGTCACCATATGGAGAGAGAGAGAGGGACAGAGAGAGAGAGAGAAAGTGGGAGGGAAAGAGAGAGAAAGAGAGAGAGGAGCAGTGCTACATCTCTGTGAAGAGCAGATAGAATGATCAGCTGCAGGTGAGAATTGAGCTTCTTTGAGTGACGCTCACACCACCATGCCCAGCATCATGTGCTCTCGTGCTCTCTCTCTCTGTCTCTCTCTCTCTCTATCTCTCTCCCTCTTTCTCTCTCTGTCTCTCACTCCCTCAGTATGCGTCACTCCATTCCTTTCTCTCTTTCTCCCCCATCCTGTCATCTGCTCTCCTCTTGCCATCTCCTCTCCTCTATTGTGTCATAGGCCAGCTGTTATTGTTGTGGGCAGCAGTGGCTCTTTATCATTCCATCATACCGCTACTCTTCATCATTCCAAAAACATTCAGAAACGTGTCAGGAAAAGTCATTGGTGCTGTTAATATTAGAGGGTTAATTTTTTAGTGTTATTTCATTATTTATTTATTTATTTAGTTATTATGGTTTGAACTTCGCAGTACTGTAGGGGCTTTTGGGATCCGATTTCATAATCTGTACGTGTGTATCTGAGGTCGTATCCCACTTGATTTTCATTACACCATTTGTTGTTAAGTATTATTGTACTGATAGCATAAATGAAAAAAAATGAAAAATGTGCTTACGGGAGCTGAAGTCTGAGCTGCTTCTTTCAATTATCACTCACCTTCTGCTGTGTAGCATATACTGTCTGATTTCTAATTTTCCCTTTAGCTAGCATAGCAGCTCTCCAGTATCCACTAGCCCTACCTGTAGTGCACCTCCATCGATCAGCTGTATCACTCAGAAGTCGGGTCTTGTAGCTTCATCAAAGCCAGATAAAAAGCCGAAAGTCACTGCTACTGACAGTGTGAATGATGGTGATATTTACTAAACTCCTGCAGAGTCTCATACTAACGTAGCACAAGTAAATGAGACAAATGATTTGAAATACAGATGTAAAACAACATTCAGCTCTGTTTGTACCACCTGAAAAGCTGCTGGGTACTGACATGTACATACCACAGGTTTATCCACACGCTGTTCAGGTCTTTGTTTTACATAATAAAGATATTCTACATTTATTTAAGTTGTTAAAACAAGCTTCTTATTACTAATCATATCCCAGCAATTACTAAAATGAATATAATTCAACAAGTAAATGCCATTCAGTTAAGCTCCAGATTCTTACAATAAAAGTAAAGCCTGTTTTTTGTTTCATCTGTAAAGTTATAATTTTAGAGTTTTAATTTTGAGCTTTTGTTCCAACAGGAGCCATAAACATTTTTAATTCTCAATTAACAAATTGTTCATGTACCTGACCTCCGAATCCCCCCTGTCGCATACTATTCCTGAAGAGCAATATCAATGAAACTGTGAAACACAGTGCATTAACACTGCATATAAAAGGTTCACTGGTCTTGGCATTTTCTGCATGTTTTCTTTTTTAATTGCTGCATTTACAATGTTATTAGACAGCTCAATGTACTTGGAGAAGAATGCTAACTGCCCCTAGCAACATGCTGAGTAATGGGAAGAAGGGGGGGGGGGCATCCTACCCACCCCCCAGAAAAGAGAGGACTATTATGCTTTTGTGACCTCCCAGCTACAGATGGCTGTGGCATCCCCAGGGACTGAATTTGCAATCTGCCCAAGATAAGGCCAACACTTGGATAGTTGCAGCACTCGGGAGCCCCACCTCAGGGCTTATTTACATCAGCTAAAGCTAAAAAAAGTGTCTGTTTTTGTGTTGTAGACATGGCAACCTCTGGTTCCTATCACATCCACTGTAAAGACATTAGAGTCATTAAGTTTCTCAGTGAACTACTTTTAATTGCATTGTTTACATCTTATTTAATTAATTGTACAGATAATCTGTGTATTATACGATGTGATGTTAGAAACATATAACCCAATGGCTTTGAACCACTATCAACTATTTTATGAATATAAAATATTATGAATTTTATATACACAACAGGCCTCTTCATTAAGAAAACCTACTTGTATGTACAGTCACTGTTCATTTCATCAGCTCCACTGACCATATAGGAGCACTTTGTAGTTCTACAATTTACAGACTGTAGTCCATCTGTTTCTCTGCATACTGTATCACCATGTTCTTCAATGGTCAAGACCCCCACAGGACCACCTGCACTGCAGTGACGTAGACATGGTGGTGTGTTAGTGTATGTTGTGCTGGTGTGAGTAGATCAGACAGCAGTGCTGCTGGAGTTTTAAACACTCACTGTCCACTCGATTAGACACTCCTACCTTGCTGGTCCACATTATAGATGTAAAGTCAGAGAGGATAGCTCATCTTTTGCTGCCCAGTTTGTGTTGGTCATCCTCTAGCCTTTCAACAGTGGTCACAGGATGCTGCCCACAGGACGCTGTTAACTGCATAATTCTGGTTGACACAGCAGTGACACTGAGGTCTTTAACAACTCCAGCAGCACTGCTGCATCTGATACACTCGTACCAGCTCAACACCCACTTACACACCACCAACACATCAGTACATTAAGCTTTTAGTTACATGTAGACATGTAGACAGGATCATGAGTGAATGCAAATAACCTGGGAACCACAGAGAGTTTAGAGTGGCCACATTATTTATTTAAACTTGCACAAAATCTGTCCATCCAAATAAGCACATATTTCATGTACTGTTCAACCAAAAGGTAAACTGGGTTATCCTGTACTGGCCCATTTTACAATAAAAGGATCCATCGTCACAGCATTGCCAAGCAAAGCAGCCCAATCTGGCAGAAAACAAATCAATCTGGCAACACTGGGCTAGTGTGGGGCAGAGCACTGGGCAGACGGCTGCTATGTTTAGCCTCCAGACCCCGACCTCAAGCCCTGTGGATAACAGGGGAGATTGGACCAGTCTGAGCTAGCGTGTTAGCAAGGATTAGCATTATTCCCTGGAGTTTAGGAGGGAATTCTAATGGGTCTGGGAATGCTGGATGGAGGTTGTGGGGAGGTGATGATGAAGGATGATCAGATTCTTATTATGGCACACACACTCGTTATTTTTGCACATGCTCTGTTTTCTCAGCCTTGAGCGTCAGAGTGATGGAAGTTCATTTGTTCTCTTCCCCAGCCTGCTCTTCCAAATGGGGGCGATGAAAAGCAGAGTGAGGAGAGAGAGAGAAAGAGAGAGAGAGATTTGAATAAAACTCAAATGTTGGGTGAACAGCGAGTCAACGAGACACACGTCTCTGGACTTCTGCATAATGGCTGCCAAAACTAACACTATAAAGCCCTTTTACTAAAGTAAACAACCGCCGCGTCGCAGCTTTGACATTGGCCTGCACACACTTCTGTGCATACAGCCGTGTGTGTGTGTGTGTGTGTGTGTGTGTGTGTTTGTGTGTGTGTTAGTGTGAGCATATTTGCAAACACCCACACACACCTGGCACTGTGCATGCATATGAAAACTGACACACACACCTCTGTCATTCAAATGAGTGTGTATGCACTACTTCCTCTTCTCTGTCAATAGGAGATATACACACACAGTGTTCTGTGAGCAGACGTAATTAACATGTTTAAAAGTGGCATAAATAAATTAATAAAGCAGGTCGATTAACAAACTGAACGCATTAAGAGTGGATTATCCTCACAATATAAATATAAGCACTCATTCTTATCAACGAGCAGTGGAGATGGAGTCTAAATGGCCTTTGTACAGCTCACGGATGGGTGGCCCTGTTCTTCCCTTTGTGGGACCTTCCCTGATTGATAGGAAAATATGGAAATGTATGACACTGTGGGACATTTGGCTGGGCTTTTGCAGAAAATTGGCTTTTTACTGAAAAAGCAGCTTTTATTAGAAGTAAAAAGCCCAAAACTGCTGTTGCAGAGGTTATGGTTAGTTTTAGGTTAAAGGTTGGTATTAATAATTATCATTACATAAAGATGAATGTACATATACAGATGACCTGTACATTTATACATAATACACATATACTGACATTTAAACCAGGTACCCCTCCTTGTATCTTCACTCACTGTACATTTTATCAGCTCTACTTCCCATATCGATGCACTTTGTAGCTCTGCAGTTACATACTGTAGTTCATCTGTTTCTCTACATGCTTTGTTACCCTGTTCTTCAGTGGTCAGGACCCCCTCAGGACCACCAGCAGTGCTGCTGGAGCTTTTAAACGCTGTGTCCACTCAGTGTCCATCAATGTTTTCACAATCAAATATTTTATTCATAATTTTATTGTGAAATCCAGTCACCTGATTTATTTATTTATTTATTTATTTATTTATTTACTATTTGTGTAAATTACATTGTTAACAAAACATTGTATCGTTTATTGGTATGGCCAGCTGTTCTTGGTCTTGTTTGCTGTTACATTTACTTTTTTCAATGCAAAATTTAATATGTGGGTTTGGGCACCCCTAGTCAAAATTTTTATCAGTGTGAATACCCTAAACAAATAAAAGATGATGTGGTTTTCAAAAGGCATAAAGTTAAAGATCAACCTTTTTTCAACATTTAAGGAAAATTACTTTTTTTCATTCTTTACAGTTTCAAAATAACAAAACACAACACACATAAAAGACATCCTGCATTGTCTGTAACCTCCAGAAACCCTGCAAGTATCACAGCTTTTAGTAGTAGCTAAGAGTCTTTCAGTTCTTGTTTGGGTGATTTTTGTCCATTTGTTCTCACAAAAGGCTTCTAGTTACATGATATTCTCGGGCTGCCTTGCGCATACTGCTCTTTTGAGGTCTATCCACAGATTTTTGATGATGTTTAGGGCAGAGGTCTGTGAGGGCCATGGCAAAACTTTCAGCTTGTCCCTCTTGGGGTTGTCCATTGTGGATTTTGAGGTGTGTTTAGGATCATTATGCTGTTGTAGAAGCCTCTTGTCATCTTCAGCTTTTTACACACTGTTTATTTCCAGAATCTGCTGGTATTTAATTCAATCAGTTCTTCTTTCTCTCATTGAAATTCTTTGCGTGCCACTGGCTGCAACACAAGTCTAAATCATGATCGATCTATCACTGGACAGTTAGAGAAGTGCTCTTTTCATGAAATTCTACAACTTATTTTCTCCAAACATATCTGTCATTTCAGTCAACAAGATTTGTTTAGATGTTTAGATGTTCTTTTGCAAAGTTCTAAAGCTGAATTTTGCGAAGAGGATCCAGGAAAGGTTTTCTTTTCTTTCACGAAGGTATTTATGCATGGGTTGCTACACAGTAGAACAGTGCGCCACTATTCCAGAGTTTAAATCTACCTGAAAGTCTTTTTCAGTCAAACAGGTGATTTGATTTGCCTTTCTAGCAGTCCTACGAGCAGTTTTCCAGACCTCAAATCTCTTGGAGTCCCAAACATTTTTCTTTTTATCACTCTACACAAAAACTCTACACTAATATTGCTTAAAATTTTTAACTTTGTGGATTTTGGAGGTCAGTCCATCTTCTATGCACTTAATTATTCCCAGTAACAGAATAGGTACTGTATAAAACACACATGTGCATGAAATTCGGTTAAATTTCACCAAGGCCAAACATTTCCTCTTGTCCTTCAAATCATCTTCCTTTCACGTTTCCCCTTTATGGGCCGAAAGCCTCAGCAGGCCCCGGGAACCGCTCTGATTCACTCCATGGAAAAGCAAACAGTGTTCAATCAGGCCGAGGCTGAGACAGGGAGGGAAACAAACCTGTGCTGGCAGCTTGGCTGACAGCTTTCAGAAGAACGAGGCGTGAAAAACGGCGCTGTAACATGACATAAAAGAGCTTATAGAAGCAGCCATGAATCATAGGAACCTTGTTTAATCACCTCAGCATCCAGTGCCTGCAGCAGATACATTTCGCATGGTTCCGAGAGGCTGATGCACGTGGCAATGGGGCGCTCACATGCGTCACACGTCGAGGTGGTGGGATGGAGGGTGATGACTATATTTAGAGGTGTGTGTATAGCCCCCCCAGGGCTTTCGGCAATAACAACCTGCCTCGCAATTTACAGAGAGAGACAAAGAGGTAATAAGGACCAGATCAACCAACATCCTTCAGCAGCGGATGTAAAACCATCGCTATTTCTGTTATGTGGTAAAAGAACATGAGCTTTTATTTTAAGCACGCTACTTTCGTCCTGTGGGGACGACACTTTATTAGGAACTTTATTAGTCGAGACTGCAGTCCATCTGTTAAAGCACAGTTAGTGATGGCAATCATACATCCGATCATCAGTTGTCAGAAACTGACCACACAAAGCTGCTCTTGACTGTTTGGGTAGTGGAGCACTCTCAATCTAGCAGTGATGCTTACCAGCAATGACCCAGCACCACAACTGTCCTGGACTGTAGTCTGTAATTGTGACCTATATAGTGGAAAACCAATAGCAACTATGTAGTGTATATTAAGAAGTGTATCTTAAAATTTATGTATGTTTTTTATAGTCATATCAATTAATATGAAACAAAATAAGATAACATATTGTTTATGGGGAACCTAAAAATTACTTTTTTTGTACATTTTAGTGCACAATTTCTAGTTAATGCTGAGTTTAACATACCAAAAAAATACATAATATATAAAACATGCTATATCATTTATACAGGCCACATTTTAGATTTATTTTTCCCCCATGAAATCATGAATTAAAATGTGCAGAAGTTTGTTCAGAGGGTGTGTTCACTTCTTTACACTTAGAACAACCACATAAAATATATAATATTTGACCACCAACCATGTGAAACACACCAGATACTATGTGCTGAGCACCAGATATTATGCGGTGATCACCAGATACTATTAGGTGCACACCAGATACTATGTGCTGCACACTGTGCGATGAGCACCCAATACTATGAGGTCATAACCATTTACTATGTGGTGAGCACCAGATACTATGTCATGATGACCAGATTCTATGTGGTGAGCACCAGATACTGTGAGGGTTGCACCAGATGATACTGTCAGGTTCACCCCAGATATGTTGTGTGCACCAGATACTATGCAGTGCGATGTTATCAGATGTTGTCAGGTGCTCACCAGACATTATGTGCACCAGATACTATGTGGTGATCACCAGTTACCACATAGTAACAGTAACTGGTGATCACTACATAGTGTCTATGTTGAACGTGACAGAATCTGGTAAACAGTAACTGGTCAGATTTTCAGTTGGTGCAGATGTGTTTGGAGTAAAATAGTAAGTGAGTAAACTTAGAGGAAAGTGATTAGTCATTTGTAATGGATTTTTTATGTTTAAGTAGAACCCTACTGGACAATGTTTCTCTATTAGTGTCTGTGATCGCACAACTGCACTTGTCCTAGCTTGCGGGCATGACTCATTTCACCTCAGAGCAGAGGGGCTCAGAGCATCACACACACACACACACACACACACACACACACACCCATCCAGAGCCACCATATCAGCCGGCCTCTTCACACACACACACCCACAGCAGGGATGCTCTTCAAGTGACTGGTGGAGAATTGAGTCCGGACTTCATTTCAAGTGTCTCAGCGTGACAGCAAATGATGAGGCAATAGAAACTGTTCGAGTGGCCATCTTTAGAGCTAGTGTCACGGTGCAATACTCTTCCTCAGGTTACGTGAGTTCTAAAATAGCCCACTAGTTAATCGTAGCCTCAAGATAAACCTCAACTAGAAACAACTGGTAGAATTCCATGAGTCATGCATCTTGGCCTAAACTCAGGTTTGTGGTAAGAGAACCATGTTAACAACTGGGCTATGTTAGGCTAAACTGTGTGAAAATAGATAACCACAGATGAAATGCACAATGTTCTGCCTGCAAATGCATTTTTTCTTTTTCTTTTCCTAAGTCTTCACCATCACTTACTGCTACCAAGCTAACATGTTGTCTAACTACCGCTAACGCAAAATCACTATACAACTCTACACGCTCGATGTAGAATGCTAACAGCCAAAGCTTTTATGTCAGCTAAAAGACACCCGCACTGACTAGCATTGTCTTAAGTAATGGAAGGAGAGCTTTCTTAGAAATCCTATCTTCACATGGCTATAGAATCACTGGGGATCCAACATGTACCACCAACATTTAGATGGGACCTCCATATTCACTGTGTCACAGCTATTTTATTGTTTTTAAAGCTTTTCAATTTACACTGTTAGAATAACTTGGTGTTACGATTTTAATTCTAGCAAAATTAGCAAAACTCCAAAGGTCAGTAGAGTATGGGCCACAAGCCCTGGATCACATTACTAGCCTTGAGGGAGCCAGAAATGCAGACCCAGCAATCATGCAGAGGTCTGTACAGCCTGAAATTTTGAACACTGTAAAAATAAGTGTAACTGACCTGTTGCAGTTTTTGGGAAACTGAAGATTCTGATCGTTGATGTGCTGTAGATCAGAGGAGAAACAAATCAAAATACAGCTCAGTAGAGCGTGATGTGCCCTTTCCAATTGTATTGCCAGCCTTCAAGAAACCAGAAATATGGACTCAGAAATGACCGGTCTCATCACCTGTTGTCTTCTCTGAGGCATTAATATTGTTAGTGTCTTAATCATGTGATCATTGACTGGTTAACATCAAGCTGAAGACATGAAATATAGGCTCACCATACATCTTTCATACACCTGCGAATTCAGCTACTTCCTTCACACTATGGCCTTTGGCATGCCCAAATGCAATCACTGCTTTTTGCCAATCATTAACATCTGCTTTGTGACCCATTTTACACACATCAAACAAGATGTACCGTACCACCTCTTCTCAATCTATGGATCCCATGACACACCCCGCAGGTATTTATCATTGTTGTGCAATGCCATCTGCAGGAGCCTAAAGTTACTAACATTTTAAAGATGCAAGGTAACAATTTTTTTGTCTGGTGAGCTTGCAAAGATATAAACGCAGATGCTACAAGCTACTCAGAAAGGGTTTTGCACATTGTTGCGTTCAACAATGTATCACAACACAGTTCAGAACGCAGAGCAAGCTGCATTCTGAGCTTTACTGCAAGGGGCGTTATAATGACAGCCAAGTCTGGCCAAATTGTTTTATACCGCCATGGTGGTCTCAACTGCCAGATGAACAGTTGAATTTCATGCAAAAAAGGTTCTCATAAAAATAAATGATACAGTATCGCTTTTCATTCCAGCAGAGCAGGAAAGCAGACTGCTCTCCTCTATTGTTCATGTTTAGCTGTTACAGCTATTGGAATATCAGTAGACACCATTCTGATTTGTCCTTTATCACCCTCTTGTGTGTTTTAACCACTACAGTAATGTAAGTACACACAGTAAATTTGTACAATAGTGCAATGTGTTGGTAGGGCAATGGCATTTGTGCATACAAGTGTTAAGTTTGTTTCTGGCCTGAAGCATCAATATGAAGAAGTCGCTAACGCGCCTAATATATTGTGTCCACTATGTGTTCACACTCAAATCCTAGTTAAGTGTGCTGAAGCTTATTTTGACTGATGGGGACAGCAGGGGAATCATGAACAATTCTTTAAGAGGCAGACAGAGGGCAGGACTTTCTGGAGAGACTCTGTCCATATGGTCATCAGGAGCCAGGAGCCAGCTAGACAGCACTCAATAACAATTATACAGGTGTACAGTTACAGTCTGTAGACCTTCTGTTGCCCCACCCCATTCATCATGGACCAGTTTCTGACTACAGGACTTCTGGGTATTATTTGAGTGGTGATGCATTTTCAGCACAGCAGTGACACTGACATCTTAGTGTGTGTGGTGCTGGTGCGAGTGTATCAGACGCAGTTGTGTTGTTGGGGTTTTCCACACATCAGCATCATTATTTGGTCGAGTAAGACTAGCTCTGTGGTCAGAAACTAGCCACCGAAGAGAACTAGATGGCTAATACACACTGCATTAATAGATGGGCTACAGTCGCTACAAGGCAGTGGAACTAAAATACAAGGGTTTCTAAAAATGTGGTCAGTTAATGTGCACTCAGTGGTCACTTTATTAGGCACTCCTACCTTGTGCATACACTATTTGTCCATTTTTATCAGCTCCACTTACCATATAGGAGCCCTGTTCTTCAATGGTCAAGATCCCACAGGACCACAGAACAGGTATTATTTAGGTGGCTCAGCTCTCAGCACTTGCAGACCAACCCCATCTGTGCAGCAACAGATAAACTATTGTCTCTGACTTTACATCTACAAGGTGAACCAACAAGGTGGGAGGGCCTAATAAGGTGGGCAGTGAATGGATATAGTGTTTAAAAACTCCTGTGTCTGAATTACATGTACCAGCGCTGAGAAGGATCCACCACCTGATTAATACCTGTGCTGTGGTGGTCTTTCCAGGGGTCCTGACCAATGGAAGAACAGGGTAACAAAGTATGCAGAGAAACAGATGGACTACAGTCTGTAATTGTAGAACTACAAAGTGCATCTACATAGTAGGTGAAGCTGATAAAATGGACAACAACTGTAAATGCAAGTTAATGTATGTGGAATGTTTAAGACTGAAAAGCTTGAAATTCCCAACTGATTCCAAACAACATCAGGTTTAATACTAACATAATTGCATATTGAATGGCATAGTTCTTATTGGATACGTGACTGACAATTCTAGATGACCGTCTTCAGGATATATGGAAGCACTAGAGTTAGATGATCCATTATGATCTCTCTCTCTCCCTCTTCCTTTGAAGTGATGGAGTGGGAGCTAGGGGGGCTTAGAGGCTCCTGAGAACGAAAGAGAGGGATGAGGAGATGGAGAAAGATGAAAGAGATGAGCAAGGAGATGGACATGGAAGGATAGAGGGATGGGGCTTTTTCATCAATGCCTGAGACTAAGTGAGGCGAGCCAAGGACAGCCAAGGTCAAACTGCCATGGCAGCCGTTAGAGAGATAAAGCAGAAGAGGCTCCGGTAGAACCTGTCCATCCAGAATGTCTGGAAGGGCCCAGGATGACAAGGTACGCACTCACACTTCCTCTTTATCTGTGGGAAGTTAACACGAGGACACACACAAACACACACACATTTTTCCTGCTTTCATTCACCTTCCTCTTCAAGCTAAGAGATTATTATTGTAGTCAAAGTGATATTTCACAAATATACATCACTAGATCAGCCAAGGCATATCTGAAGTCTAAAACTTCTTTCTTTAGTTTGTACTGCAGGTTCAACAGCAATGTAGCTAAGAGGCTAATGTTAAATAATCGTCAATAGTCTTGCTAAAAATAGTGCACATACCATTAGAAGCGTACTCATTAGTGTAGTAGGTGAAGTATAGAAGTACACTCATTGGTGTAGTAGGTGAAGTATAGAAGTGCACTCATTGGTGTAGTAGGTGAAGTATAGAAGTACACTCACTGGTGTAGTAGGTGAAGTATAGAAGTACACTCATTAGTGTAGTGGGTGAAGTATAGAAGTACACTCATTGGTGTAGTAGTTGAAGTATAGAAGTACACTCACTGGTGTAGTGGGTGAAGTATAGAAGTGCACTCATTGGTGTAGTAGGTGAAGTATAGAAGTACACTCACTGGTGTAGTAGGTGAAGTATAGAAGTGCACTCATTGGTGTAGTAGGTGAAGTATAGAAGTACACTCACTGGTGTAGTAGGTGAAGTATAGAAGTGCACTCATTAGTGTAGTGGGTGAAGTATAGAAGTACACTCATTGGTGTAGTAGTTGAAGTATAGAAGTACACTCACTGGTGTAGTGGGTGAAGTATAGAAGTGCACTCATTAGTATAGTAGGTGAAGTATAGAAGTGCACTTATTAGTGTAGTAGGTGAAGTATAGAAGTACACTCACTGGTGTAGTAGGTGAAGTATAGAAGTGCACTTGTTAGTGTAGTAGGTGAAGTATAGAAGTGCACTCATAAGTGTAGTAGGTGAAGTACAAAAGTGCACTTATTGGTGTAGTAGGTGAAGTATAGAGGTGCACTTATTAGTATAGCAGGTGAAGTATAGAAGTGCACTCATTGGTGTAGTAGGTGCAGTATAGAGTTGCACTTATTAGTGTAGTAGATAATGTATAGAAGTGCACTCATTGGTGTAGTAGGTGAAGTATAGAAGTGCACTCATTAGTGTAGTAGGTGCAGTATAGAGTTGCACTTATTAGTGTAGTAGGTGAAGTATAGAAGTGCACTCAGTGTAGTAGGTGAAGTATAGAAGTGCACTCAGTGTAGTAGGTGAAGTATAGAAGTGCACTCATTGGTGTAGTAGTTGAAGTATAGAGATGCACTAATCAGTGTAGTAGGTGAAGTATAGAAGTGCACTCATTGGTGTAGTAGGTGAAGTATAGAACAGACTCCAAACACACATTTAAATACCTAATCTGAGCTTTACACTACAATGCTTTTGGGAAATAGTCATTGTGTAGCAAGCTTACTGACTTATCTGAGATTTTATTCTGCCGTTACACCAGTTCAGAAAAAGAGAGCTCGTTTTTGTTTACTCTAATGTTAAAAGCAAGATGTGCTATTAAACAGACCCTACATAGACCGGGTCATTTGCAGACACCTGCTCTTCCAGGGTTTCTTCTGAAATGAAGGCTATTAATATGAAGTTTGTTCCCTTCTTTTGCAGCAGTAATTGCCTCTACTGTTCTGGGAAGGTTTACACTAGGTGTTGGAATATTACTGTGAGGATCTTATTGAGCACTACTGAGGTCCAGTACTGATGTTGGATGATGAGTACTGAATTACTTGAACTCATTCCAAAGGTCCTGGATAGAGCTGATTTACTGCAGAGAACGCAGTTTCACTGCTCCACAGCTCACTGCTGGGGTGGGGCTTTAAACTAGCCCATGCTTGGTGTGAGAGAGGATTGGCCCATTTGTTTGACCATGCTTAAAAGCTAAAAGCAGTGATGTCAAAACTGGGTGCATGCTAAAGGAAAAGTCCACATGTTTTACATTTCTGCATAATTCTGTCACTGAATAGTCATGCAGAGTAATTTGGTGGGGAATGAAGTATAGTAGAGAAACTTTTACAATGGTGGGAATGAGAACCAGGGGTCCCAGTGTCTACAGCCATTATCGTAACTGTCAAAAAAACACATGACGCTGCACATTCAGTTTTCTTTGAGGATTGTTTTACCTTACATGCATGTACTGCTCTGCCATTGACAAGTATGTTTTGTTCCAGACCTTCTCAAAACCATGGTAAAACTATGTCTCAGAAATCATTCAGTGAATGTGACACCATTTTGTGCAGCAACTTTTAGAGGTATTACACGTCTGGTTCCTATGACCACCACTGTGAAAAATACTGACTCTGTAAGTTTCTCTAGAAACATTCTGAATGACTTTGTTTCTAGTTCAACTATTTAATTATGATCATTCAGTGAAGTTCACACTTTAAAGAGATGGCTCTCCAAACTTGTTTAGTAGAGAGAGTAGAGATGACGCAAAATAAAATTCTTAGGTCCAATTTATGCTTCTGCATCGCATCTACTAGTACCACAGCATAGTGGCCGCATAGTTCCATACTCTACTCCGTAGACTGACATGCACTTCCCCAGAAATGTAACTGCACGTCGTGGTGACCCAGGTCATAACAGCTGTGATTGGTTAGACAAAAGTTAAAGTAAAAGTAACTTTACAGCTATTAGTTCCAACTCCAACATAATCCACTCAGTTTCAGCCACCATCATTTGTAGAACACCGAGGATATTAACACAGTGGTATAATAGTGTGATATAATTTTGGAGCAACACAGACACACCAGCATATAAGTATAAACGCTCACAACAGTGTAGTCCACTTGCACAGGCTACACAGTAGACCCTGAATTGATTCAGGTAAAAGCATAAACCAGCCATTCCTCCACACAGTCCCTTCTCCTTCCTCTTCACTCCTCCCCCATTTGCTTACCAATTTGCTGAATTATTTTAAGGCAGACTTGATGCCATTGTATCTCACTATGGCTTCCTGAGGTGCAAAGGGACTCCAGTACTCCAGTCTGTAACATGATGCATAGTCTTCGACATGTCGTTATTTCTTCACATTCTGTTGATAGTTATGGTCATTTCTTCAACCAAAAACCTTACATATTGATTGCATCAGCTTACATATCGCTCCTTTAAGCATGACATGGTCACATATTGTTGTAACCATGTTCTACATGGTTCTAATTTTCTTTCCTTATACTAAGGAACCCTCGAAGAACCATCTTTTTTAAGATTGTAGTCAAATGAATTGATGTGTCTGGATACTTTTGGACAAATTACTGCCACTTCTTTTACCTTTTCTTTAGTTTGTAACATAATTAGAAACTGCCTGTTGTCCTTTTAACATGTCCAAGGTGTTTCTTGCCTTCTGCCCAATGAACGCTGGGATAGGCTCCAGCAACCTCTCCTGACCCAGGAGAATAAGCCGTTAGATGATTTATGTATGTGTCTTCTTCTATTGTATGTAAATTTCCTGATGAATGGACCAAACGAAATGGCCAAAAATTACTTGGGGGGGGGTCTGGTTCCATTGACTTATCATTGTGGAGATACAAGGTGGTGTTCTGAGTGCACTGATATAGTGTTCGATATAGTGATATAGTGGTCTCAGCTGGAGCTGAGCTTTTATTCAGGGAGACGGTGGCTCTAAAGTGCTCTATCGCTATCAGCTATATGTGCAGTGTCAGATATTAAAGCTATCTTATGTAACCTGAGACAGGTTATGTAGACGACAGGCAATGTAGCCAAGCTAGAGGGCCAGAGATAAAGAGAGTGAGAGGAGGGGAGAGAGAAAGAGGGAGGGAGAGACACAGACAGAGAGAGACAGAGAAATAAAGCATGAGAGAGAGAGACAGGACAGGATGATATGATCTCTCTCACCTTGCTGTCATCCATTAACGGCAACAGATGTTCATTAGCAGGATTTGCTCAGCAACCAGACCACATTGAAGGTAGATGACAGGTGTGTGTGTGTGTGTGTGTGTGTGAGAGAGAGAGAGAGAGAGAGGGGGAAATGTCATGTACAGAAAGGTAGTGAAAGAAACAGTGAACAGGAAGGGAAGGAGGATGTGGAAGTAGACACAACCTCTCTTTCTCAGTTCAGGTCAGTTCTGCAAGCCTTTTTCACGAGCATATCTTGGCTGACCAAATAAAAAATGTACTGTATGTTCACTTTTACCTTTCTTCGTCACTTGAACACAACAGCTGTCCTTTACATATGTGTGATAAATGAACCAGCAGAATTGCTCCAATACTGCATGGACTAAAACATTTTGCATTGCTTACACTGAAAATAAAGAAGGCTTGGCCTTCTCCGGTAAATATACTGTCTTGGAGAAACCCGCTTTCCTTTGGACAGTGATGATTTGCAGTTACAGTGATGTGAAAGCGTCACTGAGAAAGCAAGAATAAACTATTACCTTTAGTAAATCTACGTTTCAGAACGGGACTGAAATTAATGGAGATCTCTCTCTCTCTCTCTACTTCTTCTTTCTCACCCACTCGCTCACTTTCTTTCTCACATACAGCATGCCATCAACCCTCAACTCTTTGACTTTTCTTCTTTGTGAAAGGCAGATTCATTGATCACCAAGCCGACCCACCATCCCGAACTCCAGCCATCTGACTCCCTGCATTAACCCGGCTAAAAGCCAGCACTGCTGGAGATTCAACTGCACTCAGCAGCAGTTCTAGACATGCAGTTTCAGGGTGTGATATGACTGTAGACATGGGCCTGCTGTCTAACAAGCTGTGCTAGCATTGGCTAATTAGTTTGGAGTTTATAATTTTGCATTTGAGAGTTGTATTTTTCGTCATGATTTAAAAATCAAGTCAATCAGCTTGTGTCAGAGCTGGGCACAATGGTACGGCAGGCATGTCAGGTTGGTAGCGCAGGGGTACCTCTCGGGCACTCTGCTGCCGAGCGAGCTGGTCCAGCATACAGTGGCCGGCCTTCAAGCTGTTATAGCTAAAGAAAGATGTACCACTACAAGGAGGAGGATGCAGCCGTCAGTCTCTCTGCTCTGGTGTGCTATGGGAGAGGACATGGCATCACATACTTTGTGCTGACTTTGTAAGGTCTCTGGGACGGCTCTCCTTGAAGGGGATGCCATGTCTCTACAAACTTGCGATGCCATAGAAGATGCGGCTCCTCAATATGTGCTTGCTTGGCTGCCCTCCATCTTCTCTAACACACCACACCATTGATAGCAGGGTGTTGATCATGTACATTGGAGCTACAAAACTCAGCCTTGGTCAACCATGCCACCAGTGATAAATGCAAGTTGGCAAAGTAACCGTGGTCCTACTGTAACATTTTATCTGTCCAGTTCAGTCTTTAATTAGGACATCTATGACACATCTGCAGATCATAGCTTGTTCCTTTATGTTTCAGTGAAAGTTATTCATCATGATTACATGACAAGTTTTAGTACTTATTTTACCAACTTCATCTCAGTTGATTTGCTACACACAGGTAGCCAAAGTGCCCCAAACCCTAACAGCAACTTGAAACCACTGCATACCCTGAAACTTCAATGGCTGCCCTGGTCTGCAGACGGGTGATGCTGCGGGGTCATCACCAGCTCCCTCCATCTGCTGCTATATTAAAAACAGAGAGTAATCCACAGGCAAGTTCTGCCCTCCTTCTCCTTCTGTCTGACCCGCTGTCCATCCAAATGCCCACCAGGACCCGAGCTGCTCACCTCTTCTCCATCACCGAAGCACCTCAGAGCCTTTTTTTAATGCCGCCTCATGGCTGCCATTGCCTGCTGTGTGTGCCACACCGGCGGTGCCATCTGGTGAATGTCGCCCTTACTCCTGCTACCCTGGCAACGTGTGTGGGAGCAGACGGCACTCACACACCCCTCAGCCCCCCCAAAACACACACATGGACAAGGGCTTAACATCTCCCCATTAATCCCACCAACCAAATTATCATGTTTACGGAACTTAAGTCTTGTTAGTGAAATAATGACTCAACCAGAAGTCAAGAAGCAAAGAAAGTATCAGGTTCAACAACTCAAATACTAAGTTCCCCATTGAGCTGCAGCAGAACCTCTTTGTACTTCCAGCATCTATCAGCACAGGAACTGAAGTTAGGCTCTGTTCTTCTCTTTTGGGATCCCCTTTGTTCTAACCTATAATGTGAAAGCTAAAAAGTAAGGTAACTGTAAGCAGCCCAACATCTGAACTGACAAAATGAAATAAACCCAAAAACTGAACTAAAACTGTGGAACTTTGGAAAACTATACAAAATATTAAAACTGTTTGTATGATACTAAACTTGAGCATAAATGAAAAATATAAGACCTAAATATGATGAAACATGGCTTAGAAACTGGTGATCAGACCTATCTGAGAAGAATGTGGGTGTGGCTAATGAGCAGTTTTTTTGACAGCTCATCATTTTTCAGCTTTTATGTGATGCTAACTGGACCAAAAAAGTCATTGATGAACAGACATGGACATAAACGAATGAACAAATGGACAAATAAAGCAATGTGTAACAATGCTGCTGTATGGATCAAGGAATGAACAGATAAAGGGACATAGTTTGTGTATGAATAAAGAAATGAACAGATGACAGGCAGCTACAGACAGGTGTTCTAGCTTGCTAGCTTTTTATTACCATCGCTATCCAATGATAAACATGTATCTCTATTTTTGTTGATTTTTGTTTTTATGTGTTATTTGAACACAGCAGCTGCTGTTTACAATGAGTGAGAATTGTATGATGAATGGCCCCACAGAAATGGCCCAAAATTGCTTGGAAAAATGTCTGGTTCCATTAACTTACACTAAAACTCCAACCAGTAAAGTTGCCATTTTGGAGATACTTCCTGTTCTTAGGACAGCGACGTTATGCTGGGTTAGCTTTAGCATGCTCTAGTTCTTCTGACTCTGAAACTGTTTTGTGTCCGTCCTCTGGCCTTCTACAGCCATACAGTTTTTTCTGATACAACCATGTGTGGAAAACGTGGTCTGAACAAGCAAAACTAAATATATGTGAGCAGCTGTTACCCACCTACCATACACTGAAGGTGAGAATGGGTTTTCCTTCTCCTACAAAATGACCATATCTGAGTTATGAGATCCTGACTGTGATTACGCCACAGGCGATGGACACCATGGGCATCATGCCTGGAAATTACTGAGACTTCTCTCATCTCAAGGTTTCTTTCTACTGCAGCATAGGCCACTGTGTCCTGTGCTCCAAAAGCAACCGCTCAACAAAGAGCTCTTCGTTTTCCCCAGACCCGCAGTTTTCAAGCAGTAAAATGCCATATAGGGCACAATGCAGCGGGGGTCCCATCGGACAGCTGTCACTTCTCTCTCTCTCCCTCCCTCTCTCTCTCCCTCAGGGGCTTGCAGTCTGCTCAAACAGAGCAAGGGCACTAGCAGGCCTTGCCAGGAGCAGTAGGCTACTGTCAGCACTGAGTAATCACCTATCTCTATCTCTGATCAGTTAAAGTGATAGTTTGATGGAAGACATATTTTGGGTAAGATATGGTAAGACATATTTTGGGTGTCTGATATTTGCCTCTTTAATTTTTCATTGCTAAGTAAGTTCCCTCATGTCCTAAGGTGACTGATTATGTTGTGATGCCTTTTTTAATCAACTTCCTTCTATACGTAACAGCAGCCTGTGACTGGTCGATTTGCATGAGAGTCAAATCTCCTGTTCCTGCAGTAGTATGTAGTAGCCGAGTCTGGCAGTGCAAAACTATTATGTGGTTTCTAACTGTATGACACACTATTATATATAGAATGCATTTCATAGCTAGAAACAGCTAATAAAAATATATATGAAGTATATTTACAATATATAAAATATAAGGTATATGATTTTGTCCACTTGCTTAGATAACAGTCTGGCATACAGGGTCAGAAATAACTTAAGCAAGTCTCTTTCTCTCACTTCTAGAAATTATGTCTCACACACACACAGGTTCAAAAAGAAGGTCCAGCTAGATATTTAGGTCTCAAATGTTCTCAAAATGAACGTTATAATGATGAAGATATGATGACAATAATTAACTCACATCCTCTTGGGAGAAGTCCTTCACCAAGTTCAAGTCATCAGATTCACCTGTTCAAGAAAGGAGTTCGAAGCACAACCCACTCACTCTCTCATCTTCTAAAGCTCTTTATCCTTCTGGGTCGTGGCAGTTGCTGGAGCCTATCCTAGAGGCCAAAGGGCGGAAGGCAGGAAACACCCTGGACAGGCTGCCAGTCTATCACAGGGTGCAGACAAAGCACGACCCATGCTACAAAATGTTCTTCTGCACTCTGGGTTCAATTACTTATTACTACCAGAGAGGTCTCCAAATCCCCAAAACTTTACCTGACACAGTGTGATGACTTAAGGTCACTGCACACTGGACGTGCCACATGGTATTTCATCATGAAGCAGAATGTTGCTACAGAATGCGGGCAGTGAAAGCTGATAATAACCAGGTTCATGCTCATTTGTACACTCTAGTTTGTACTCTGATTGAATGGCATGTTCAGCATTACTTATAACACTTGCTATCAGTTTACTGCCTCTTCTCAGACTGGCTGTTTTCTATCTGTAAGGTAAGTGTTTTAAAGGCTCAACTAGTAGCATTAGCTGAGCTAACGGACTGTTAGCATTTATCTGTTTATCTAAAAGATAGACTCCTTTCTCTGTGTACGTTTTACATGTGATCTACTGTGCCTTTCTGCATCTGAATATGGCTTTTATTTATTATAGTAATGTCGAAGTGCATTGTGGGTCATTGTGACGCACTGAGGAACTCAGTCCAGTTTGTCCAGTGCTGGCCTTTAAGGCTTGTAATTAATGTAATGATACTGAAGTAGGCTTTCATCACTTGTTAGCAACATTAGCTTCATAGCTCTAGTGCAAAACTAAAGAAGCCATCTTCAAAAACAAAACATGTCTTGGCTGTTCATCCACATTTCAGGGAAGGGGGACATTCCCTCATATGTCTGTTTTATATTTCTATACTATTCCTTTAAGCCCTTTCAGTCGCTGTGAATAAAAGCCCCTTCTGACTGCACTAAACAGTCTAGGCTGCTGGCCTTTGTGCTGGGAATGCTGACCCTTTTAAAGAAAAGACAGTTTAGAGCAGAGTCTCCTGGGTGGGATTGAATATCCGGCTGATTGAGATACTGAGGCTGCATAGAGGCAGAGAGAAAGTGGAAGAAAGGAGAGGGGGCTGAGAGAGAGAAAGAGGGAGAGAGAGAGAAAAAGAGAGAAAGAGCCATCTGTGGTGTTTTTGTTCTGCACGGTTTCAGGTAGGAGTGTTTTTTTGGCGGGGGGAGGGGGGCAACCTGATTGTTACGCCAAGAGACCTAGACTCACAAATACATCTATCTATCTATCTATCTATCTATCTATCTATCTATCTATCTATCTATATATCTATCTATCTATCTATCTATCTATCTATCACATTGGCTATGGGTAGGTGGTGGTCATGAAGAGGGATCTTTCATTCTTTGGCCTCTGCACTTTTATAATACCGCCACAATATATCATCACAATTCAGACGTATTTCTCTTAGACGGCCATCCGCCATGTTTCCCCTGACACAAAACAAACCCATGTTGCATGCTGCAACTGCGTCTAGGAGAGTGTTGCTTTGATTGATGCTGCATAGTATTTGATGTGAGTTTTTCTCAGCACAGTAAATAATCAGGGATTTGATAATAATTAAAATACAAAAAACAGTGCTGGCGGTATGTGAAAACACTAATCCTTTCATCACTAGTTCACAGTGCAGTAATATGAATAATAATTGTGTTCTTTAAATGGGAATTCCACAGATTCTTCCAGATTTCTGTATAATTCAGTAATTAAGGTGCTATCAAAGTCATGGTGGTTTCATGTGAAATGATTAATTGTAGAAAAACCTACCAAATTAGATTTGTGGGGATGATGGGGGAAAAATTATTTTATGATGGTAAAATATTGTTATATCCGGAATACTGAGAATATTTTGCCTCACAACAGTCTACGTGTATCCCTTTGCCATGACTGGCTTTTGAAGATATATGTTTTAGGCCAAATCCTGATCACAATACATCTGTACAACAATGTCTCAGGTGTCAGACAGCAGCTTCATAACCATGTAATGTAATAACTTTCTGTAAGGGAAATGTTACAGAGAAGAGCTAAAGCTTCTGACATCTGGTTCCTATCAGCACCATCTTAACCATTTCATTTAAGGAGGAGTTCTCCTTTAGCACTTAGATCAAAGGATGCTTGCGTACATTAGAGAAGCAGAGAGCTATACTGTCTGGAGTTTTAAGGTCCTTTGGGGTCTTACATGGCAGAAAGGTTTCACGTACGACTTTTTTTGGTAACAGCAATATTGGGCAATGTCCACAGTGGACGATCACAGGGGCGACAATAAAAAAAGACATAATTTCTCAACAGAAAATACTGAAGAACTTGGAGATATCATCAAATATCATTAAAAGTTTCAGAGAATCCAGGGGAATCTGTGTATGCAAGGGACAAAATCAAAACCAGTACTGGATGGTCGTGATCTTCATGCCCTCAGACAGCACTGCATTAAAAGCGGACAGTGCTAGTCACTGCATGGGTTCAGGAACACTTCCCAGAACCATCATCTGTGAACATAGTTCATCTCTGCATTTAGACGACGTCTTTTTCAGGGAAGGTTTGCGTATTTAAGCAAGACAATAAATCAATTAAGCAAGACAATGAATAAATTATTCCAGCAGCATAGCTGCGTAGTAAAAGGGTCTGGGTGCTAAACAAACTGATTACCCACTAGAAATGCTTGGCACAATATGGAATTGTGCTATTTTTCAATTAATTATAGACTTTACATGATTTGCACATCATTGCATTCTGAACCAATAAAGCATTCATACTTACTTCACTAACCTTAATACAAATCAGCTGTCACACTTCCAGGTTTCCCCTCTGCCTCCAGACTTTGTCTGGCGTGAGATCAGCCACCCCTCTGGAAATTCCAAAAGGAGCAGGGTGTCCCCAAACTTTTGATGTGCAGCAGGCGTACCATGCACTTTAGCGGAGGCGTTGAATTTCCTCAAAGGTCTTTGTTGTTAGCAGTGCTGAACACTGAGCTTCAGTAATTCCTGAGGGCTGATGCATATTCATGAGAGATTAGAGTGTTTTATGATGCTCCTCGTGCTGACTGCAGATATTCATTTTTGTCATGCTCATTAAGTGATTGTGTTTTGTCTCATGCAGACGCCAGGAACAGTAGCTGTCGTTTTGGCAACGATTAATAAATATCATAAGAAAAGGCATGGATAATAAAGTAATGTGCATCAGTGCTCTGTATCACCATGCTGCAGTGGAGACAGAGCTGGGCAGTGAAATCGGAGAAGGTGGAGTTAGTCTAATCAGCTTACAGTGTTGTAGGTTGAGGCCCCTCTAATTTATGCATTTATGCAAAAACATGCAAAGTTATATTAAATTATGTCACCCCTAATACAGATGACAAGGGAGTTATTAGTTTCCCTGGAGAGGTGGGGAGCCGAGCTGATAGGAGATGATCAGTCTGGCTTCCAGAGATGCAGCTGTGTGAGAGCGAGTGATGATACACTGGTATCGATGCACTCCTGGAAAGAGAGAGTGTCCTTCAGCTGATTCCTTTTTTTATGGCTTTGTTTTGGAGTGCGTATGTACTTGCTAGTGCCAGTGTTGCTTCTGTTAAGCAGCTTTGTGTATGCAGCTTTTTTAAAGGGCACATATCCTACTTTCTTTCCCTTCAGGTCCATTTATCATATGTGTGTGGCTTTATGTACCAAAACCAGTTGTAGTTCATTTTCCAAATTACGCTCAGCAGTGGCAGCGGTGCTACTTTTTCATCCTGTCATGTCGGATTAATGGCAGAAAAAGCTGCTTTAAGTCTGTTATATGTCGATAATCTCTGTGTTGTTTATGGTTCTATATAGCACCAAAAAGGGTTCCTCTGTTGTTACAAGCTTGACATCATAACAATAATAGAACCCTTTTTGGTGCTATATACAACCATATACGACACGTTCTCCATCAAGCATAAGAATTACATCATTAGAAGTCTCTACAACTCCATGCTGAGACATCTGGCATGTTGTATCACCAAACCTGGGGCCTGACGCCATTCTGAGAGACACTACTTCTGTATGTGCAGCTCAATGAATATTAGCCATATCAGTCTAAATCTTTATCATGTTGCTCCTGGTAACTTTGTCTTCTTTAGCATTGCAATCCAACACTTTATTCTGGGTGCAACTATTTTTTGATGATGAAGGTAATTCACCTTGTAAAGATCGCTTACTCTTCTAACCCACCTCATCCTTGGCGGTCGTAGGGGATACCGGAGCCTTTCCCAGCTCTTAAAAGACCACCAATCCATCACAGGGCAGACAAAGACAGACATACACATTCACACCTAGGGGCAATGCAGCATCTCCAATTCACCTGTCTGCATGTCTCATGCAGGAAACCCATGCAGGCACGGGGGTAACAGGCAAACTTCACACAGAAGGGACCCCAGGGGCCCAGTCTGGGAACCGAAACCAGAATCTTTCCAGGTGTGAGACGACAGCACTATTCACAGCACCACCATACCACTCCTGGCAAAGATTCAAGAATGCAAATATGTTTTTTTCTATACAGAACTATTTTCTTTTCTAAAGGTCCCTTGAGGAATCATCTATTCTAACCAGCTTTTCTAAGTGAAAATAGGTTTGCACATCCTCTATAGAAATAACAATGACATACAGTGTAGGCCCCCTTTTGTCCCCCAGTATGTTAAGAAAATAATTAGTATATATTCATAATTTATTTATTCTATTTATTCAGAAAATAAATAGTAATTTTGCACTAAAATGTGCAAAAGAGATGCGTAAACATATTTTCACAACAAAACAGCAGTGCTGGGTGCTCAAACTATTGACATAACAGAGCTGCATTGCTTATTAAATGGAATAGCTTATAAAATAGAACAATTACTTTAATCCTTTGACAGCATTATTATTATTATTATTATTATTATTATTATTATTATTATTATGGTGTCATTGTTGTTGTATGTAAGAAGGCTTGCTCATCGTCATACACAAAACACTGTTCTCTTTTACGTATTTGGAAAATGCAACCTGTAGCGTGGGAGTGTATGTTGTGTGTATCAGTGTGGCATGTCGTTCTACAGGTGTTTCTGGGCCACCGTCATGCCTGTGGATCTGAAGTGTTTCACTTTGTGGTGTTATGAATCTACTGCTGCACTCTCAGTGCCTAATCTGCAGTCACAGGCTGTACAGCGCTCCACACACCTCTATCCAATACGTATCATTACAACGCTCATTCCATACACAGCCCCCGGGGACATGTACTCCGCTGGCCGGCTTGCCTGTGCTGCGGTATGAAGCCTATCACTCGCTTTGGTGTTCATTTCACGCGCACCTGCGTCAGTACACTTATCAGCAAAAGCTCCTAATAAAGTTACTCAGGTGATGGGCAGCAGTGGGAATCATTGCATAAACACCCCCTGTCTGACAGTGTCTTTAGCTGGGACGCAACTTCTGTATTTGTGCCAGTTGGTTGGCTCGCAGGCCTAATGTGGAACCAGGCTGGCAACATATTTTTATGGGGCCATTCTTGGGAACATATTTTCGAGGAAGGTAATCAGAGTAAAGCAGTGAATGTTGAAGGATGAAGCCACGATAGTTGTGAACGATTTATTGTTAGCAGTGGCTGTAAATGTTATATTGTCCTACTGACATCAATACCCCTACAAGAAAGTAATTTCTAGAAAATATAGTTTTACTATAATTCACTTATTATTACATTAAATTAGCAACATACAGTATTGTGGAATGGGACTCATAACAACTACCTGGAAGACCTGGTAGACCACCAAATCTGTCCCCACTGCATAAAGAGCACTTAAAGGTTTCCTCTTTGAGAGAGAGGAGAACAACAAGCTCCGCCCTTGCTTCAGATCTGAAAATGTCCAAAGGTGTCTCTCACTATCCTTCCACTGTGAGAAGACTCAATGCTATGAGTCTGAAAGGATGTGTAGCTGTTCAAGAAGATCCTTACAGAGAAAAGGAGGCAATCAAATACAGAAGCTGCTCATGTTCTCAGAACAATGGACTTACCACCTCAGAGTCCAGACCTCAACAGTTAATGTGTTTGGGATTATTTGGATGGTGAGAGGCAGAAATGTTAAAATGCTAAAACTTTGGAGGTGTGTGGAAAGTGAGTCTCCTGAAACAAACAGAAGCTGTAATAAAGGTACATGCTAAACACTGAATAAATGGATTTTATTAAATATTTTATTTTTTGTAGTGTTGGTGTAGAAACAGGCTAATGCTCTTTTATTGAACACAGCAGCAGGAGAGAACCACCTCAGTGCTACAACACAGCAGACAGGTTGGCCCCAGTCACGAGATTTCACTCCATGTTGACCACACAGCCCAGTACAAAATACACAACAGGCACACACACACACATTTCAAACTAACTAACAACAGCATGTTTACACATAAAATGTCTCCTAGCTGTAGGTGTGGGGCTCCTGTCCCCTATGCTCCTACAGCCATTCAAGCCATATACAGTCATATCCCTGTGGCACGTGGGCACGCTTGCCCATCCACTGTTCTGGAAGCATCCACCTGGACAACCACACTGCTGGCATCTGCTGAAGGGTTGTGGACAAGGCTATCATGCTGCTCCTCAGCCAGGTCCTCACTGCCATTTGCTGTCCTCTGTTGACAATCTTTGAGTCTGTGGTTGAGCCATTCCTCTCCAGACCACTGGGGGGTGCTATCACACTTCTGACTCCATTGTGTCATCAGCGAAGAAGAAGATGCAGGAAATGTTGCGCTTTAAAGGCGAAGGTTCTTTTATTAAACGGGCAGCAATGTAGTACCACCACTCAGCATTACTGAATAGTGGCCAGGATAGCGGGCAGGTCCTTTCTAGCCACACACTCTCATCATGGTAGACTTTGACACACCTGACTACCCTATAGCCCAACACAAAAAGAGCACAACCAGCTCTTCTGTATGTGTTAACACAAGCAACTTATATAAAGCATTAAAGTCTACTAAAATCCTGCTGAATGATGTGCAGCGCTACCACAGCCTTAACGTGTGGCAGCTCCCATGGCATTGCAAACCAGTAGCAGGTTGCTATATTCAGTTGTTTTCCATTTTGATCTTGATGGCCATTTTGACTGGAAATGTAATAAATAAAATAAATAAAAGAGGGTCTCTGTCTTTTGCACAGTATAATGTATGTTCTGCCCTCATTCAAACTTTGACGAGCTGCCTTGAAAGCCACAGCGGTCCAGTGTCCAGATACTTCCAGTTTAAAATGCATATACAAATGTATTCTGAGCACTTGTCACCTGAACATTATGATTTCAGACAAATCTTTCAGACACGGTTTTAGTGCTTTTCTCTATTCTGCCACACCTGCTTCAGCTAATCAGGTCATTAATAAGCCATAATTGAGTTACTGGGTGTGTTACAGCAGGGTTAAGTACTTATCCCCACAGTGCAGGTGGACTCCAGTACAGGAGAGTAGGGGAACACAGAGATAGCTCATGCACCAAGACTCCTGATACACTGATTCATACTTTAACTGGGCGCTTTTTCATGGGGAAAACATATGCTTCTATCTGAGCTGAACAGACTGGCTTATTGTCTGTGTGAATAGCACAGCACACAGGTTAAATGTTCTTTTTATCATTATTTACATGAAGTTCTTGTCCAGTTTTCAGTTTTGAGGGTACAGATACATTGTGCATTCAATATCTTAGTGTCTGTTTTAGGCCGGGATGTACACGACTAATTTTCATATTCTTGTATCTGTAAAATAATTTGGTCTGAAAATGATCCGGTGTTGGTACACAGAGCTGGCTTTGTAAGGAAGGATTTGTCTGTTCCACCTTAAATGGTGCTGCAGTTGAATGTAACAACTGCACCATTTAAGCTGAATCTGGACAGTTTGAACAAGAAGCATGGAATTGCTGCACCATTTAAGGTGGAACAAAAAAATAATTCTGAGAGGAAACTGAGATCCCGGAATGTAATTTCTGCACCATTTAAAGTGGAACAGAAAAACTTAGACAGAAAGCAGGTGAACAAGAAGCTGACTTTAGCTTCATGGAGACTTGAAAGGCATGAAAAGAGATGCAGAGGTTGCTCTGTTTCTGCTGTGCAGGTGGGGAACATTAATTTATTTCTGCTGTTTCACAGAACCAATAAGTCAGTATGGTTTCATGGTTTCACAAATTGTTTTCTAACATTTGTGTAGCAAAAGTTTAGCATCTTAACAGCAATTGTAGTAATGGTTTGCTAGCTAACATTAATTCAATTACTTGCTGTGTCGTTGTTCCCTCTAATATTATATTCCTGCATTTGTCCACACAACATGTGCAAATGGTTTTATGGCCATGATGCACATTAAACAAGTTTGCTAGTCCAGCGTCGCTCGCCTTGGCAATACATGTACATGAATTTGGGGGGTGGAGCTTCTGAAGGAGCATTAAAAGAAGGAGTGTATTTCTTTTGCTGTTAAGTTCAAATATTAACAATCATTGTCCAAAATCATATACTGCACCTTTAATGACCAGATAATCACAAAAATAATAATCACAGCCAAAATAGGATATCACTCGCTTTTTATGTTGGATGAGAAAGCAAGCCTGCTTCTTCAGAAGAGCTAATAAGCTAATACCAAATGCTACAACACTGGATGCTGATGAGGGCTTGTCTTGTGCACAAGAAATTTTCTCTTCAGTGGACATTGTCCCACGTGATACAGTGTCAGAGAAATATAGTGTGGTAATGCTTCGAACAGACACCTAATCATGTGCAGCAGCGTGAATGTGATAGGCTATGGGTCAGTATCGGGCCTGAATGTCTACCATGAAGTGAAAATGTCTGGTTAGAAGAAACCTGCCTGCTTCCCAGCCATGTCAACTAATGCTAAGTGGTGGCTCTCTCCTGCTGATTTGACTAATGAAAGAGCATTTCCTTGAAAGTCAACTCTTCTTCCATTTAATGGCACAATATTTTCGCTGTTTCTGTTTCTAGCTTTAGCTAGTTAGTTAGCCTATGTGTCAAACACATAGAACAGAGCCGAACAAGCTATCACTGCCTTTCTCAGTCACTTCCTGAGCTACACCTCCTTTGTAGCTGCAAACGTGACATTTTACTGAGCTGTTAAAACATAAAATCTGTGTTTCCTTAATTTGTTCGCTGGTCCTTTTGTGATGAAACATAAGGAAACTTATTGACACTTATTTTAGTATTGCAATAGTGGCGCCGAGTACTCTGTACTCAATGCACATCACTAATTTTAGGGGCTGCAGAAATAGGACGGTTAGTACCAGAGAGGACCACCCCCATTAGTTCCGCCCCGCACCTACACTGTTTCCTCTATTACTAATCACCCTTGAAGCAACATCATTTATCTCTCTACACATCAGGAACACCGTTACACATCATGCAGCTGCAACAATCCTCCCCTTTACACATCACCCAAGCTGCAGCAGTGGAGCTCTTTAACACTTTAACACAGGTGCACGTTTCTACCGGACCCGACTTGACCAATCAGAGAAGGCGGTGCAGGTCACGTGAACAAAGCCGTGCTCTAAATACTTGAGGCAGTTGGAGAAACAGTGAGAGGGAAAGAGTCTCTGACTTGGAGGAATATAACAGCAGCTTATCGACAGCTCAGAGGACTGAAGCAGCTCGGTCGAGGTAATAATTCCCCCATTACCCTTTTTTTCAGCACAAGGACAATAACGAGATCGATGTAAGGAGGATGTGGTGGATGATTTTTGCTGCCGCCAGTGAGCCGGGTTTAATCTCCTCAGCCCGCTTTACCCCGCCGTTTGCTAACAAACAACTCCGACGGCTGCGGGCTGTTTGACAGTTCACCTCCAGAGATGAGACGAGGGCTCTGGGACGGACGGGGCCGCGTGTTTAGCCACTAAAACAGGCAAATTAATTAGGTTTCTGACGCTGGTTTACGTCGGCTCTGGTGTTTGGATCGGTCTCCCCACAAAACATCCTTCGGTTGTGGTAAGGTTGCTGCAGGAGCCGCGGGCTAACTTGAATAATTTATCAGGCAGCAGCAGCTCAGAGAGAGAGAGAGAGACGGAGAAGAAAAGGGGAAAAGGGAGAGAGAAATGAGATGAGAGAGCGAGGGAAAAGGGAGAGAGAAATGAGAGAAGAGAGAAAAAGAAAGGAATGAGAGATCGAGAAATAGAGTAAAAATGAGAGGGGGAAGAGAGAGAGAAAGAGAGAGGATAAATGCGCCTGTGGGTTAGAAATGTACACCGTTTTTGTTCAGGACGATGAATTAAAAGTTTTCGGTTGTGTAATATATCACTGTGTGTCGTTGTTATGTGGCAGAATGGCTGTGGTTTATAAAACGTCCGCCTGCATCGTTTACAACAGAAGAGTCTGCTTTACTGGTAGCGTCGTATTGAATCAACCCGTGAACGAATCGTTCTTGTGAGCCGATTCAGTATATCGTTCGAAACGATTCATATGTCCAACTGAATTGGAATGTATGCACGCTGTGTGCCGAAAATCCTTAAATAGGGCTAACTGTCCAACTGAATTGAAGATTAATAATAAGAATCTTTCAAATTGTAATCTAGTAATGCACCACCCTGCAACAGTAAAAGTAATACATTTGAAGGTAGGGACAATACACAAAGAGTATGTATTAGATTAGATCAATCAGAATCTCTTTATTTCGCCATGTTACACATATTAAGAATTAGTCTTAGTGAGTCACACGTGTATGACATGTAACATACCAAACAAACCAGACAAGCACACACATTACAATACAACACAATACATGCATTAAAGAATAAGAATAATAAAGAGCTCGACAGTTGCTAAAGAGATGTGTGCTTATTTATCTGTACGGTACATATATGGATCATTCATAAAATTCATTCATCATTCAGAAGTCTGAGTAGAGATATATTATAAAAACTTTTTTATAGTTAGTTATTTGCATGATATTACATAAGAACACTTATTAAACTGAACATCTGTTACACAGATGTGTAAATAAGCAGTAGTGAGAAGCTCCAATCAGCTATTTCAGTTTTTGCTCAAATATGAAATTGGCCAGTATTTAACAGAGCACTACATTAGGAGCTAATTTTCAGCAGTGATGGAATAAACCGGATGTTAATTTTTTGGGAGCCAAGGGCACCAGATGTTTTCCGTTTGAATTCCAGAAGAACCCAGTTTTATACATCACAAATAAGAGTTCAGAGCTCCTCCTGCTTTTGTCCTCCTCAAATAAACAATCTACACTGACAAAGCTCTCCGCTGATCATTATCCATTTTCACGAATACCACTTTAACCAAGCCAGACTCTGCCAGCCGCATACTGCTATGAGGTGCAGGATGACATGTTTTTCAATACAAACATAAACAGCACTGCCCTATCATGCTGCAAGGTGATCGATGTCAGTCCCAAAACCATTGATCGAACTATCTCTAGTGTACAGCGCTTTTATCTAATTTCCCCAGCCAAAATGAATATTAAGCTTGTGAATGTGGATCACACAAGAAATTTATTGAAAAGACCAGTTTGAAAATATTATTTTAAGGAATGATTTACCCAAACATTTTCTTTTTTTGCCTCAATTGTAGGTGAATGGCCATGATACAATACCAACCATTGCTTCTGCAGCTTTTTATTGGAGCTACATAGCTATATAGCCATCTGTTATATTATTATGTTACAATCTTAACAATGAACCATAAAGCCATATATAACATGTTCACCATCAATCTGAAGACCATTTCACCACGCAAATGCTTCATTGAGTGTTCATGGTTCTAAAGAGAACTTTACTGAAGAACCGTTGTTTGGAGTAGGGGCGAATGTTTGTGAATATGACTTCATTTGATTTTACTGGTAATCCATTTCTTTAATTAATCACTAAGTTAAGAGTTAAATATTTGATTCAGTTTACTGAACCGATTCTTTCGAACGGTGCGTTCCAATGAATAGAGTGGACGTGAAATCGACTCTCAGCACTAGCGCGAAGTATCGAAGCGGCTTCCCTTGTCTGGCGCATGCGCAACTCCCTCACTTCTGAGCGCGTGAGAGACAGAGCGCGCGACCCGCATGGGAAACGAAACAGCGGCTCGCGAGCTGGCCGTTGGGAGGTGGAAAGTTGGTTTCGGAGCTGTCACAGGGAATTTGGGATTTTAACAGAAACACGTAAGTTCCGTCCATTTACAGTCCACTCTGTCGCTGTTGTTGTTGCTGTTTTTGTGGTGGTGGTCAAGTGAAACCTGCAGCTGTGTTGTTAAATGTGCCGTTGAGATTGTAGTTAATAACTTAACGCTGTTTAAGTCGAGCCTGTTAGCTGTTAGCATCTGAGGTGAAATGTCAGTGAAAATGTTGTTTACAGTCACTTGATGTTGTTTACGGAATACTTGGGCAGCTTTTAGTTTCCTCAGCATTTCCAGCTCTTTTGCTTCTGTCTTTGCTAGTCTAGTATAACTGGACAGACGTGTCTCGCCTCAGTTTTCTGTCAGAATCAGCATTCACTGCTCTGGAAGTGCGTGTTTGCTTAGTGATCCTGGTTACGGAGCTCCAGGGACGGGTAACAATGCGTGGATCACCCGCCTCTCAGCAGGTGTCTGCAGCTTAGCAGAAGCCACTTCCGTACTTTAACACTCACACTGGTAAACATAAGCCGGGTTGGCTTAGACACCCATGAAGATCAGCCCTGATCTTCACCAGCTTCTTATTCAAATTTCCCCTCCCACTTTAAAGGACAACTCCACCGATTTTTCAGAAAATTCTCACAATTTGTCAAGTTGTCAACTAAAACGTTTTGAATGAGAAATGCTCCGTTCTGTAGAAACTTGGAGACGGGCTTATTCACAGTGGTGTTGATGGGAACTAGGCGTCCACCTCTAAAGTCCCCCTTACATACAGTTATTGCACGAAATGGTCATGAATACACTGCCACATTGATTTATGATAGTTTTCCAAGTTTTGGCTTAAAATGTGTTTTAATCACCTTCTTTTAATCCTTTCTAGGTACATGCAAGACATTTAATATCATGTGTCAATGCCTTTTACAGTAGTTTTGAGAAATTATTTGGCCTAAAACATATTTTAATCTATTTGTGGTGAAGGGATACATGAAGAATGGCAAAATTGCCCCCAAAGAAATCTTTTTTTTTTTTTTTTTCAGATTTACTAGTATTTTATCATGACAGTGAATAAAATGGCTGTGTTTGTGTTGTGGATATGGCAACCCCTGGTCCACATCACCACCACTGTAAAGAAATCTCTGTAATAGGTTATGCATCTCCATCACTGAGGCTGATGCACTACACATGAACATGTGCTTCTGAGTTTCGTGAATTTCTTCAAGCCTCTCAAATGTAAATGTGCTGAAACTATAGTGAATATTGTTTTTTTTTTTCACATATTATAGACCTTGGAACACGGGGTGTGTATGTGCATGTGTGTGTGCGCACTTTACACACAAACTTATTTCTATGTCCTACTGGGAGCACAGCAAGATCCTGTGTAGAGCAACAAACAAAGACACTAATGACATCAGATTGAATGAATTATAATTATTGCTGTCTTTATATAATGGTAAAAAGTTTCTTGGTAAGGTGCACTTCTGCACATTCTGTACTCTGTCGAGGAGTCCTCCCTCCCTGATCTCTCATCTTTCATTCTGTCCTCTCCTCTTTCATTTTGTCCACTGACTTTCCTCCTTTTTCTTTATACTGTGCTTTTATTTAGGTACCATTTTTCTTAAAGTGATACAATGTTAGAATGTAGGCCCTAAAGGGGAAAGTGACTGTTAAGACTCCTATGCCTTAAAACTGTGTACATGTCCAACACTATTGAAACATGGCATAAACCAAAAGGACTGTTCTTTTTGTTTTAAAAACATGATCAATAGAATATCATGCGGTTGTAGTGGAGTCAGTCTTGTGGATATGGTGAATCATGGATAATCTAAAAAGTATATCTCTTGAGTGATGTCACGCTGTAGCTAAAGCTCAAGTGATATTTAGCTCGCTGTTCTTTGCATAGAGAAAGAGAGCGCAACCATTTGATGTGACAGAAAAATTACAACCTGCCAGTAAAAGGGATATTTGTCTGTTTTTAATAATAATAATTTGGCTTGGTTTATACACTATATTTGAATGGTACTGGACATATAGGCCAAATGGGGGCCTACGTGTCAGGGCTTCCCTTAGGACCTGGACTTGTTACTTTTCATTACCTGCAGACTTCTGTATGCCATGTTGCACAGAGGCATCAATAATTCAGGCTATAAGAGTTGTAGCTTAACGTTGGTACCTACATGCATATATTAATAAGGCATGTAAGTATACAGGCTTTAATACATTGATAATGGTGGCATCACATGAAGGCTGTTTTGTGTGATGATTTGGATTATAATGGCTGTGGCTGTCAGTACAGAATAGTTACCTGCTTTACTCACCATGCTGTATCTGTTATGGCTTTCTTTTGGCTTTGCTTCACACTTCTGTGCCTCTGTGTTTTGTCTTGAAGACTTGAACACTGTGGTTGGAGCTGATAACCCAGTGTCACATCTTCGGGATATGTGGGGGCGTAAATGCAAACTAAGAAACAGAAACCCCACACTAACAACGCCCACGCCACACAGACCTTTGTAGAGTTTAGGGGATGTGCAGACAGGTTGTTAACAAGCAATCAGAGATTAAACAGTTTAAATTAAACGGTTTCATTTGTGAGTGCTTGTTGTGCAAATACATTTGACCATGACTGCTTGTGTTGTGAAAATACTTCCCTTTTTTATCCACATATGAGTTAATGATGTAATAATTGGTGTTGGTGCATTTGGTGTTTTCCTGTGTGGTCTGTTGCCAAGATAGAAATTGAGTGCAGTGTGTATACATCTCTGCTGCAAGTGAGGTGTGTCTGTATATATTTGTGCTTTATAGGGGTTAGCTTTCTAATATGCAGCTTTGCTTTATGATATTGTGAGGGAGACTGTAATGATGGAAGATGAGTACTATAATTATGTGTGCACAACTTTCTTACAACACTAAAGCTGTAAGGCCAGAGGAGCACTGGAGTGTGGTGTTGATTGTTGCAGATCATGTACAGACTTTTGTGTTCTATGAATGTATTGACATTAGGTGGCATAATTAATAGAGCATCCGTTCTCCCACTGTGTATAGTCATATCTGTGCCCTGTACCCTGTACACTTTCACACTGTTTTATATAATGAGTAGTTTTGTGCACAGATACTGGCCCATCTGTATCGTGATGGGAATACCAATACCTATGACCGACACTACAACTCAATTTCTGTTTTTAGGTAGACAGATCTTAACATTTTGGCAGTGTGGGAAGAAAAAGCAGTTAAAATGCTCATGGCTAAGTCTATAGTAATTGGTGGAAAAAGCATACTAATGGGAGCCGCTTACCTGAATCTCTGAGCCACTTCTTTCAGTAATCGCTCATCTTTGGTGTGTAGTCACTTACAGCCTGAGGGCATTTTCACACCTGAAAAGTCTGGACCATGGTCCAAGCCAGGTTTCAGGTTTTTGTTACATTGCGTACATTTGATCCAGTTGTAGGTTTTACATTGTAATGTAACAAGCACACTACAGAACTTTGCACAATACCCAGTTCCTACCTGTTCAGCTTCTTGTTAGAAAAGCTGACAGATGGGAAGCCAACTTCAGCCTCGTCCCCACCATTGAAACTCCTCACTGATGGTGACATGGCTCCTCATACTTGCCCGACCTAAGAACTACTTTCTCAATCTTTGCTCTACAGATCTTTCTCTCTTTAGGTGTTTTATGACCATCTCCTTCTTGACAACCATAATTCCCCCAGTTCTGTGCACGAATGCCCCCGTTACTGAGGGTTGTGTAGCTTTTTTCTATGATGCACTTTTAGTTATGATGGTGAATTACATCATGCTGTCATGATGGTGTTGCCATGTGCCCATTTGAGCCCAAATCATCCTTACACATCCCTCTCTCTCTCACCCACTTGCACTATCTCTCTCTCTCTCATGCTCGCTCTCTCTCTCTCTCTCTCTCTCTCTCTCTCTCTCTCTCTCTCTTTCTTTCTCTCTCTCTTTCTCATGCTCTCTCTCTTTCTCTCTCTCTTTCTCATGCGCTCTCTCTCTCTCTCTCTCTCTCATGCTCTGCCTCTGAAATGTTCAGGAAATTGCTTGGCACATTGACTGGAAATAGCTGGTGGGCATAGCTCAGGTTGCCTCAGGTTGAAATGTTGAAGACTGCACTGTTTGCACAGCCTGAATTCCTCAGAGAGAGGCATAGACAACGCAGAGGTCCATGCCGATCCTAGCTCAACTTGCAGCAGATTTATTGTTCATTTGTTTCAGTCTTGACCTCTGCTGATGCTGTCTACATCCAAACAAGCATTTATGGGATGCTTTCTTTAAGTCTGGCCTCCATTACATTATTGTTGAGCATATTTTTGGATAATGTTGCCCTCTATTGGAAGGTTGTGTGAGTTTATAAGACCAAGATCCTTTTCCTGGATAGTTGTATATGGATTAATTAGCTTTGTAATACATTACTTAGCTTTTTAATAATTAGCTTTTTAATAATACATGTATTACAATTAGTGACAATGTTTTGAATTATTATTATTATTATTTTTTTTGTGTAGGATAGGTCTGGAAGCCAATAAAGCAGATAGGTGATTTTACGTTTCATGGGAAAATGTACATTAACTGGAGCTGCTTACCTCAGTGTCTTGTTTCAGTAATTACTCATCTGTTGCTATGTAGTCACTTAAAGTCTGAGTTAATGTTAGTCCAGATTGTCTATCCTTTAGCCTTGATTTAGCATGTGCTGCCATAGCAGGCCACTAGCTGGACTAGTATGTACCTGGGGCTCTGTATCACCAAGCCACAAAAACATACTGAAAGTCGCTGCTACTGACAGCTTGAATGATGGTGATATTTACTAGACAAGTAAATGCGTTTCAGTCAAGATGAGTATGTTTTATTATTCATAAAATTCTATTTGTGCTGAGTAGAGAGTGCAAAATGGCTCATAGGTCAAAAGGCAGTAGTCAGGATCAGTCCAGCCTCCTGTTCTCCTTCTGTCTCTCAATCTGATGCCTCACTTTTCCTCTTTGTCTAAGGACGCTCTTTTAAGGCCTCTTCATGACTCTGACGGTCTGTTGTTTAAATGCATTGCTTGACTAATCACTCAGAACAGAGCGTTGGTGGTAGAATTGCGGAGAGAGACTCCACCATGCTGAACCAGAGATCTGAACAACTCTTAATATGTTGCTTCATGGATGATGGTGCTATATAAGCCTGGCTTTATGAAATGTCATGGTCATTTCCACAGACAAACGTGTGGAGTCAACTATTTACATGTAAATGTCTAATTCATAGTAAATTAATTAACCATAACCCATGCCATTGCAACCTTAGTAGTTTTGCTTCAATTACAAGCAGAGTTTTAACAAGCATTTCTAAATGTGGTCATACGTTTCCTAAATTATTTTTAGCACAGTCAACAAATTCCTTTTCAAAGCGGTTTCATGACAGGAGAAATGGAGTCGTACGGATATAGCAACATATTTTGGGTGAACTGGCAGCAGTTCTGAGTTCTGTCATTTTCCCGTCTGTGCTGAGAGTGTTTGAAGGGGACTCTCTTTTGCTGCCTCTCTTCGTTTCTGGCTTTGTGTGTGTCTCTTTCGTCACTCTGTCTTTGTCTATATCATGTACTCTTTCTCTCTCCCTCTCTCCCCCTGCTGATGATTGCTATTCCTGGCCCTCTCCTGGAGCTGAGGGGGGGAGCTAACCCGGCTAGCAGCAGCAGGAGTGAGTTTTAGCCATGTTTCCTGCTGCACATGCTGCCTGCCTGCCCTCTCCCCGTCTGCTAACCCAGCCAGAGACAATTCGCCAACAGATTTACACTCCCCGGTTTGTAGGACAAAGACTCTGCTCAGAATGGGGGTGGGGAGAGGGGGAGAGAGGGAGAGAGGGAGGGAGGGAGGGAGAGAGAGAGAGAGAGAGAGAAACATAGACAGGCTCAAATGATAGGATCGCTGTCTACTAGAGCTGCACTGATACAGTTTATCATTGAATAGGACTGCACAATATGGACAAAATACAAGTACAAGAGTAAAAATGCTACATATTAAGATTGTGACATATTTAAAAATTTAAAGGATTCATATGACAAATAAATATGAGTTAATTCTTTTTATTTTTATTTTATGCATAATAAAATGTTAAGCATGTCAACATTTGTTGGTTTGGCGTGAAATGCTCTGTTCTAGAGGAATTTAACTAGAATTGTTCACCATAGTGGTGATTGAAACCCAACATTCACCTCTAAAATCTCCCTTACAGGAAATTTTTTTTTTTACTAAAAAAAAGCTGCTGTTGTTTTATGATAGTTTTGTGAAAAGGTTTTGGCCTACAATGTATTTTACTCCATGTATTTCAGTCCACTAATGGGGAAGGGGTACATGCATGACAGGAGGCAAAATAGTCAGCATGGCATACAACAACTCAGAAGACACATGTCGGGTCTCTGGGGTTTTGGATAGTTTAAAAATTGCTACTTTTGTACTGTAGACATTGCAACACCTTATTCCCATCACCCCTGTAGTAAAGAAATCTCTGCCTATAAGGCTGTGTTCAGGCTGCAGACAAATCAGTTTTCTCCTCAAATCAGATCTTTTGAGAAAACTGTCCACTCTGTTATTTGCAAATGATCAGATTGGATTTGTGTGTTTACACGTCACCCACCTATCTGCTTGGTGTTACTATGAAGCAAATCCCAGCACTTCCGTCACTCAAGATTTGATGGTCATTGTTTGTTGCATTTGAGAGAGATGCAGAAGACGCTTTGAAATCTGATTAGAGCGGCCAGAGCAGCCAGACTGAGACTAAAATCTGTAAAATTTCATACAACAGTTTGATCCGATTAGCAAAGATGTTGTTTGGTTTGTTTGTTTGTTTATTTATTTATTTATTTATTTTGGCTGTCCAAAAAATCTAAAGTCAGTCTGGATATGCCCAAAATCGAGCTTCTCCACGCTTAACTGTTTCACCTGTTGTGACACATGTTTTGATGAGCATTGTAATATGAGCTAGCCCTGGTTTCCAGCACTACTTTTTCTGTTTTATAATAAAATCATGTAATGGCTCAAATATCTTTCTCGGATCTTGGTTCAGTATTTCAGGACTAGGCCACCAAGGCTCTGGGTGCTGCTGACACAGTATAGACCTTGACTTACAACACTTTCTTTATGGGCACTACCCTGGGCCAGCTGCATTTCACTCAAGATTAGTTTGCGAGTTGCACACTGGAATGTAGCATCGTCTGGTTAACGTGGGGAGAAAAGGCACACGTCACAAATGGCCCTTGAAAGGAAACTGGCACGTTGAAGGCCTAAGCACCCACAAATATGTGGCCAAGTGGGACAGACGGTTGCTGTATGCTCCTAACGAAACAGTGCTCTACATTTGTTCTAATTGAAACACATATACAGATGGTTAATGTGGTGCAGTCATACAGCCAGGTAAAATAGAAAGAACCCTATTCAGTAGGTAAGAGGAATGGAGAAGCCTCTGTTTGTGTTTGCACTGGATCCATTCACTCTGGCAACAAGGGCAGCTTTGTTCATGGGAAAGGAACTAACCTCAAGACCCCTCTGTGCCTACTGGCCTCCTCATTGTACCTGAGGGAGGGTGTGTAGGGATAAATTGAGGTTGCAAGTGGGCACTTAGACAAGCACTAGACAAATCTTTAGCGGTGAGGTTGTGTATTGTGTCCACCCTCACCCCTGCTTTCCCTGAGAAGCTGAGAAGCCGTTGGCGTTGAGATGTAAAGTAATGAATTTGATCCTACTTTTATTGAAATTTGGGTTCTTAAACTTATCACAACACAGAATGCTTTTCCAGCACTGGTGTTCTATTTATTTTACCCATTGAGAGGTCCTACCTAGCACACTCATTTTATTAGTTCAGCATAGTATCTCAGTGTTTCAAACATATATTATTGTGTTTTTATTGTAAAGTTGAGTGTAAACTAAATTTGTATCACTACTTTCCTATCAAAACATCTAATTCTTCTTTCAGCAAGGGTGGGAGAAGAAACCCATACGGCATAATAGTATTATGATATTTTGCATGGTATTGTGTCAATATATGGATACAGTATGAATGTTTTATTGTTTATGACAGTGTTGGTCAGTCTGTCTGCTTGAGATGAGAGATGAGGCAGAAAAATTGTTCATTAGACTAAACAAAATTTCCTTCAGGGACAAAATTAGCTGTTAAAAAAAGCTAATAAATCGCAATGTGTTTCAATATTTTACTGCAGTATTCTAGTATTTATTTTATTTATTTATTTATTTATTTTTTATTGCAGTAATATTGACTCGTGATAATAGTTTTGGTCTTTGGTGGTTCCTCTCTCCTACAATGCTGGTAACATTTTCAGATAAGGATATTCACCGGATTCTAGTTTGAGTTTTCTAGTTCCACCTTAAATGGTGCTGCAGTTGCACTCTGGCACCTGAGGCTTTATAGTTCCCGCTGCACCATTTAAGGTGGAACAGGAAAATTTCAGCAAAAAGCTGAGTTCAGCATCATATTTATTAAAGATAAGGACTAATAATCCTACCTAGAATGTAATGCATGAAACTAGCAATAACTGTGCTATACTCAGACATCTCAACAAGGATTTTTTTCTGGGCTAATGCAGAATCATTGCAGTCTTTGTTTGAAGATGACCAGCTCTGACGTATATATGAAGGGCTGATTGTAAGCCAACGAAAACAATGATTTGTAGTTGCAGTTAATGATGCTCTAAAGAAAACATGGTTTTATATATACAGTTTCTTCCAAAATCTTACACACTGTGTCTTTTAAGCTACGACATTGAGTACATGTTTAAGCGAAAGCAAAAAGGCAAAGTGGTGCAGCGCTCTTGACGGGTGCCCTGCACTATATCAGTATAGTTTGTTTGTGTGTGTCTGTCCTGTGTGTGTATATGTATAAGGCAGCTGATGGTGCAGTAGAAGCAGCGGAAACAGATCCAGAGATGAGAAACTGGATCTAGAGCAGCCACAAATGGCCTTGTAAGGTATCTGCGAGCAGGAGAGAGCGACATAGCAGGTTAGCAGACACATAAAACCAGATAACCAGCCCACACGGAGAACATCTAAACATCAAGTGAAAAAATGCCTGATATGTGCCTGGATGAAGACGAGTACCACACACACTGTATGTAGACAAATCCCATATGGCACCAAAGTCTTCAACAAAGGTAAAATATTCACATATCAAGGGAAGATGAAATAAAACAAACCCACATAAAATGTAATAAATGTCTTATGGCAATGAAATTTCCCAGTCCGAGTTTATTAAAGGCGTTTAAAAAAACAACGCTGATTGGTGGATATAGGAAGTGTGCTTTAAAAAGAAGGTGGGTTGGATTTCAGGTGTGGTGATGGCTTTTCAAGCCTGATGCAGCAGCAACTTTCCCTGACTACTGCCTCTCTCCATCAAATGCAGTTAAACAACGTATACTCTTTATTTCTGTCTGAAGCATTTGGTCAAGTACATTTTTCAGTTTTAATCAATTTCCCTGTACCTAGTAAAATAACAGGAACCTAGTTGACTTGAAAGATGAAGCAGCTACCTTTGGGCTTCATTAGTGTTGTAAGGAACCAAGATGTAAACAGGCTGCTATATGCTAAGTATAGCACAGTTAGTAATGGGCGATATACTGCTTCATGTGATGTACTGGCTGAAATTCTTATTAGTTACTAGCTTTGTCATTACTGTTATACCAGTGTGCAGCAAATGAATGTAGATAACATGATGTACAAACATCACATTATTGTGATGGAGCTACATCAGATTATAGTGACAGAAGGGGAAAAAGAGTGGAAGAAAAAGCTAGTCTCTTGGGGTTGGCTGTTAGCCATTAGCCTAGCATGGAACCCAGCCGGCTTTATTTGTACAACATGCCAATTCACTCAGCCGGCTGCTCTGTTCAACACCATGGTCTTGGTCTACAAGCCAAGAGACTTTGCTGCTTTTTAGCCAAAACTGAAAACGTGATCTACTTGTTATATTTATTAAAGTCCAGCAGCATCTGGCGCTGTCACTATTGTTGCCTCAAGTTTGTCTCTTGTCTCTCTTGTTGTGTGTGTGTGTGTGTGTGTATATTGTTGAGCATCTGACAAGAACATGTTAAAATATGTACTGTTATCTTTAGTTTAAAATATGAGCTGTTATAGGATAATGGGTTTCTAAGTTGAAGTTTCTTTTCCATATTTTGAGTAATAGTATTGGGAATAAGAGTGAAATGCTGGTAGGAACGATAAAAGCGAGAGAGTGGAGGCCAGGGACCTCAGACCTCGTGTCTGCAATTGGTCCAAATATTATGTTTGAACCAATCGGCTAGATTGTCACTTCACTGAAATCATTTACATAAGTTGAGAAAATTTCAGCTCTGCTGGTTGCTCTGTCGCCATGTCACTAAACAAGCTAGTCACCAAATCATCACTAGTTGAATACTCTCATAAGAAAATGACCAGGCGGCTGTCACTTTCCTGTCTACTAATGTGAACATATGCACATATGAGACAAAAGACTTTTGGACGTAAGACAGAGTCAGTGTAAGCTGACTCGGTGCGCTGTATTTTTACACAATACAGCACAGTAATACAATAATAAGGGTGGTACAGTGTGAACATAAGTAAGTACCAGCAAAAAAGTCTTAACTATAAATAATACAGTCAGCTATAGATAGATAAATATATCTCACTTATTACAATGAGGCAAAAATATATACAAAAAAATTTGGCTATCTACAAATATCACTGTAGATGACTTGTAGAAAATATGTAAAAATATGCATTAAGATCCCGGATATGATAAAGGCAGTGCAAAAATAAACAACGTGCATTGGGTGCAGATATCAGCAGATAATGACAATACTGAATGTGCATATATTGGTCTTTAAGTATAGTGTCTAGAGTGCCCAGGAGTGTGGATGTACAGGATACACAGTCAAGTGTCAATAGTGCAGATAAATAAACCTATGATTTAACATAAGAGATTCAGTCCTCATCTGCCCTCTTCCCACTTCTGGCCCCACTGGGAAGAGTTGAAGAGCCTGATGGATCTTGGGACAAAGGATCTCTGTCTGTAGAACAGCTCTGTGACAGCAGCCTGCCACTGAACTTGGTCCTTTTGTCCATAATGATACCATACCAACATACCGTACATGTTTGGGGACACATGCCGTAAAAGTACTGTAGCTGCTTGTGGCTCTTTCAGGTTAGGTGAATGTCCCTCAGGAGCTCTGTTGGAGGATGGTGAAGTGGATTTGTTTATGCAAAGTAGTGCAGAGAGCTGAGCACCATTTTAAATGAAAAGGTGTTTTCTTTTCCTTTACACTGTCTGTAATGCAGTGCTGTCCTAAAACCCTTTCAGCACAAATGCACATACATGTGCAAAGGTTTATAGTCACCTGCTTATCCGCATCTGTCATGAAGGCTGTTTATAGGGAATTTGTCCCTTTTGCCACAGTAACAGTCTTTACTCCTCTGGGTACGCTTTACACTAGATGTTGAACATTGCTGTTAGAAATGTATTATTAGTGAGGTCAGGTACTGAACACATGGCTGAACACAGGTATGGCTGAACACAATCAAATCCTCACATCAATGTTCCAACAAAAGCGTTAGTGATGTCAAGGACTGATATTGCATGATCAGTTCTGGATCACTTTGCCTCATCGCAACACTCCATCACTCATAAGAATGCAGTTCCACAGCCTAATGCTGGGGGAGTTTTACACCCGTCTAGTTTAGACTGTGCTTTGCTGCTTGGCTCATGTCCTGCTGCTCCAGAGTGTCCCATTCTGCAGGTTGTATGCAGTCACGTGTTTCTGATAATGTGCAAAATCCATATGGAGTGCAGGGTGTGAAAAGCAGAATGGAAGAGAGGGACCCAAACTGTGCTAGACATAATTTCCAGAGGAGTCTTGAAACAGAAAAGCACAGCATATGTTGTGATGTGATATTTGTTATGAACAGTGATTTTTATTTATTCATTTATTTATTCATGTATTTTAACTAAAATATAAGCTGCTATCGAGGCAGCAGATATAAGAACTGCTTTCTCCTTCAGATGTCCTTCTAGTAAAGAAGACAAATGAAAGCATATAAAAGTTGTTTTCCCTTTCTTCTCCTGTGGTTTAACCCACCCTTCCTCTTAACATAGAGGTTCTTTGCTTAATTTAGGTTTTGAATCCAAATACAGCACTTCACTCTTCTTGCACACCTTTATCTGTGGTCAAGGGGAGGCTGAAGTCAGCTTCCTATTTACCAGCTGCTTTCAGATTTTAAGTAATAGTAGCTATGTATGTGTTGCTTGTAGCTGATGTTTAAGTCTATTACCAGTTCACACCTGCATATGAACTGTTTAAAATGTAATACTCACTTCTCCCAACCACATGAGGCTGAAGTCAATTTCTTATTCACCAGTTTCCCAATCCACCTTAAATGGTGCTGCAGTTACATTTTGGCAAAACAGGAAAACTGCTGAAAAGGACACTGGCATTGCGTGGTTGAAAGGAGCTCCATCTGTTTGGTGGCAACTGATAACGGCACAAACCATATGCATTTTGAGAGCTTGGTAAGGATGTTCCCTATGTAGAAAATCACTTCCTGCCCTGCATCTGCAGTTCATGCCACAGGAACTCAGTGATGTGACATCAATTGCAAGCAACTTATTGGCAGAGCTCTTTTCTATGGAGGTTATACAAGCCATGTTGCTGAGATTTGGTTATACAGCATGTGTGTGTGTGTGTGTGTGTGTGTGTGTGTGTGCGCGCGCGCGCGCGCGCATATATGCACGCCTGTGTGTGTACATGTGCCCGCCAGCCTGATGTTGCCTGATAAGATCACTACACCTCTCCATATGACTCTGCACAGACTGTTACATGTTCTGTGTCAATGCCGTACGCATGTTATGTGTGGGTGTGTTGGTCTCCTATCACTTGACCAGTGTCATGTACAGCAATTAATCCCCGTTTGCCTTTTGTGTTTGGAAAAGTGGTTGTAATTGCCAATATGGATATTCAATTAAAAGCTGTGAGATGGGGTGCCTCCCTATCAGATCGAGTGCATAATTTAAAGAAGGTGGTTTCCACAACTGCGTCAACACTGGGGCTAATTTTTCCAGTGAGGAGGAAGAGCTAAAAAGGAGAAGAATAAAAGGAGAAAGAAGGAAGGCGAGCAAGAGATAAAGAAGGGCAGGCTGATAGCATGATCTGCTTTGTTCTGCCTCGCTACTCCTCACCTCTTCTCCCCCGCAGGGAATTAACCAATTAGAGCAGGTCTGTGTGTGCTATTAGACAGACGAAAGCAGTCGTGTGTGTTTGGACTGTGAAGAGTGCAGGGGAATATGGAAGACAGGTAAGGGTTTATTGTGTATTGCGCAGTCCTCTGTTAGTTGGTTACGCCACACTGCTAGTTACCTGCCTTTACACAAGTTAGGACTGTGCAAAGAGTCAGCTGTGGATCAGATAATTTGCTTTAAAGTACAAATGGGAGCTTATACTTTCACTAGAAATATTTAGCCAGCTTGTGAGCCAAAATTTAGAACTACGTTTAGAAATATACTTTTTTTATATAATTTTCTTTTAATTAAGGTGCTGACTTTGTCTGCAGTATGTTCAGAGGAGCTTATTATAATGTTAATTGGACCAATTAAAATGCTGATATCTGATATTTTCATGTACATCTGCTAATGAGATGAATTTTTCTAACTTGTAAAAGTTGCAAATAAATCCACATGGATTAGTTTTAAAGAAAATGTGATTTTTATTTTTGTTGGGCTAGAAATACAGTAAAATGAGTAGGGCTGACTGATTATGTTTTTGGGGGCTCCAGAGGTTCAATAGTAATGAACGTTACTCGTTCAGAGAATCTGTGTCCCACGGTTTTGTACTACAGCGGTTAGTTTCTCTGTCCCCTAACCCAGGGAGGAATCCATACAGCATAGTATCGATATACTTAGCATGGCAATATTGTATCGATTTGTGGATGCCAAATATTGATGATTAAATTGCAAATACAAATTAAACTTTTTTTGGTACTAAAATAATGAAACTGATTGCATAAAAACTGATTGAGTAAAACAGAAATGACTGCTGTTGAAAAAAGGCAATAAATATAAAAGGCAATAAAGGAAATAAACAAAGGCAATAATATATCACAAAATATCACAAATCACAAAATCTCAATAATATTGTATTGTGCCTTTGGCAATTGCTGTCCCTGCTGGATACTGGTGGAGTGGTGGGTTTTCCAGAGTAGAGTGGAAGGCTGTGTTTTCAGCTGTCAGTGCTGAAGAGTCTGTTTCTTCTTGCCGTTTTCAGCAAATTATAATTAAAACTACACTGTATGTTACAGTATTTTTCAGTTTACCAAATAGCCAGCAGACAAATATCCGAATAGTTTAATAATACATTACAGTGAACAGTACAGCTGTACAGTACAGTAAAATGTTGCTTAGCATTACCTAAAAATCACATCAAATGGCATCAAATATTGGTCAAGTCTAGACATTTTTTAAGCAAGTGATATAATCTTTAAATATGATCCTTTGTTGCCAGTAAAAATGTGTTAAGAACACCATATACTGATTTTAACCTCTTAAAGGAAAACCAGTGATAGACTTGCATGTCAAATATTGGACAGTCATTCAAATGAGTAAGACAAAATAGCTTTAGCTTTGCCTGTTAAATTAGCTATGAGCTGCAGGGCAACTGAGACCTGGAGCTTCTAATTAGACTAGGTTTTTAAAGTTCCTCTGCTGTCACATTAGACCACTCTAAGCCCTTTTACCTGTCATCTATCAGAGCCTTATGTATGACAATGGACTGTGTATATAAGAATGCTGTGTCTCTTGGAGCGATACAATAACCAAATGCACCACAATTATGGTGGAAGTCACCAGATCGCCTGTGCGCCTGCATTTCCGTTCTTCTCAAAGCTGAGGCTAAGATCTAACATAGTGAGTTATGTCACATCACTATATAATAAGCTTTTCTGAACATGCCCTTTATATGGTCAGTACTTGTAGAACACGCAATAACTACATGCTTTCTATAAAGACCTCTTTAACTGGATTTAGTTCTGCACAAAGTCAGGTTCAAGTTAAAGATGCTATATACAAGTGTAAAGTGCAATAGCTATTTTTAAATACAGCATCACTGACATTATTTTGGAATTGTAAGAAGTGGGAATCTGTCTGTTTGTCTGTCTGTCTGTCTGTCTGTGAAGGTGCATTGACCTGCATTAAAAGTAATTTTTTTTTTTCCTTCTCCTTATGAGATTTAGCTCGGACAGCAGTGATGTATATTCACAGCACTGTTCCTGTATCTACTTTTTACAGCTATGTGTTTATGGCTCTGCTGTTCCGTCACACTTCTGTGTCAGTCTTATCAGAGCTGTAGTGCTGTTATGACAGGCTGTTCATTGAGGGTAACTGACACCGTCAGACTTTGTGTGTGGGTGTTCGTAATGTGCACTCTCTCTCCTCAACACTATAGCTGTGTATTATTTGTAGTTTGTACTAATATGCAGACACTGTTATCAGTACATCAAATGTGATATTAATAGGATGGAAGCTCAGAATGCTGGTATAGAACGTTTTTTCACACTGGTGTCCTCGTTAGAATGCAGAACTACCACAGGATGACCTTCAGATTCCACAGATTTGACCGTCATGATCACGAATGGTGATTTTTGTGGCAACATTTTGCATTGAGCTGTATGTTTGTTGATTGAGATGCACCAATTACAGTTTTTCTGTTTTGATACTGATTCCAATACCTGAATTTTGTGTTTCAGTCAGTACTGACCGATATGTTCCGATCTGATGTGCTTTTTTTCAATTTTATTTAATTTCTCTGTGTCTGTATATCTCACTGTGTCTAATACAAGGCTGTAAATACAACAATAAAGTAGTAAAAATGAAAACAAAATTCATAAAATGGAAAAACAAGAATATTATTGCTATAGACAAGTATTAGTATAATAAAGTGTTATTACATGCTTCTGGATAATGCAACAGCAAAATAAACAGTTGTTACAGTTCCTTGGTGAAAGTTTCTGTACAAAAATAAAGTTGTAAATGCTAATCATTAAAAGAAAACATGAATTATAGTTCAGTTCAATAAACCTTTTAATAAAAATAAGTTCAGTTTAAATTGAGGATTTTTAGAATGAGGCACCTTTTTTAATATTCATTTAATCTTTAACAGCCTTATTCTGATTTAATTTAACTGTCACATTTTGGCTTTAAGAAATTGATAATGCAAAAGTATGAATGGTGGCTGAAGCTGAAGGGAAAAATTCCACAGAACAGGAAAACAACCGTGCCAGATTTCACATTAAACAAACTGACGTTTGCCTGTAATGTGATCATGCATAATTATATGCATGGGATTCTGTTCTGTTAATAAAACCACTTTTGGTGTTTATCATATTGTTGTGGAATAACATGCTTAAGGTGAAGTGTAGCCATGGCTAACAGATGGTATTAAATGTGACACGTCTGGCCTGATTTGTTTAATAAGGGGAGTATTGGTGTCAATCCTATCCAGAGTATCAAATCAGTGCATCACTATTTATTGACTGTCTTCAGTATATGATCCAGAGTTGATGACATTCACAAATAGGCTAATTTGTAATGCAAGAACCAAACACAAGCAGTGAACGTCAACTTTTTATCACTATATGATGTGATGTGATGTGATGTGATGTGATGTGATGCAGTATGATTGTCTGACCTGGTTGGTTTTGCTTGAAGTATGGTACTGATGCGTGTTAAACTGCTATTGAAACTGAGCTGCTGTCCTTGCCCTGGTTTCTCTCAGCTGGCATTGCTGTGTCCTCTGTCTCAGGCAGCCAGAACACGGCAGATGGGTGAAAGACTGGGGCGGTCTTAGGTCCTACAGCCTGATCCCAGGAGAGGGAGAGATGAAAAGATATGAAGAGTGAGAGAGAGGGAATGGAGGATGGAGAAAAGGAGAATTTAGTAGGGGTTGTCAACGTGACAAAGCTGACATATGTGTGCAAAGACATTTTAGCCAAACCTGATGCATATCACCTTTTATTATTGTTACGTCAGAGCTGACACACATGGCAGTGGAACATTTGTAAAAGGGCAATTCTTTTTATGCAACATTTTGGAATAATTCAGTCCTGGAGAGGTTATCAATCATTTTGAGTAGTTTGGTGTGAAATGAATAACTGTAGAGAAACCTCTTTACGTTGTAGTGATTGGATCTAGGAGTTGCTTTGTCTATAACACAAATATAGCCATTTTAGGTACTATCCAAAAGCGCCAGTGAACCTACACAATTTGTTTTTGTTTTTTTTTAATACAGAATGTAACAATGTTGTAAATGCTGTAAATTCGTAAATAAGGTGGTGTTTTTTTTTTATTTTTATTATTATTATTTTTTTTTAGGGGCCATGTTGCCTCTTTTATGTCATTATGTATTACATTTCATATAGTAATGTTCTGTGGGGTGTTTTAGAGGTGGATGTCTGGTTCCTATCACCACCACTGCGAACAATTCAGAGTTTGTGTAGAGCGTAGCATTTCACATCAAATTACCCTGAATTACTTTGTTTACATTTCAGTCCTTTTATACATAGAATGGCATCAAAATGATGAGTGCAATGATTTTTGTTCATTTTCCAGGCTAATTATTCAGTAAAGAACACAATGCAAACTGAGTGAATTAGTCTTATGTTTAAAGGAGCTGCAGACATTTTTTTTTGGCTGTTTGCATAAAATGATTTTGGGAGAGAGGCAGAGAGAGAGAGA
>CM067490.1:12874375-12901915 GCA_034552555.1 Semaprochilodus insignis | reverse complement strand
AGAGAGAGAGAGAGAGAGGCACAGAGAGAGAGAGAGAGAGAGACACACCGGGAGAGAGGCACAGAGAGAGAGAGAGGCCGAGAGAGAGAGAGAGAGGCGCACCAGGAGAGAGATGCAGAGGGAAAGAAAGAGGCGCACCAGGAGAGAGATGCAGAGGGAGAGAGAGAGGAAGGCACCAGGAGAGAGATTCAGAGGGAGAGAGAGAGGAAGGCACCAGGAGAGAGATGCAGAGGGAGAGAGAGAGGAAGACACCAGGAGAGAGATGCAGAGGGAGAGAGAGAGAAAATGGAGACAGACTGAGGGAGTCTTATGAAGACAGAGAGACAGATGTAGACAGAGAGAGAGAATATGAGACATGAGTATATGACATGATATGGCGTGGGGTGAAACAGGGCTGCAGTCTGAGTCCAACCCTGTTCAACATCTATATAAACCAGTTAGCGGTGTTACTGGAACAGTCTGCAGCTCCTGGACTCACCCTGAGCGATACGGAAGTGAAATTCCTGCTCTATGCAGACGACCTGGTGCTGCTGTCGCCCACAGAGCAAGGGCTACAGCAGCACCTGGACCTGCTGGAGCAGTTCTGTCAGAACTGGGCCCTGACAGTTAATTTGGACAAAACTAAAATTGTAATCTTCCAGAAAAAGGCCAGGAATCAGGAAAACAGACACCACTTCACTCTAGGAAACACCGCCCTAGAGCATTCCCGACACTATGATTACCTAGGCCTGAAAATCAGTGCCTCAGGAAGCTTTGATCTGGGAGTGAATGCACTAAAGGAAAAAGCACGGAGAGCTCTATATGCAATCAGGAAAAAATTCCACAAAATACACATTCCAATTAAAATCTGGAGCAAAATTTTTGATGGTGTAATTGCACCCATTGCGCTATATGGAAGTGAGGTATGGGGTCCACTCAGTAAGCTCGACTACACTAGATGGGACAAGCATCCCACAGAGTCCCTGCATGCGGAATTCTGCAGAAATATATTAAAAGTCCAACGAAAAACACCAACAAACGCGTGCAGGGCGGAATTAGGCCGATTCCCACTGATTATTCCCATTCACAAACGAACTTTAAAATTCTGGCTCCATCTAAAACTCAGTAACCCAGATTCACTGCAGTATAAAGCACTTAAGACCCACGAGCTCAGCCCTAAACCCAGTCCCCTCCGTCAGCTGGTCCTGAGACTAACTAACCCCCTAACCCCTAACACACAGCAGCCTCAGACCAGCACTGCTGACCAAAGTCCAATCAGGATCAACCAAATCATCAGACACAGCAAAGACACCTATCTGGACCACTGGGAGAACCAGACCAACACCCAGTCTAAACTACAGACCTATCGGGCCCTGAACAGAGAATACCACCTGGCAGAGTATCTCTTCACCGTCAGAGACCCCCAGCAGAGACAGATCCTGACCAGGTACCGGCTCAGTGACCACAGTCTGGCCATAGAGACGGGCAGGTATAAGAAATCCCGGCTGCCCAGAGAGAGACGACTGTGTGGTCACTGTGAGAGCGGTGAGGTCGAGACAGAGCTGCACTTCCTCCTCCACTGTGAGAAATTCAAATTGGCACGAGAAAATTTCATCACAACATTAGAACATATCCTCCCAAATTTCAAAATTCTACCAGAATCTGAAAAATTCCCAGTTTTCCTTGGCGAAGGACACACGGCACCTCTCGCCGCTAAATATGTGGCAACATGTCACCGCCTGAGGGACAGTGAGTAACACACTCCACACCCTGACCCCACTGACCCCACTGACCGGCTACCACACCCCTCACTGTATATATGTTACATATAAACCGTCTGTTATCATTTTATTATTTTATACATGTGCCTTATTTTATCTTCACTGTTGTTATTTCTCTTATTTCACTTATTAACATTAATTGTTAGTTCATATTTGTTATTAGTTCTACATTATATGATCAATCCTGAATTTTATGCTTTGGCAACATTGTACTCAATACAGTCATGCCAATAAAGCTTCATTGAATTGAAATTGAATTGAATATGAGACACAGAATGAGAGGTTGATGGAAAATGCATGAGGGAGACAGAAAGCTAGAGACGATATGAGAGAGAGAGAATAGGAAGAAAAGAATGAAAAGAAAGAAACTGTGAGGTATTTGTGTGTAGACTCGGTAATCAGATCTAACCCTTGATGCCTCCAGTCAAATCCCTGAAGCCACATTTCTGTATCCGTCTTGGTCCAGCGACTCGGTGACTGGCTACTCACAAACACGGCCCTGCTCCCTCCGCCTCCGTCAGCACCCCTCTGCCCTTCCTTTTCATCCTCCCATTCACAGCCGCTTTGCTTCTTACGCTATACGAAGAGGAAGAACCCAGCCCGTGTTTCACTCTGTGACGAGCCAGATTAGAAATTGATTATTTGACGTTTGTGAGTTGTATCGTTTCTGAAGATAGATGATGTGGAGAACAAGGGCTGGCCAACGAGGCGAGAAGAAAGGAGAAGATGGAGCATTTCATCTCAACTTGCTCTCCATCAAACGCTCATAATTCACACTGACTCTTTAATAGCATATTCATAACGTAATTGTGGGATAATTGCTTTTGAGTCAGAGAGATTAGAGCTGTGTGTGAGAGAGAGAGAGAGAGAGAGAGACTCAGACGGAGTGCAAGTGAGGGAGTTAGGGCTGCATGATAAATCATATTTTTAGCATTATCGCTATATGAGTCCCTGTGATAAACACATTGTCAGAGTGGTGATGACGAAACAGATCAAATTATGAGTTGAACTCTGGTTATGAGTTGAACTCTGGTCTCCCATGCCAGAGATGAGTGACTTCACCATTCAAACAGCAGAAAAGCGGGGAAAACATGCAGCACACAGGCTAGCTCCGGCTATACAGTTTTTCTGCTAGCTAGCTGGGCTGCTGAAGCTCGCTACCTTACACCCCTCAGAGTCCTTTAAAATAAGAGTCCCAGAACAACTAAGAACACACTGCCTAACTACACTCATCCAAAAGTAGGAACAACGTTATATTCAAACTATATAGAACCCTGTGTGGCTGACGCCACAATATTCAATAACTAATTAAAAAATGAAAATGAACATGATGCATTCGTTCTTGTGTGCCTTCATTTAAAAAAAAAAAAAAGATATTTATTTGGTTTTGTAGCCTTAATAGAAAAAGCTGTTGAGGTAATGCTGAATATTTCTCAACCCTTCAGCGCATAAAAAATGTATTTGCAGTTCTGATGTACGTAGGCCTAGTTGTTAGTATTTCATTTCTTTTTACTTGTGTGATAGTGAATGGAGCTTTTGTCAGATTGGATTTTGCTATATGGTTAATAAAGAGGTTATGTAGACTTCTCTTTATATATCCAGTGAAAAATGTCTGTGTTATATCCAGCCGGTGACTTTATTTTAATAGTAATTTATCGCTTCTCATCTGACAGCTTTATTGAACATTGCATTTTATGTCAGTATTGTGTAGCCCTAGAGGGAGCGAGGGAGAGCTGTTTACTAGTTTGTTTTTTTGGTATTTACTAGTTATGAAAAAACACTATATATAAGGTGATATGATATAGCTAAAAGGTAATTAAAGCTTTTTGCACTGTGCAAATCTAAGACAGGCACTGAGCTAGTGGAGCAGGTAAGGTTGTTTATGGAATGTATTGTGTATTTCATGACTAAAGCTTTACATGTTCTCCAGTGTTTTATAAACTGTGTGGTTTTTCAGAAGAGGAGCCATTCCAAATTTGACATTTTGGACCATACAGAGGGCAAACTAATTTTGGGCTGTCAAATTTATAATTTTTTCCTTACTTTTTTGCAGGCATAAATGTGGTATACATCAAAAGTTTTATAGTTATGCTCTTATTATACACACACACAGACGCACACACTGTTTTAATAAAGTAAAAAATTAATAAAAGGGGGAGCGCATGCTGAATAGTCTTAGGCTGAGGCAAAACGTATTTCGATTCATATGCTGAAACTTTCATGCTTTGGTCATAAAATGCAAAACTGGTTTGCTTATCTGCCTAACTACATGTCTTAGCAGTTTTACAGTATTACAATTATGACAAGAGAGGAAACCTATTAAGATGAGTACCCCAGCACTACCTGAGGTTGTTGGGATGCTCTTCCCGGTCTTTGTGGTTTGGGGTGCTACTAAGCTCTTGTGGTGGGACGTGTAATTGGACGTGTAATCTTTGGTGTGCTGTGAGGAAATATCCCCCAATTATTAGAGAGAGAGAGAGAGAGAGAGAGAGGTGTCTTGCGAAGTGATTTCTCTCTTACTTACATATTTACGTACATGCGCACACACACACAGGTTTGCTGTAAAGTCAGCTCCAGACAAATTCTCCAGAATTTTACACTTTTAATGAAATCCATTTAACTGTGTGTGTGTGTGTGTGGTAGGAAAGTGTCTGTAATCCGAGAGATGACGGTGAATTATGTACCAGCTGGATTACATCAGTCTCTCCTGATTAGCGAGCGGTGTTGGAGCTTAGTGTGGTCGTTAGCATTTGCAGTAGTCACCTGTCTGTATCCTGCATGCAGAGCAATTTTGAGCTAGGCTGCAGGCTTCAGCCTGAAGCTTGTCAGGCCTCTCCGGTGTGTTCAGTTACGTCACAGGATTGGATGGCTGGTCAGCTAGTGCTATTTCTGCTCTGTCTTGCGCTCTCTCTATATCTCTCACTCTTTCTCCTGCCTATTTACAGACCAAGGCCAATCTATCTCTCCTTCTTAGATGCTCTGTCTTTGCTTTCTCTCCTTCCTCTCTTGGTCCTTTCCTGGTCCTTTCCCTCTCTCTTTCTCACTCTTTTTTTTTTTTCCCTCTTGCTCCCTCTTAGCACACTCATACTCTTGTTCATTTTTGCTTTCTCTCTCACACTGCTGCCTGTTTATTATTTGCGGACAGTGGCTAAAGGCTCAAACTGCACCTCTCCAGCTAGAGCGATAAATCTGTGTTAAGCAGACAGACCTGCCAAGTGAAAGGCAAGCCATGCTTGGGGACGACTCATTGATTAGAGCGGTGGACACTCAAATTAGCAGCACCTCCGGCTTCTCAGGATTGATGTCTTAGTGGTAAGCAGGGCATGTTGTCTCACCTCACGGGTCATGCTAATAAGTCTGGTCTAGTCTAGGAAAGGGGTTGTAAAAGACTGAACAAGCAAAGCACACTCAAACCCTCAGATCAGTTTACTTCCGCTGCACTCGCTTATATTTCAGGATCGCTGCTGTTTACTGTCGGTTAGCTTTGGAAGCGGTTGTTTGAAACACGTGATTTGTGATGGCACTTGTTTGTAGTTGGAAGCTAAGTTGAAAAAAAAAAAATTGATTTGAATGTTTTTCATGTGAGTTGGTTTTACATCACTGCTTGTAGCTTATAAGTGGGTCACTCAGAAGTGGTGATTTGCGATCCTGTTTGTAGGGCAGCTGTAACTGTAGGTTTTAAAAATATGATGATAAAATGGTGAATTAGCAAAAACGAGGAATATGAATACTCATTATGAATACTCATATTCAGGGAATTTTGAGAACTTTTGGCATGATGCCAGGACAGTGCCCGTATTTGTCATACTCTTTACAGTGCCGTAGCTGAAATGTCAGTTTTGACTTTTTATACCTGAATAAATGCCATGTGTGATTGCAAATTTAGTTTAAATACTATTGTTTACAAGTATGTAACAACTTTTAGAATTGAAGTATGAGAAAACAGGAAACCCTTTGAGTATAATTAGTCAGTGAAGAATGGTTTTGACTAGTTGACCTGACTTGAGAGGTGAGGGCATAGTAGCATGATGTAACTCCACAATCACCAATGTGGAAAAACATGAAATGGAATACACATATGACATTACTCCTCTGTAGGGGTGGCCAATATGATGTCTTATTGTTATTGCAATAAATTATTGTATAAATTTCAGTTTGCTATTCTCAGCATATTGTGGGTGTCATCAGTTAATTTGGTCCATTTAAGCCATATAATATTACTACTACTACTACCATATTATTATTATTATTATTATTATTATTATTATACACACTATAAGGATTTTTAATCCGTAGTTTAGAGTCAAAGATTTATGGTAGACCATGGCACATTTTGTGTTGCGTTTAAACCGCAAGAAAGCACCGTTAACCATAAACACCATAAACAAGTTTCATAGTGGTGTACAGCTAACAGTTTTCCTTAAATTATTATTAATAATCGTAGTACATCCACCTGTTTACAGTATTGGAATTATATCAAGTTCTTGCCAATACACAGCCCTAGTACTGATCCCTCTTTTAGGAAAAGTTTCGTTGTCAGGGGTGCATTGTACTCACCCAGGTTGAAAAAGTAGACACGTGAAGCAGAAGTCAGCTTCTTGCTCAAATTTCAGCTTCCATGGTTCAGATGGAGGCGGTATTAATCTAATGACATTAATAAAGTTCAAGAAGAATGATTCTTTTACCACCAATGTTCCATTTGGATAGTAAATGAAATGCCTATTTGTGTGGTAGATATGGTCCTGCCTGGTTCCCATCACCACCACTGTAAAGACCATCTTAACTATTTCACACCAAAGCCACTCTAAATGACTTACTTCACAACTCAACGGCTGAATATTTAGAAATTTAAAACTGGTGGAATTCCCCTTTAGGAAAGGAAATAAGCTTGTCTGGTATGTAAACCAGCATGAACAAAAAACGGGAAAAGTGGACCTGAGTGGCAGAGACCTGGAATACGAAGGAAGAGTGTGGGATACGGGTCCTTTAATATCTGTACTGTGCAGTCTCTTATTCCGTCCCAGGATATGAAGGGGAGGCAGGGTGGAGATAAGAGCAGAAGGAGCGAAGAAGAGGAGGAGAAAGGAAGGAGGAGAAAGAGGAGAGGAGGATGTGAGCAAGTCTGTGGGATGTAGCCTACAGCGCAGATAAGCTCCGCTCTGTTCTGTTGCCGTAGCGATACGACTGGCTGCCTCTCTGTGGCACCCTGGGAATTGGCTGACCCACTTTGCGTTCGGTTGGAGTTATTTTTATGTATTAAGAGAAGAAGAAGAAGACTGTGGATGCCTGTCTGCGGCCGCAACCTGCTTTTTTACAGCACTCTTCCGGAGGAGGTGCAGAGGGAGGGGGAGGGAGAAGGAGAGGGAGAGAGAGGGTGTCTTAATGAGCTGGAGCAGAAACACGCTGCTGGTTCAAAGTGAACAGCCGGGCAAGGAGATGCTCGCCATCTTGTCAGGCATCTTGCTGTAGACAGTGTGAAGAGCAGCGTTCCAGGCTGAATCCCCAACTGGGATACCGTGACAGAGCCGAGAGAGGACAGGAGACAGTAGGAGGATAGACAACCCGCGCCCTCCCTCTATATCAGTCTTTAATTGCACACAGACATCATCTTTCTTTCTTTCTTTTTTTTTCTTTCTTTCTCTCTCGCTAACATACACCCTCCCAATCTCCCGTCTCTCTCACATGTTCTCCTCCCTGTCTCTCACGTCGATATGGATTTGTCTTTCTTTCCCACACACACACACACACACACACACACACACAAACACACAGGCGCGCACACACACACAGGTGCGTGGTTGTGTGTGTCAGCAAGTGTGTTTGCGTCAGTGTTTGTAGAGGATGGTGCAGTCTCCTGAGACGCGCATCTGAGCCAGACTGCAGAAGTCGGCCTGCTTTACCTCCGCACTTTCACTATTCCAGAGTCCTGTTTCAGAAGCTACTTACACGGCCTGATCACTGGAGTGGCACTGTATGTCTACGTCATAGATTTCACACAGACCTGCAGCACAGCCCCTAGCTGGCCTACGCAACATCATTTTCTTAGGTTTCCTGAAAACTACAGTAAAAATCCATACCGGAGATTCCGTATCTGTATCTCCAGCAATCGCTAGCAATGCTACCCAATATAGTGGTGCCGTCTTGTGTATTGTGATATTACATTTCTGCCATATGTCTGTACTTGAACTTGAGCCTGCTGGATACATGGATGCGTCTTGTATTCTCAGGTGTTTGAACTCTGTTCTTTAGACATCAGCACACTGCACCTCAAAGTCTGCAGTGCTTTAGTGGCTTTAGCACTTTCTCTGGCTCTCCAGGCCACTGTGGCTTACTGGTTATAAGCTCTTAATTTTAAGCTGATTAGAAGCTCAGGTATCTTCATGCACTTTGCAGTGGCAAGTGTGTGTGTGTGTGTGTGTGTATGTGTGTGTGTGTGTGTGTGTGTGTGTGTGTGTGTGTGTGTGTATGTGTGTGTGTGTGTGTGTGATGCTTATGTATGACATGCTTAATTTGAGAGCAAGCACACACTGCAGTAGGTTTCGATCTCTATTAGCAGTGCCCTGCGCTCTCTGCGGCCCTGATACAGATCTATATAGTTTTTCTGTCTGAGATTTTGACCATCAGAGCCTCAGTTGATTAGAAAAAGTGCAGCTGTTTTTAACCCTGTTTTGTTGTGTGTGTGTGTGTGTGTGTGTGTGTGTGTGTGTGTGTGTGTGTGTCCTGGGACTATACATGGACCTCAGCTGCACATGCGCGCACACACACAACGTGCATGTCATATTGAGCTACGATGCTGCCGTTTCTAGTCTCGCCGTCCCTTAACACTCGTCGCTATGGTAACCGCAGAGTTGGGGGTGAAAAAAAATAATTGGCCCAGTTTGGGCTATGAGTGATGTTTAGAAGAGAGGGCGTTGTTTCCTACCGAAGGATGCATCTGTGTGTCTGGCTCGTGAGAGGAGCTTCTTGAACTGTATTAATGAAGTTAAATATCATACAATGTTCCAGATATATTTGTGCTCAGATCTTCTTCTCATAAAATCACTCTCTCTCATCTTTTTCTACATAGCTGACACAAGCCGGGTTTCCATTTAAACATTTTGCAAATGTTCTGCACCTTTATGAAATATTGGCAGACAATTTGCAAAATGCGTTTCCAAGCTTTACAGTAACATGAAGAAACTTGGTAAGGGGCTGCAACAAACAATGGCCCAACTAATAAGGAGTGAAATCTCTGTGCCACACCTACGTCCACCTTAATAAAACTAGAGTTGGCTTCTTGGTTGAATTTCCTGTTTAAACCTTAATGATGCCAGGATGTAACTGCTGCAGGCTATTCCACCTTTAATCTGCGAGCACAAACCCACCAGACCGTTTTGTTGGCACAATATACAAGGTAATTTTTGAACTTGAATTGAAATTGTAAGTTTTGAACTGTGGTTTCAGAATAGAGGAAGCAACCTTCAAAAAGCTATCTGCAGTCATTGAACCATTTCACTTTACGGCTTTTAAGGTATTCAAATGTTTCCACCAGGTCCTGGTGTAAAACTTTTGTGTTATTTTCCAAGGACACAATGAAAGAACTGTGTGTGGTCGAATAACCTGTCCTTTTTACAGTGAGCTCAAACACATTCTCGGTGATAAATGCCGCTGTCAGTCATTGGAACTTCATGATTGCTCCTGTGATTCTGGCAAAGATTAAACCGAAACCTCCGGAAGTGGATGTGCATCTGTCAGCAGTCGTGATTGTTTACCGATTTGTTTTTGCGCATGCATGTCAGTTTAGGAGTGTTATGTGTTTGGACTAATGTTGTATATAGCTCACATTTAGAAGGTGTTATGAACAGCATAACGAGGCACTTGACTTTGGAAAATTGGGTTTGGCCCACTTTTTCTTGCTGTATAAATGTAAGCCAAAGTGGAATACCATAGCTTTTTGATTCGGATGTTATATTGGATTTGTTTCTATAAGTGTTGTTAGTCATAAATCAGTATTATTACATGCCTGCAGCTATAGTGGATCTTTATGAACAATAGATAAGCCCATACTTTGAGGAGGTAGAAGATTCTATAGCTGGGTTCGTTTTTTGGACAGGTGAAACGCTTTTCAGACTCTGGGGCAGCCATGTCCTACATGCCAGGATTAATTCTCTTTAATCTTTAGTGCTGCAAACCCTGTCAGACCAGGTCAGCCAGCGCGCTGCCTGTTACATGTTGTTTTTTGTGAGGTTTTTTTTCCCCTTACTTTTTAATTTTAGTAATTTGTTCTTATTTTTTTTTTTTTTGGTATTTCATTAGTCCTGCCAAAAACACTGCACTTTAATTCATGTAGCTTAATCTCTGTAGGGTTTTTTTTTCTCTCCCCCCAGGGCTGACCGTCTTAGCAATAGCTAATGCCTTCTCTAAACCGACATTGTGCTGCTTTGCAATGCGATACAAGGCAAGCAGGGCAAGAGACTGTAAGGTAAATATTTAGGTCCTCAGTTGAACGTTACGTAAATTAGAAGTGGCAGGCTGGTCCTGGAGATGGCCAGGGGTAGTACGTGGTTTGGTGGGGGGCTGGTATTTGTGCATTTACGGCGAACTTGAAGGCATGTTTTCAAAAGACTAATGTAAGCCTCTCTGTGAGGAAGCTCCTCAAGATCTGACTCCTACCGGCTACGTTTTGGTTGTGGTGCCCAAACATGGGCAGTTAGTGTGTTTTGGTTACATGCTTACACCGTTTGGCTTAATTCATGAGGACCTGAAGAGAAGTTAAGCTTTGTTTGATCTCATGGGCGAAGTAAGCCATTCGGCTAATCTCTCTCTCCAGTGTTGCTGGGATTTGGGGTATTTATTAAATTGTTAGCCCCTTTTTGCACTAGTTAATACGACTGTAATTCTCAGGGCTTTGTCAATCCCTGCTAAGCCACCCCTGTAACAAAATATGTTTAACATAAGCCCCGCCCTATCACTTTTCTGTAATGGGATATACTCAGATACCTGGTTTTGCTTGTTGGTTGTGCTTTACATGAGAGACTGTGAGAAAAGTCTAGGGATATAACAATACAATGTATTGTATTATACCACAACATATTGTGTTTTATCACTGTGTCTTGGCTGGGCCTAATCAATTAGCTTGTGCTGCTGTAAAGTGCAGATTTTGCTTTTATAAATGTAGCTGATACTACAGATTCTTAACTACTACAGAACTCAACTAGCTCCTGATATTTACATGGTTTCACTTTTTAATTGTGTTCTTGAATATATGTGTATGTATGTTAGGTTGGGGGTGTTTGGTTATTAGGGCTGTGTATTGGCAAGAACCTGGTAATATGATACATATCCCCATAGAGCAATACTGTGTGTGTGTGTGTGTGTGTGTGTGTGTGTGTGTTTGTTTGTTTTTAATCTAATAGTATAGCATAAAACACACCACCATATGGTTTGCTAATGCTAACATTAATGGTGTGTCCTTACGTGTTTCCTCAAGTGTACTGATGTTTTATTACATTCATAGTTCTGTCAATCTCTAGTGTGTGGAAACTGCTTTATGGTAATGGTTATCAGGCCCCCCATTGCTATTACTTAGAAATGTATTTGTTTGTGTTAAAGGCTCTAATAAACTGAAAAAGAAAAAGGGACATTTTCCACCAGTGATTATATTTTCTGTGTTAAGAAATGTGCTGTATCGAGGCATGATTTTAAATGTATACTTTTTTAGTTTTTACTGTACTGAAATTGTTACAGCTAGCTAAAGGGGACTTTTTGTGCATTTTAATAGTTTGCAAAGCACAAAGTACATGCCTGAGGGAGAAGCTTTCTCCCACAGAAACCGCATTTCTCAGCTGCCTGAAATGCCTAATTAGAATTCCAGCCCTTTTTTCGGTTACAAGGTGACATCATCTGGTAACACAATCCTTACTGCCCACCTGCTGGCATGCGCTCACAACACACAGCAACTACTGAAGGGTGTGTAAGGGTGGAATTGCTCTAAAGGTTGACCCACTCAGAAAAGAGTAGGCAGTCTGACCAGCTGGAGCACACTGGACTCATTGGGAGGCGGAGCTTAAAGACCTAGGAGTTCTAACAGGAGAATTATCTAAATCCATTCTAGTAGACCCCAAAGATTTATGAAAACAGAAAATAAGCATAATGGGTCTTCTTTATGATTCAGATTGGCTCCCTACAGATTTCTGCTGGTCGTGGGAACTTTTTGCATCATTCCAGGCCCAGTAATCTGCATGGTTTTGGAGAAGAATGTTCTAAAAGGCTTTTCTAAGCATTTTTTAAATCTCACTAGGGAATTCTGGGTATGTATCGTTTCATGGCCTCTCCTCAAATGCAATTTTGTGACATGATCACAATGTTTCCCTCTGAACGCTCCTCTACACTGGCATGCTCTGTACAACGAGTCAGACGGAGAGTTTCCTATCCTCTGGGCAGGGGGAGGTGGTGGATTTTCCCCCTCATTTCCCTGAAGAATCATGAATGAAAGCAAGCTTGAATAGCTGAATGTCGCAGGGTTCTTTTGACGAGATAAGAGGTTCCATTCGAAGCACTTGAGTCACCTAATCTCCGGGCCATTTTCTCCTCGACGCCTTCTTCAGAACGGCTCCACTTTAACACTCAGACACTTACAGACTGCCTCACAGTGTCATTAGCTCCAAATAACTCCCGTATTCAACCGTCTGTCTATTTACTCAAATTATTCCCCAACAGAGAGAAGGGCAGTCAATGCTGAGGCCAGGCTGGGGTCGAATGCCCCTGATAACAGTGATAAGCCCTGCTGAACAGTTGATCTGTCCTCGTTCTCCCTGATAACAGACAGAGATGCACCTCGCAGCTATACTGACACACAGGGATTCTTCAAGAGTTCTCTAGTAAAGGCAGAGTGTGTATGTGTATGTGTATGTGTATGTGTATGTGTATGTGTATGTGTGTGTGTGTGTGTGTGTGTGTGTGTGTGTGTGTGTGCGCGCCATGACAGCTCAAAGAACCTGCTACAGGTCTCAGAACTTTTTTGCCAAGACTGTACTTGAAGTGGCCCAAGTCGTTTTCAGCGTTGGCTGTTTTTGTTTGAGTGGAGATGAAATGTGCAGGATGGCTCTGCTGGATGTGGCGGGTATCTGCTGAGAGAGTGACAGACGTGTCCTTTCATGCTGAGAATGTTTTGGTCATTAGCGAGAAAACGAACAACGTACGGCTCAGAAAGTAAGAACAACACTGACCTTTGCTGCCAGGTGACCGACAGGTTCCGTGTCCTGTGGCGATGTACCACGTAAGTGTAATTACGCCCACCTGCGTGCCTCATTCAGAAATAGTAACCAGTTCCTCAGGAGCAGCTCTATATTTAGCACCGCTTATGGAACTGCAACTTTTGTTCCAGTAAGAAGGAGAACGCTCCAGAACACAGTGTCAGGCTGGGTTTAATGCGTGCTCCCTCCTCTTCTGTAACTCCAGCGGGGGAGTCGCACTGAACAGGCTGCGTTAGATGGGACAGGGTCATTACTCCTGGAAGCTCGCTGGTGTATTGTTTTACATTTGGTCTGCTTTGAACTGGCAGCGTAATGTGGGCTACAATTCCAAAGCTGCAAGCTTCCAAATGCTTCTTTTTCTCTTCTTTTTTTTGTCTTGTTTTTCTTCATTTATTTATTATATATTTTATATTTTCCCTTTTTCTTTTCCCCATTTCTCTTTCCCTCTTTCTTTCTTCTCTCACTCCTCAGTCTTTCTCATTTTCTCTCGTAATTCTCTCTCTCTCTCTCTCTCTCTCTCTCTCTCTCTCTCTCTCTCTCTCTCTCTCTCTGTGCCAGCTTTAACGCGCTTCATAGATTACAAAGTGTATCTCAGATCGCAGATATTCAGAATCCTTCTTATCAGAAGTGTGTCTCTCTGTGTCTCTCTCTCTGTGTGTGTGTGTGTGTGTGTGTGTGTGTGTGTGTGCCTATGTGCGTGTGCCTGTGTGTCTTCTACTTCATCTTCTCCCTTTTCTCCTTCAAATAAAGCTTCAGCATATGTATGAAACCATAAGTCTGTATGACTATCTGTGGCTTTTTTTTCCCCTTCTTCTGTAATCTTAGCTGAACTTGGTGTGTGCAGATTGGTAAAGTGATGAGGAAATAAAACATAACTGTTAAACAAGTGAATCGTGAAGATAGAAATTTTTTTTTTATTTTTTTTTTATTTTTTTTTTTTTTTTTCCCCCCCATTTATTTGACACAGGCCTGTTGGTCCTAATCTCTGCTGGTGATCAGACTGTGTATACAAGAAAAAACTGGAATGGTAACTGTAATGCTTTGCTTTGCTGCATCTGTCTCAATGCCTTGTGCAGAAATCTTCTCTGGTATATGTGTTAAAAAGGCAGCAGATGAAAATGAGTTGTTCCAGTGAAAGGAAAGGGCACCTCTGCAGAGTGGTAATGGCCCGACTGACCTTTACAAGTGCTGACGGGTAGAAAGAGGGTTTGAACCTCAGATTGATTGGACGTGATGTTTGATGAATGAAGCTGCTGCACGCAGTCAGACTGGTTTGACGCTACCTTTGACATGTGGGTGCATGGATGAGGAAGTGTAAATATAATCGCTGTTTGTGTAGAAGTTTGGTCTAGCAGGTTTAGGTGGATGTTTCTCCAGGTTTGTTACTTCACAGGAAGGTTTTTGTAAGTCTCGGCTCCACAGATCCAGCATATCTACTGCCACCTTGTGCAGATAATTGCTCTGCAATTATATTAGTTGGTCTTTATCAACAGACACGCAGGTCCCACATACTTGATATTGACAAAATAAAAATAAATTAACATTAGTGAACTTGTAGTGAACAACTGATGTGGAGAAAATAATCCCTAAATGCATCTCAAGTTTTGCTTTGCAGCAGCAGAGAACCAGAGCTATTTAGCTAAAACTGTTGAATAACTCTTTTAAAATCTATATCTGCGTTGATCATAAAACATTTGTGTTGGTCTGGATTGAAATTCACATTCACTTCAGAGTCCGCCTCACGTCTGCCTGCTAAATGAGCATTTTATTGTTTTGATTCTCAAATGTATAAACGGGGAATGTGACATTTCCCAGATAATGTGCGGACCACCCAGCTTGTCTAGACACGATCAGAGAGATCAGGCCTAGTCTGTGACATTATGAATAGCAATTTATAGTCCAGAAACAACCGTCTGTTAGACATGTGGTCTACAGTAGAGCTATTCTCAGCCCGAGAATGAGCCATCCTCCGTCTATTCACACTGGAGCGTTGTGTGGGAGGGATTGTCTGAGGGAGATAATTGAATTTCACTTTCTATGAGCCGCACACGTTCCTTTCCACAGACAATAGTGCTCGGCTCATAGCTGTCTAAGCGAGGCAATTAGCCCGCCGTGGCTACCAAACTGAAAGGGAGTCGTACCTAAATGATTAATAGCCCACCTATGGCATCCTGCTTCCTGCTGCATGTAATATAGATATGTTTCCAGTGTAATTGAAATTGAATTGATTATGAAAGCGAAATGTTTTTATTTACAAGGCATGAATGCTGCAGCCACACCCAGAGAAATGTGCATGTTGTCTTCACTGTTCATGTCCTTCCTGCCAGGTGATTATTTTTGGTGCCTCCCAAAAAAAATAATCCAACAGACAATGACATGGTCTTATCAAATGTGTTCAGGATTATTCCATCCAAAAATATGTCAGCCTCAGCTTAAGGAAGGTCAAATAGGACGTGAAACAAATTATTAAAGTTACCAAGAGTTAGGGATAGGCAGTACGATGATATAATTGTCCTGATAAATAACGTCACAGTATACTTTTCTGAGCATGTCAGGGATATCATTGGTACCTAAAGAACACTGACTAACTGTAGTTTAATTACAGAGTGAGCATAATTAGTCGTTTTCATACAGGATTTCATACAACATTTGTAAAGCATTGAATAAAAATAATTGTGATAATCGTGATATAGCATTTATGCACCCCCTCCTACTAGGAGTGCATTCATTGATAGCCAGTTTGGTGATAACAGGTTTTTTTGGCAAATCTTAAGAAATTAATACTGATGTGGGTGGGGGAAAAATTTGATACAGCATATTATCCTGGTATTTTACATGGCAATGTTGTATTGTTATTCTATCATTTAAATTTCAAAAGTAAATTACTTTTTGGTTTTAGAATAATAAAACCAATTGCTTTTTCAGGCCACTAGATTTTTTATTTTTTTTGTCAGCAGAGGTGACCAGTCAGTGGAGGAGTTTGGTAAAACCAAAGATCATAGAAAGAAATCAGAAATCCACTTTTAAATTGAACCTCATTGATTTATTTGTTTATAAGGAAGAGATGCAGAGCATGGCTATGACACGATATGCAGGGAGTGTCGTATGGAAATGAAATAGTCTGGGAATACAGTGAACACAAGGATTCATACGGGTCCATCGCACAGCTAACAGTACATTAGCTTCAACACTGGACCAACCAGTACTGGGCACACTTAGTTTGACAAAGCTGCCTTCCAGTTCCACTTCCAGCGAGCTAAGAAACGAATGCAGCACTTCATGTGCATAGACCTGCATGCATACAACGTAGCTGAAAATAGAGCCTTTTCTTACATGCTGGAGATACAGCCGTAGTGACCCAAGCTCAACAGAGAAGTGAAGCTTAAAGTAGAGGAATCTTTGAGTATAGTGGAAATCATTGCTTTAACTTTTTTAATGTGTGGACCTCAAAGTAGATTTCTCTATATATCTATATTATACATGGTCATTTTCATCTTTGTTGTTTGTAAACATACTTGTGAAATTGAATCTCAGCGGAAAATTGGTGGCAAGTGTTTGTTTTTCATTGTGTGCCATGCTTTATAAAGCCATGAAACCTTCCTTCCCTCTTCTTTCTCCTCATTTGTGTCACTCTTTTCACCCCTCTCACTTTCTTGTTTCACTTCTCCCCTCTCCCCTCGCCCTTTGTTTTTTCCTTCCCCCAAGGAGGAAAAGAAACCCGTGACTTATGAACGCAGGTGCTGTGATGCAAATTAATTTCCATATCGGAGCGATAAGAGACGTACCACCGTCACTCTCCGCCGCGCTCTCCGAGAAAACAATTTTCACTGGCTTATTTATCATCAAACAATCAGACGTGCTGTGCCGACAGTTGTTGCTGTGACAGTGGAGCTCATGTAAAGACGACCAGCCTCACTGCTAAGGCCTTGGCAACTTGCCAGTTTCTGGGTTACGGTCAATTCCATTGGTTCAAGAAGTAAATACAATTGATAGGGTGAATTACAGACCTAAGCAGCATCATTGAATGTCAGTTAAGAATTTTTGTTGCTGTTTGGAATTGGCCGTTGTGTAATTTAAAATGCTATTGACCGCAGTACTGTCCAGAACTATGAAGATACTCTGGTTCCCCAAGTGTGCCATTCTGATGCCACTTATGTTGGATGAGAACTGTAAGATTTTTTTTGTTTGATCTCATGACCGCTAGTATACAAATGTCTGTTTTATGAAGTTTCTCTATATAGACGTTGATGGGGATGCAGAGATATGAGAAGTGTCCAGAACTTCAAAACCATTGTTTTTTTTTTTTTTTGTTTGTTTTGTTTGTTTTTGTTTCAACATGATTCAATACACACTGAATGTTTCATAACATGTTCAGAACAATCTCAGCTCTATAATGCTATATGCTCTATAAAAACCTTTCTTCATAGCTTCATAACTCCAGATGGGAATCACATACAGTAATGTAATAAAAATGGCTCCTCTAGAGATTTGGGAAATGTTTGAAATGCGTTTGTTTATTATCAAAAAGATAAAAAAAACATTTTGAATTTGACATGCTGGCGAGTTTGTTGACCACAGAGGGGTAACTGTGTTTAAAGTGTTCTCGTAATAACTATCCTTATCTTTATAGTTATCCCCTAAGTGCTGTGACATCCACCAATGTCTGAAGTTTGTTGTTGCATTAAATTAAACCATCACTGTAAGATTGTTTGGCTTAATATTCTGTTCTGACTCTTACCATAGGTAAATTAAGGTAAAGGTAAGATCAGACATTATTTACAAATGGATACAACAAAAATTGTGACTGTAATCTGTAGTCCATATGCCTGTGCCAAGCGGTTTTTAAATCAGCCAATACCCATATATCTTCATACATCCCTAGGTGTACATAATAGTTGCAGTAGTAGTCACCCAAAGCTTGGAGAAACTTCATCAAATGTGTTTGGAAAACCTCAGGATTGCTTTATGGTGAAAGTTTGATAAACGGAATGATTTGATACCAGGATGCTGTATCCTCAATAACAGAGCCAACTCTGGCATTTCTTGGGTATTTTTACACCTTGTAAACCAAAAATAAATAAATAAAAGCGAGAATAAGCTTTGTCCAGAGGCCTCAAGCTATCTTGTTTAATGATTAATGCTCTGTAGTTTCTGCTGTATCGTGTTTGTCTTAGTCGACTAAATGTCATGACGTTTAGCCTATTTTCAGTCTAATTTTGTCTGAACTGTCTCAGCGTTCTGTGTCCAAACTGACTCCTCCTTGTTTTCAGTCAAGTAACTTTAACCCCATCACATAATGTTAATACCTCGAAATAAAATCAAAGGGTAACTTTCATCTTTACGTTTTTTCTGCTCAGCTATTCATGATGCTTATTAGGTACAGCCGGGTGTGCTCAAACCTAAAATTGACATTTATTGAAGTTAATGTCTGAATGGATGGAAGTATGAGATGTCCTAGAAGTTTAAATTGAAATATAATATGGTATCTAATATGGTGTCATCAATACTAATGCTGTTTGATTAGTACCAAACTGGTTAAAATATATGATCATTTACGGTAATCATTTTATTTTATGTTGTTTGGTTCTACACCAGTTTTAGGAAGTTTTTTGTGTAAATGATACTGCATCACTTAATTTAACCATAATTGACGTCATAATGTCTAAACCTCTGTTGACTGATTAATAGTTGCAGCCCTAGTATCAGCTGTGAGTAAACTGTTTATGTGTATGTTTGGCTCCGGGCTACAGCTCTGTAACTGAGTGTGTTTGGATTATGACAAATCAGTTCAGATACTGCAGATTTTTAATAAAAAAGTTTTCCTTGGAATGACTTCTGACATTGGCCAGCCAGTTCACTATAATTGATTGCAAAGTCCAGGAGTAGAGTTTGAAGAGTCCAGGTTTGCATTCCAGATGTGGGGTGGTGAGGTGAGAGGGAATAGCTGGCTGGAGGTTGTCGTGCTGTTGTGCAACTGATAGGACATCAAAAATTGTACAAATATAACTGTTTTTAAAGCTATTGAAGTTCAAGGTGCACCCCTATCATTTTCTGTCGTGAAAACTTCAAAACATGACAAGATTGAAACTGTAGTTAACTGAATCTTACTGAGTCCTCTGATATTTTTAAATTGCGCTTTTGTGACTTTTTTTGTGTATTTGTTGATATTTATTGTAATACAGGAGCAGGAGATTGTTTGCTGGGTTTCTGTGTTAAATTATGTTGATTTACAATTTTTTCATTATCATTAGCAAATAAATATCTAGGCTACATTTACAATGTTAATCCATGTAGATTAAGTCCCCGTTTCTACGTTTTATAAATGTTTATGTATGATTATAGTTCATATTTGCAGGGATTTATAAAGTTGATTTGTTTTCTTGTGTTAGCAAAACCATTAAATAATTTTAATAATTTTATTATTTTTTCCAAACCAATACACCAATGTGGTTTTAAATAGAAATTATAGTTTTAAAGCCAAGGAAAACCTGATTCTGCTGTTTTCTTTCTATTGAGGTTAATCTTGTTCTTGCTGGTAAACAGTAAACATGTCAGTAAACTCTCTGAATAGTGTTCCAATGACCAATAAACAGCTGAGATATTTGATCATATTTCTCTCCTCTCCATGTAAACTGGCTGATTCTAGTCTTAAGTAACGCTTCCGTAAGCATTTCCCCGACCAATCACAAGGTTGGCGTCTCTTGCCCCGCCCTCACACAACAGTTTCGGAGTCAGAGAAACTTGGAGAGTGATGGCTAACCCAGCATAAGCAAAAGCTAGCAAGCTAGACTACTTGTCTGTAGTTGCCTCTTCATTTCGAAATGTATACACCAACATTGTTCCCTCATATGCTCATTCCTTTATCCATACACCAACATTTGTTCTTTCATACTTCCATTCCTTTATCCACCAGTTTGTCCAACACTAGTTGCTTCATCTGACCACTTGGACATTTATTTGTCCATGACCTTTTTGTCCAGTTAGTGTCACTGGATAATGATGTTGGTGAACCGTGTAAGTTCAGCAGTTGAGCCTGAAGCCAGAAAAGGTGTGTGTATATATGGTCTTTTTGGCCAAAAGCTAGATCTTTTCTGGATCTTTATATATAGAAGATAATTAGAAGATAATTGATCTGAAAAATCGCTGTTGGGCAATTTCCCTGAATCATTCAGCCATGGTAGTAAATAATTGGGCCTCTGTAGAATCAGGACACTAACACACAAAATATTAAAGAAATCACGGTCTCAGACTTTAAAACCTGAAAACAGTTTTTCCTTGTCATCATGGTGAAAATCAGTGATAAAGAACCAGGCAACTCACACACACATCAGCCACTTCCTCTCACCTAGTCAGCCTCTGCGGCCCACAACTGATCTCACTCTGAGGCACTTCAGTGTCTCTTCTTAGCTGCAGGGTCAGAGAGGGAAATTGAAGAGAGTATTTACCTGCATGTTTGTGGGTGTTTGCGTTGCTGATGTAGTGATGGATACAGAGCAGTCATGTCACTGGTGATTCAGAGTGTGCAGCACATGGAGAATTCTGCAGTGTTGTTTGAAAGGCAGCCCACACTCGGCAGGTTTAAGCGTTCTGCCCAGTACACTGCGTTATAGAGAGTATAGTAGGGCTGTAAAATGATTTTTCTCGGGCATTTCAAGATGGAAAAGTAAAAACAAAACACAACTGAATATTCAGCAGTTTGGACATTTTGTTTTATTGGGTATAAGACCATAGCCACAAATTGAAGTTGGTGGGGGTGAGGTGGGGTTGGGTAGGCTAAATGTACCTGGTGGGCACCTGGTGGGATCTTTTTAAGCTGTTTTCTTTTTTTAATGACTGGTCGCAAAGGCTGTGACTTGCTGCAGCTGCCAATTTAGCATGACAAACTGTCTCCCTAGCACTGCGATACGTATGCCTGCGTTGCTTAAAAGAAAGCACAATCAGGCATAGTGTCTGAATACTGCGGGTTTATGGTCCCCTCAATACACACACACACGTATGTGTGTGTGTATGTATGTAGTTCAGCTTTATTGGCATGACCGTATCATTTGACAGTGTTGCCAAAGCATTTAACATATATCGATCTATTAAACACACACACACACACACACACACACACACACACACACACAAACATTTCACAAACACTCAAATCTACATACATTAACAGTTTTATATACATTTAATATTTATTAATATATTTAACTATATTCAGTATATGATGATGTATATAAAAATTACGGCCTCGATTGGGCAGGTATTTTTAAAATTTTGGGATGTCTGTTTTTTGGCCATCAGTAAAGGCAAACTGCAAAATGCTGTAGCCTTCAGTGTTCCCTGAGAAACTTAACACAGCTTTGTTTTTATTTTGCTCAAAACGGGCCCAAACATGGCGATAGTCTCTCAAGTCCTTGTTTGAATGCACCTAAAACAGCCCGACAGACATTTCTTATCTAAATAAAAAAACTGAACTACTTACAAAGTGGTCGTGATGCATGGTCTTCATACCTCGACCACCCCTGTGAAGCAGTGGTTAAGCCATGCATGTGCTGCTTGACTTGTGCCCCTGCTATAAGAGGCTAGTGATTTGAAAGAAGCCTGGTATTTTTCTGCAGTTCAAGCCGCGGATGTCGATGCTGGGCCGAAGCTTCAAATATTTGCTGTTGATTACTGCCAAAGCTCCACAGCCCAAAAAATAGTATTCATGACCATCTTAAATATAGTACCAAAACGGGTTAGCTATTGCTAATGTCAACATTGCAACACTAGCTGAACCCTCTTTGGTGCTATATAGAGCCATATACACATTCTCCATCCATCTTCAAGAACTACCTCACCATGCACGAACCATGCAAACAGGAAATAATTCTACATAGAACTTGTTTGCCTTTACAGAAGAATCCTTGTGGAATCTTTTGGATCAAATTGGATTGTGGTGAATTGAGATTTTATGTGTCATAAGGAATAAGAATGTTTACATGCTTGTAATACTCACATTGAGGTCCTGATGCACATTTACTGACATGTTTTGCTCAAATTGTTTGTACTTTTTAAAATCTCCGTCAATGATTTGTTTATCCATATCCACTCAGCTGGACTCTCATGACTTTCATTTTATTTATCACTTACAAAGCTAAATATTTGAATACAGTGTTTCTCAGTCCTGGTCCTGGTGTTCCTTGATTTAAGTGGTTGTGTTGGAGATTGTTTTGAGAGCTGTTTGTACAGTTAGGGTACTTAAACTGGCGTCTGATTATATCGTTTAGTATGTTGCACAGGTTCGTTCAGGCCTGGGTGTTTGTGTGGCACTATCACATAGCCAGTGACAAATCATTGATTTGACAGTTTTGATATGGCATTTAAACATTAACCCTACGTTAGTTAAGCTATGTGAATAACAGCTTGTTGATCTTTTTATTTGTGAGTTTGTACTGCTAATAATTCCAGCGAAAGGTCTGCAACGAATGCTGGTTTTTCTCCTTATGTTAGCGTACTTATTCTGCTGCATTAATACCTTCTGAAGAGCTGACGGATTTAACATTTTGTCTTTCAGGTCCAGAACACCTCACGTCCCCCTGTAAGGCCGTGGGAAGGTGGAAGAGGACACAACAGCTGCTATTTGGTATGTAGATCTCTGTCTTTCTCATATAAGGTTTAGTAGGTAAATGACGCATCCGTAATCTTTTAGTTATTGAAAGAAAGGCAGTTATCCAATTAGATGCTTAAGGAAAGGTAACCGATTATTTGCAGGATTATTTTTGTCTGTTTATAGAGGGGGGAAAAAGAAAAGACCTTACAAGGAATTTCAAGAAATGACAATCACAGCCTAGGCTTTTATGGACCAAAAATTGGACCAAAATTTTTACAGTTTAAATGGATTTGTTTATTTATTTTTTAGTTGTGTTAGCATTTATTCTTTAGCATTTAAAGAAGCCATTTCCTACTAGTGTTGTACTACTGAACATTTCAACTTCAAAATAGAAATACAACTATTATGTCAGCAACCCAAAATTATATCACTGGAGAAATCAGCTGTCAACTAAAATAAATGTTTAGGACGTTATTGGATGTTTTAAGGTAACTTCAAAGTAGCTTAGCTGCTGTTGGGTCTCATGGCTCTTTATCAGGAAGAGGATAATAAACATTTATCAGGAAGATAGTTTATTGAGACACCTTGGTAAAACCACTACTATCTGTACAGGTCTATGTGTTGTGTTCATACCAAGAATGCGCATATCATCACTACGACTTTCTCTGTGAATCGTATTAGGCTTAACTGCAGCTCTTAGGCTTTGGAAGGAATGACCTTTTAGCATTGTTTAATGCTGATGTACAGGACATGTGGAATGTGAAGATTTTTATTTTCATTTTTTCCCCTCTGCTTACTCAGCAATAAATAGTACACTGAGATCTCTTGGCATATGCTATGTCTCTGATGGCTGTGTGTGCCTTCGCCCGGTGAAGACTGAGCTTCAGTTAACCTTAGTGTTCTCCGGAGTCGGAAAATATCTATTACAATCTGCTTTTCTGAGCATGTTGTAGATATTGTTAGATACTTCAGCAAAGCAAAATACACAGTTGAGTCACATGACACATTATGACCACAGCCTACTTTTGATGGCTGCAGTGCATAGCTCCCGAAGGACGTCATGTTTTGGTGGCATTCTCTGGGCCCAGTCATCCATGTGGAAGGCACTCTCAACCAATTTGGGTATGAATCCATCCTTGCAGATCACATATACCCATACATGCTGATTGTCTTCCCTTTGGCGGGTGGGATCTTCCAGCAAGACAATGTGACATGTCACATGGCTAATGTCAAACAAAAGTTCCAAGTACTACCCTGACCCCCTAATTCCCCAGACTTGAATCCAATTGAGCATCTGTGGGACCACTTCAGTCGCTCTGTTTGCTCCATGGATCCTCCCCCATGCAGCCTCCAGCAGCTGTGGGATGCACTGCAGTCAGCGTGGCTCCAGATACCTGTGGCAACCTACTAGAACCTTACTGAGTCACTCCCAGCTTGTCTAGCCGCTGTCCGTGCTGCATACAACGCTTACTCTGGATATTCAACTAAGAATTTAACTTAAAGGAAACTTCTACTGGTTATTTAAAAAAGTCTACATAGTGAAACAGATATGATGTAAACTAAGTCATTCAGAGTGGTTTGATATGAAATGCTCCATTGTAGAGAAATGCTCCCTGACCGAAAGTGATTGCATGAAATAGTTATGAATATGCGGCCTGATGTCTGATGTGCTAATTTAACATAGCTTTGTGATCAAGCTTTGCCTTAAAATGTGTTCTAATCCATTCTTGATGGAGGGGTATGTGCATGCTGTTGTGAGGCAAAATAGTCTCCAGAGAAAGCTTAGTCATTCAGATTTACGACTGTCTTTAGATATATAAACCCAGGCGTGTAGTTCCCTCGTTTTGGACAGTAAATAAAACGGTTAGACCCCTGGTTGACCTCTGGTTTCCATCACCACAACTGTAGAGAAATCTCCACAAATTAACCAGTTCACATCAAACCACTCTGAATGATTGTGCGTACATCTCAAGGTCTTCATTATTCATACATTTTGAAGAAATTGTGAAGTTCCTCTTTAAGCTTGGTAAATTGTCTGAAGTTGTCTTGTTTTAAATGAGTCCTGTACACTCATGCTTTTGACTGGTAGCCTCTGCTGAAATTGGTAGAATATTAGTCATGTATGCTTTAGTACTACCTGGTTCATGTACGAAGCCCTGACAGAAGTGTCCTCTGATGCAGCTGACCGAGTCAGGTGGCTTCTCAGGTGGTACGACAGGAAACGGAAGCACCACAATCGCTCAGGTGGTCATGTTGAACTAAGACTAAAACTGTATATGTCTGCTGCCTTTAAAATTAAATGGACTACTTCAGATGCTGTGGACTAGACATTGGGAAGTGATTGTGGGTCTTCTTCCTTTTGTTTGTGTTTGAAATGTGACTGAAACATCCAGCCATTTGGTTACAAGATCTTATGTGGTTTTCGTGTTGTGCATTTTCTGAGTTTATCTGTGTCTATATTATTATATTTTTGCCATATTGTTGAGTTCTAGATTGCTGTGTTTGGACTATGTTAGAATTATGCTCTGATAAATCTGAAAGGGTTAATTCAGTGCTTTACTTAACTTCATGTTGACCCTGTTTGTGGCCTTTGTGAAGAGACAGAGAATCACATTAATTATGGACGTGTTTATACTCGTCAGGAAATAAATGAGACTCACTGTCATTAATGCCAAGGATATAACTCCCACTCTCTGTGTGTGTGTGTGTGTGTGTATGTGTTAACAAAAAAGAGGATGTGAAATGGATCATGAAGTATTGCCTGAACAACCATTTTACCTGACTGGATCCTGGAAAATCCATTAGGCCGATCCATTTGGCTGGTTTTGTGCTGAATAGGGCAGTGGAGGGAGAAAGAGCATAGGTTTGAGTGCTGAATCTTGGGTGAGGAAGATATCTCCTCTGGAAAATACTGCATATAACTCATGTTCTCAAGGGTGCCTTAAACCTCCTGCTGACCGGAGAACAGCTTTTCTGCTATACTATAGACATGGGTACCGGTGTCGAAATGAATAGCGGTGTGAATGTAATATGGACTTGGCCATATCATAGACAACGCAATAAACCCAAAACAGTTGTGGAGTTTGACTTTGCGCTGGCATTTCTCTGTTGATCTACCAGACTTCAAAAATCAGATATTGAACGTTGTTATTGTCAGTTTCCTGAAGACTACACTGAAAGTCATGTGTGGTTGTAGAGGGAGCATAAGGCACTGTAATCCTGTAAAGTTTGAAGTCTGTTACTCATTTTTGCAGAATTGCTGTGCTCTATATTTCTCTGGCTCTCCGCACCTCTTTTGCCGGCAAATGTCTCGGCAGCTCAGCAGGTCCACTGACCAGAGGGGTTTGGCTTGACCAAGTCAGATTTTTGAAGTCAGTTATTGCAAAGTATTCCCTTCTCCTGTGGTTTTATTCATTATGTTCTCAGCAAATAGTTGACTCTAAATTCAACCCATAACTGTCGGTAAAAATAAACTGTAAAAGTCATATGACCCCATATGCATGCATGCATGCATGCATGTATGCTATATAGACCAGAACAGAAACTACATTAGAAGTTATGTTATTTTCTGTTTCAACTGAAGTGGAATCGGGTTAAGAGTGCTTATGATCTCTTAAAGAATTTTGCCCTGCAAAGCTTGTCCAGCTTTAACAGATTAACAGTTACAAATTGTACATGTGTGTGGAGCATAGAAAAATATCATATAGGTCAGTTACATTTACTGTGCACCTCGTTCTTTGTGTAGCAAGCCAGATTTGCAGCATGGCTCTGTGGCTCCTCCGGATTTAGTTCAGCTAATGGAGCATAGCACTGTCCTGACAGACCAATATGCCCTGACTTCCTTTCCAAAAATGGACCGGGTGTGTGGCTAATCAGTCTCTTGCGATTTGTGTTACACGAAAGACACGACCTAGGACAGGCTAACAGCTCATCAGTGCTGAAGGGTGTGTTCTGCAGCGCGCTGTGCTCTATGCTTACTGTCAGTGAGGAATTTTAAGTCATTTAAATGACTTTAGATGACGGCAGTGACCTGAGCACAGATGATACTGTAAGTGTGTGTGTGTGCATGCATGCGTGTGTTCAGGTTGCTCTGTAGGCTCAACATCTCATCACCTAGTCGCACCCCCCAACAACCCTGCTCCCCACCCTATAGTGTGTCCGAATGAAGGTATTCCCACATTACTTCTCATATTCCCACATCTCTCTCTCTCTCTCTCTCTCTCTCTCTCTCTCTCTGACTACACACACGCATATTCGCCGCAGTGTCCTTGAGAAGCCAATGACTTTGGCAGTGAGTGCCTGCCTTCTTTCTTTCTTTCTCTGTCTTTATGGGTTTTTTTTTTCTTGCCTTGTAACTTTTTTCTTTGTCTCTTTTTGTTTCTTCTCTGCTTCTGCTCTCTCTCCTTCTCTCCCTCTCCCTTTAATTGGTGTGAATCATGCATGTCCGTTGTGTGGCTGGTATTGCTGTAGTCGGTATTGCAGACAAGTGTGTTCTCTTCAGCCTTTCAGTCTGACTGTGTGTGAAATATTCATGTCCGTGATGTCGGGCGGGGGGCGGGGGGCCACCAGAGTGATTCTGTAAGCATATATTCAGCCCCCTCAGTGCTGCTGGGACCTCTCCTTATGCTGTTTTTTTTTTTTCCTCCAAAACTTACGTGTGTGTGTGTGTGTGTGTGTGTGTATGTGTGTGTGTGTGTGTGTGTTCTCGTGCATGCATTTGTGTTTTTAAAAATGCTCATCTTTGGGGATTCTTTGCAGTGTAGTCATTTTTGTTATTCCCAATTCACCATCTCTAATCAACTGTATCCCTGTTCCCGTCTCTTCCTGCTATTGTTCCCCCTCATGCTTGTTCGCGCTCTCTCTCTTTCCCCGTCTCTCGTTTCCTACAAAAAAAAAAAAAAACTCAGAATGGGTCATCACATCAGAATGGGTCATCACATCCTCTTATTCTTTGCCAAGG
>CM067490.1:12828968-12865062 GCA_034552555.1 Semaprochilodus insignis | reverse complement strand
GTGTGTGTGTGTGTGTGTGCACGTGCGTGTGCTTGTGTGTTTGTGAAAGCTCTAAAGCCGCCACCCCCCCCCCCCCCAAAAGCCTGGGTTAATGTTTATCTCTCGTGCCCTCACTCGCTCTCTCTGAGGGGGATGAACAGCTTTTAATATGATAAATCTGCTGCTGTTCGTGGACGTCTCACTCTCTGGTCATTTACCTTCACAGCGCTTGTTGGTGGCCTGATTTGCATCTCAGTCCAGCACAACATTAATGATTGTGTAAGTGTAAATAAGTGAATACATGTTCTACAGAGAGCACACATTTTACTGCACGTTTTAATAGACAACTACTGTTTATTTACTGAATTTAATATAGAAGAAATTTAAAATATGGACTGTGCAAAAGTTGTGGTGCATTTTATATTGTATGATAGTTTCTTTTATTAAATATATATTATATATAAATTACAAATGTATTTTTGTAACCTACAAAAAATGTTCATATTTGTGCATGTGTTCTGTTAATTCATTCATTTTCAAATCAACAAACCACGTCATTTGAACGGAGGAGGTCAAACATTGGCCTACAACTGTACATTTATTATAAAAATAATACATGAGTAAAGATGGTATTTAAACAGTAGGAGTAGAATAGACTGTACAAACAGTTATGCCTGCTGTAATTTGTTGATATAATTGACTGTCATCATAGCTGTTTGCATACTTCTAGCGTTTTGGTATGATTGTAAAGTTCTTGCTCTACTTTTCTTTAAAACGACATGGCTGAAACTCACAGTGACACAGTGGTGGTGGTTTTAGTTTGTGCTATACTGGTACGTGTGGATCACACTCAGCAGTGCTGCTGGACTTTTTCTACACTGTACTTTCTACACCTACTGTATCTTGTTGGTCCACCTTGTAGATGTAAAGTTAGAGACAATAGCGTATTAAATATTCTCAGTCTAGCTGTGACACTGAGGTGTTAAAAACTTCAGCAGCACAGCTGTCTTTGATCCACTCACACCAGCACAACACACACTAACACACCACCTGAACGATTCAGGAAAAATATCGAATTGCTCTTTTTTTTTTTCCTGATGAATATTGCGACTACAATTTAAACTGAGACTGTTATCTGTGATTGAACATTCAGACCTGCTCCCTGTGTCCACAATACAAATCTTTTGTATTATTGGTTATAATGTTTTAGTCCGGTTCAGCACTTGAGGTCCACGGTCTTTGTAGACTTGTCCTGGTTATAGCAGCGAACTTCTCTTGTGCTACTCGTGTCTGTTTCTGTCTGCTGATATTGTGTCTTGTGTTTATTTATGTGCTGATAGCACTGTGTGCCTCACAGAAGTGTGTGTATGTGTGTGTGTATGTTAGGATCTATGTGGGCAACAGATAAGAGCATGAGATGTAGCAGCGAAGGAGCCAGTGTGGGGAAGAATTGAGAAGTTAATGTTTAGAAAGAGGAAATGAAAAGAGAAAGAATAAATTTGCTCATCTACATAGTGGCAGCCTCAGCTCACACATAGAGTACCGTGTAAAAGACAGAGATCACCCATCTTTTTAGTTTCCAGTCAAGACATCAATTACGGTATTTGCAAAAGCAGAGCAGAGATTTTCACCACCTCATTTTGAATCTTCATGAACTCTTTTGTGCACAGCTTGTATCTCTGTAACATGGCCTTTAATTTGCAGAGAAGCCTTATTTGCTCCTTAAAGAACAGGGAAACTGTGATTAATTTCCACTGTGGAAAAGCGAAAGATGAAACGTGAAATCTCTTCACCTCATTTCAGGAGCTGAAACTGGGTGAGTGATTGCACTAGCAGCTGAAATCTCAGCAGAGTTTCAGCTGATTTTGGAGATGCAGTGACTCTAAACAAAGCACAAAACAAAAAGGGCTGAATGTCTTTAGGGACAAATAAAATCAGATTCTTTGCTCCTAGAAGAAACAAATTAACTGGACCGCTGTCAGTTCTGGAAAAGTAGCGTGAAGATCTTAATCACTTCATCACTTCATTCAGAAGATGAAACTCTGAGTGCTTCCACACAGGCTGTAATTTAGTTTGTAGTTCAGTTTGTAGCTGAGTTTGAACTGCTTTTGGAAATTCTGATCATTTTAGCATTTGTGAAAAAGTTCTGTTTGCTACAGCACAGCTGTTTTGTCAACTCAGTTGCAGTCATCCCCACGTATGCTTAAATTAATTCATGCCTTAATAAATCACACAAATAATTACGTTAGGTGTATAACCAAAGTTGTTTTAGCATTTTCTGCTTCTCACCATCCAAATAATCCAAAACACATTCATTGATTTCATGTGAGGTCATGTGGTAAGTCTTGTTCTGAGAACACCAGCAGCTTCTTTGTTTGAAGTGTCTCCTTTTCTCAGTGAAGAGCTTCCAGACAGCTACACATCCCTTTCGTTCAGACCCATAGTGTTGAGATGTCTTCTCACAGTGGAAGGATGGACAGAAAGACCGGTAGATGTTTTCAGATCAGAAGCGAGAGTGGAGCTTGATGTTCTCTTCTCTCTCAAAGACAAAAGGGCTGTTTATCAGATGGTGTCTGTTTTGGTGGTCTACCTTGTCTTCCAGGTCTGTAGCTGTTAATCATTTTTTGGAGCTCTGGTTTTGAAAACTCCTGTTTTCACTTTATTTTTTCCTTCAGTTATTTATTTTGTTCTTGTGCAAGTGGATGGTCTTATGTCTAATGACTGCAGAAATGTCTTCACATTTTGACACGTTAGCTGCTTAAAATTAAGCTGAAATTCCATTTTCATGAATATCATCAGTCAGTGCCTTTGAAGAAAATACCAGTCTAGATACACCATCTAATGTGTTCTTATGCAGATTCACATGACTCCAGCATTCCAGATTAAAAATGTTAAAGTAGAGATGGCATATCGACATCAGTGGAAGAAACTAAATGAGGGATAAATACAGGCTAATATCTGTTAAAGATGTAAGAAACCTAAAGGTGGCCTCTGAATCCATCCAAGCCTGATAATTTGAGAAACAAAGTCTGAACCCGATTAAACCTGACGTGAATACTCTGCTCCCTTCAGGTTTGGTCAAATATTCGAAGTTCATACAATCCAATCACCACCTTTCCCTCCTTCCTCCCATCCTTCCTCCCATTCCTGCATCCATTTATCTTCCTCGTTATCCCCCTCACCCTCTCTTTCTGCTGCCCCTAAGGATCTGACCTCTAATCTGCTGGAAGCACCTTCCTCCATCTTAATTATTGACAACATGCTGTATACGTATTTCCATGGTATCCATTTCCCCGCAGAAGGCCGTTCAGCATTTCTCCTGAGCTGCTGCTGGGTCATCAGAATGCACATCCAGCTGTACTTTGGCCAAACTTCTCTTCCTCTTGTTTGCATTAAAGGTGCCGTAGAATACATTTATTTAGCATCTTAAATTGTTCTCTGATGTCTGCATAGAAGGTATCTGACTCTAGTCGGGGTGAAAATGCATTTTTACACACCCATTTACAGCCCATGATTTGGTCCTAGAATTAAACAAGCTGTTTCTCCCATTCTTGGTGAATAATTGGATCATGAATAATTGGATGCTCTGATTGGCTGGTTTACAGTGAGACACTGTGATGTTCACACAGAAGCAACATAAATCTAAAATAGACTCAGTAAAATGAACCTCTGTGTAAATAAGCTCCGCCTTCATACTAATTAGTTAGCTATGTTAAGTCTATGCTGAAGACTTCTTCAAAACAGTGAAAACAGATAGCCTCCACTTGGCATTAATCAAATCATGCTAATAGTGACTACTAGCAGTCATTCACTGTTAGATGCGTTGGCATGATTGGTTAGACTGTGTTTAGAATGAGATCTTTTCTCAGCAAGGAACTGCACATTGGTTGCAGATTTTGTTTATAAAGGTGACATACTTTAACACTGTCTCTCTGGGGTCGTCATGGAATGGCCGCAATGTACTTTAGTCTGAATGCCGCAAGGACAAAGCAGCACAGTTCCCTTATCATCCTGTCTAATCAGCTCTGTTCGTTTTACTCTCACCTTATTCACCTGGCAATCAGAAGTACATCTTACAGACATTCAGCAAACTAATAGCGTTAACGTTAATGTGGATAACAGACTTTCTAAAACATTACATCTCTGTTAATATACATCTCAGTTTTTAGTGTTGACTAGTGCTAAACAGTCAAAGGCAGCAGAATTATTTTTAAATGCCGTTGCCCTCATCTGCAGTTTAACCATGGACAGTCTGCATTGTTCCCTCTTTAGGAAAAGTTTCTGAAGTTTCTTATTCCTCCACCTAATGCTAGCAAAAAAATGGTGCCTCTTCCCAGAAGTAGCTCTGAAGCTGTGGGCGGAGCTACTTGGTTGTGGGCGGTTTTATTCTAACTAAAAACTGACTGGGTTGTCAGTTTGTAGGCATGTAGGAGCTCCAGATACCCAAATGTATGAACTGAGGAAGTCAGTTATTGGTAATATGCCTCTATATTTTGCAGGTTCAGATTTGTTGGTTGGTTGTCCAGTAGTTGATTTGGGATGCTGTAAAATTTATAAGCCACTTCAGCTGGCAAAGCAAGCGTGGCTTTTTCTGCTGACCCCAAATGCACAAGGACACATTTCTAAGCCTTTTACTGGTGTCTGAGGAAAAATGATCCACAGAAGCAGACAATTAGAGCAGAAATAAGTATCTTAAGTCTTCATCCGTCACTTTAATTAGCATGTATTTGGGTGTTTAATGCTTCGCTGATGTTTGGGTGGTGGAGTTTAGAGCGCTGAGGCATTTGACTTCTTAACTGTGGCGAAGCATCATAAAGAGGAGAGCCACGCACACATGACCAAAATCATTTACTCTCTCTCTCTCTCTCTCTCTCTCTCTCTCTCTCTCTCTCTCTCAAAAAAGCCAGGTCAATTCAAAGTAGCTTTATTGGCATCAATGAAGCTACTTTGATATTCTTCAAAGTTGGGCGTACTTCATAGAACATACAAGTTAAAAAATTAATAATAATAAAAAAATAATGTAAATACATTTAACTTTGGTAGAGCGTCAGTGGAGCTGGGGCATGGCGGGTGTTACACTCTCATGCAATCATTTACAAACATTCTCTCTCTCTCTGTCTTTCTCTCTCTCTCTCTCTCTCATTAGTGATTGGTTTCAGTTTATTCAGGAGCACTTTGTTGTATACTTGCCGTGTGTTTAATTTGATTCAGTCCATTAAGAAGCTACATTTCAGACTTGCACAGCGTACTGATAAGGTCCTGTTATTATTATTAATGCCCGAATGCAGAAACACTTACAAATAATGGCTCACAAATATTCTGAGAAGTACTGCATCATTAATAATGATGGAAAATGTGGGAGTATTTTAGAAATGCTTTAGTCTGTCTGTGTATGTGTGTGCTTTATTTACTGTGTAGCTATATATTTTGAGTTTTCAAGTAGTGATCCTGACTTCTCCGACACTTCTGTGTTAAAATAGAGGGCAGGTAAACACCTAAATATGGCTTCATGTTCGAATATAAAAAATAAATATATAAAAAGGATACAGTTATTCACACTCATGAATGGGGTCACTGGTCTGAAAGCGTTAAGATAGAAACAAGTCTGAAATAGAGCACAAATCTGCCCTGTTCTTGCTGTTTCTCTGTTTTTTAAAGCTGCAGAAATAGCAGGACTGTTTATTCGTCAGATTGCAGCCTTGGCTCACTCCGTAGCTGCTGGAGGGAGCAGCTGTTGGGTTGCCGTGAGTAAGATTCATTAAAGCAGGGCTTCCAATAAACGGAGTGCAGAGGAGTGTGGCGCTGATCTGGCAACCTATGTCTAATAAGGAGGCAGCCAGACTTGCCACTACAGGTGGCAACAAGCAGGAGGCTTGATCTAGTACTGGTGGCTGCACAGTATTAAATTCAATGCATTTTGAATTGGTGTAAAACTCAGTAAAGCCATTTTGGCCTTTACAAATGAAGTCATTTTGTTCATACATTGTATTATTGTAATGAGAGTATAGGACAAATCAGCGTTACATTGTAGGAGCAAAGGACTTCCTTTTGGGTGGCTAACATAAGAACCGCTCCACTGGTATTACAGTATTTTGTATCAGTCCTGAGATTTTTTTATTTAACCAAATTACTGAAGAAATTCCTCTTTATAAGGATGTTCCAAGAACCAAACATGAACTGAACTGAACTACAGTAGGCCTTTTTATGTCCCTCTAAAGCATGTAACTAGGCTAATTAGGTTAACTGGCCATTTAGCTTCTTGGCTAAAATGAAAGAATATATTGCACTGCTCTCCACACACGATTGTACAAATTCCTACATTTACATATTTTATTAATTTTCTCTTTTGTGTGTCAATGTGGGTAATAAAGCGTCTCATAGCTAGTTACCTTGTGTAGAACTCATGAGCTGTTATTGATTGTATAACAGTGATGGTGTAATGTCATCTTCATCTGGAAGAGTACAAGATTCACTTAATTGTGGTTTTCTTCAGCTGCGAGTATTAGCAAACACAGAGGATCGTTAGAGGGATAAATACAGTAATTGTATCAGCTGCAACACATTTTCAGGCTCTGGAAAGAATGTCATCATATACTGTATGTATCATTCTTTATGAAGTGTGTGGGAATCATGATATCTATTCTAAGCCATAAAATGAATGGAATTTCTCTGCTATTCCATTAAATTCCGCACAACCCTTGAGGGCATAAAAATCACAAACTACTCTTTTTTTATTATTAATCATACTTTTTTTTTATGTACCTCGAAGACCTCAAGGGCACAGTACACACTTTAGATTGCCTAGGATGAGCAGAGCTCATCACATTTATTTCAGTGAAGCTTTCTGTGTGCCGCTCAGCCTGGAGGAGACGTTAACTCTTCCTCTGAAGATGAGAAGGAAAAGGAGGGGTGTCTGTAATTAGCAGAGTGGAGGAGTGTGAATCTCTCCACCACACATGCCCACCCACCCACACCTTCAGAGATGCGAACGTGTATTTGGCAGCACCTCCTTCCTAGGTGTGTCTGTTTTTGTCTTTTCTCTGTTAATTGATGTTCTATTTTAAGAGTGTCAGTCACGGTTCCTTTATTTTTTTCCATTTCAGAGCTTTAGCGTTTAACTGTAATGTCACCCTTGTTTCAGTTCAGAAGATTACATCAGTATTCTCTTTACTCTTTGTTTGTTTTACATTAATGAAAACCAAAATAAGTGATCTGAAAACAAAGTATGCTGTAAGAAATAAAGACAGTTTGCTCAAAATAAACTTTCTACATAATGTGGGACCAAATTAACATCCTGTGGGGCCGCAGGGTGTTAGAGCTGTAATGCCCTAACTACATAAACCCACTGGTAATAATCTAAGACTTTAAAGGGTAATTAATTTAACTGTTTTGAGATGTAAACAATCTGATTCAGAGTGGTTTAATGTGAAATGTTCTCGAGAATCTTACCAAGTCCAAGTGGTGGTGGTGGTAGGAACCAGATGTTCACCCCTTAAATCAAGGGTTGTGAATACGTTGCCTGCTGTCTGAGACGCTGAGTTTATGGTAGTTGTTTTGGCCTTTAAGTTTTGGTGTACGGTGCTTTGCTCTAAAACTTCAATGTATATAATACATTTTCCGATTGTCCTGGTCAGATCACTATAAGTGAATGTTTTACGTTAGCGGTATGGGCAAAAAATTACATGATAGTATAACTAACATTATTGTCGGTTTTGGTATAGATCTTAGTGTGTATATGTATTATATTTTTAAAAGAAAACTATTTTGGATGCTGAGATTAACTTTTTTTTTTTTTTGGTAAATTACCAGTGGTATTTTATTCTGGATGTTCACTCACTTTAAATAAACCATGTTTTACAGTGGAAATGAATTTAAAATAATAAACAAGGAGAAATGAACAATATATAGACAGATGTTAATATTGCTTTCTAACCTGGAAGAGATATAGTTGAGTGTATGTAAAGCCCACAGCTGCTTCTCTTAGCACAGCAAAAATGGTATGAAGCTGAAGCCTCCTTATTCACCAGCTTCTGGTTTGAATTTTCCTGTCACCGTAAATGGGGAATGCTGAATGTTGTTTTTACACAAGTTCACCATGTTTTTTCATGTGCGTCTCCTGCACTTGAGCTTTAATCTTTGAGCGTCAAGCATTTCTTGAATTTAGCTAATATTACAAGCCATTCACACTATCAATTTTAGCTAATAAACTGCAGAGCCTCTTGACTTGTAGGTAGAGATTGAGGTGTTGCCTGAAGCAGCTGGCTGAAGCAAGTGCACATGGTAGACAAGCTAGTCTCTATGCTAGGCTAATGACTAACATCTAACCCCAAGAGACTGGCTTTTTCTTAAGCTCTCTTTTCCCCATGAACTCAGTTTGGTCCTTTCATTAAAACTTAACTTGCATCAGGCTGCTTGAAAAGTGAGGGAATGAGCATCTACATTTATTTGCATACTCAGTGGTGATGCTTTTTCGCTATTTATGGTTGAATTGTTGTAGTATGTGAACAGATTTGTCACCAGGACTTTTAAAAAGTATTATGTAAACAGATCTTTTAAAAACTTGTAGAGAAACCTTTTGTTGCATTTGATAATTGAGTACAGTGCCTCGGGTCATCCATATGGTAGAGCTGGCCATGGTGTTATGTAAGCTACAGTATATCTTATAAGGCATTCAGTTCTGTTATGTAGTTCATGTAGCACATTGGCTCTGTCATTGCTTGTGAGTTTTGCATCCTTTCCAGAAAAAACAGATGGTGTCTGTGTGCTTGCAGGGACTTTCTGCTTCTGTTGTTTCATTGTTCTCTGCATACTGAACACCTTTCAAGTGGCTTGATACCACTTGAAAAGTGTTCACTTCCTGGGCGTTGTCTTTTCTTGATTCTCGACATGAAAAGAGATTAAAAATATCTATAAAAAATAGAATTATATGTCTGATAACTCTTTTAGCTCTTTTAGAAACATGTTGAAATAGTTCCACATGCCTGATGTTTTCATTGTTCATCTGCAACTGTCTGAACCCATCTGTGCTCAGGAGAGAGAGGGAAACAGTCTCTTCATTGTTTCTCTTTTTATTTACATTTTGACCATGTTTGACCATGAATAGCAGGGATGTAGCTGTAATTTGCCCATGTTCAGTACGGACAGACTGTTTTTCAAAGCAAAACTTCAGCGCAAGTGATTCATTATTAATAGGATTAATTTTGCTCTGAATCTGTATTTATGGATTATTGGAATCATCCATCTGAATGTACTGGCAGATACTGAGTGGGGAATATTGATTATTGCCACCCGCTCATGCATGTTTGTTTCTGTGAAGTGCGGGGACATTACATAGACTTCCATTCATTTCCTGAAGACTTACCTAAACCTTAACCAGAACCTAACCCTTATCCTAATGCTATTCTTGACCTTACCCTGGTCTTACCCTGGTCTTACCCTGACCTCAAACTTTTATGACTTCCATTGTGGGGACTTGTAGGGCCCCACAGTGTGAGTTTGGGAGCAGGTTTTGGTATCCTCTATGTGGCATTAACCTGACCACATACGCTTGGATGCACACACACATGCTCCCACACACACCCACCATTACACTCATTCTCACAGTGCGTGCGTGTGCTAATGAAGAGGTGAAGCAGGAAATGTTTGCAGGACAGTGATGAGCCTCAGGCCGTCTTTGAGTACCACAGTGCTAAGTGATACCCCCCTTATTTCTCTCTCTTGATTATTTTTTCTTTCCTATTTCTCTTTCTCTCTTTTTCCTATTTTCTCTGTTGTTCTATATTCTTCCCTTTCGTCTCCTCCTCCTCCTTATTTTTTTTCTCTCCCTCTTCCCCATCTTTCATTTTCAGTAGCATTTTTACCTCCTTTCTTTTTCACTCTTGCTTCTTTCCTCTATTACACATCTGTTCTTCTTCTGTCCTTCATCATTTTCTGTTTGTCTGCCTCTTTCTCCTCTTGGTCTTTCCTTCCTTGCTGTGTTTTAACACCCTCTCGGTAGGCTGTGTGAAGTGCTTGTTTAAAAGTGTGCATGCTCATGCTGAAAGAGGCAGGTTAACTGCAGCTCTCCCTCTCTCTGCCTATACTAATGACTGCTGTGCTTTAGCAGCACACTGAAAGAAAGCACCATGCAGTCTCCAAACTAAAAGAATACTAAATGCCTCTAACACTCACACTGCTGCAGGACAAGCTGACCTGTACTGCCCCTCGAAAGCTGACAGATCCCTTGCCTTCTTTTGAGATTCTTATGTTTCTGCTGTTGCTTAGAAAGTGTCTGCAAAAGTGTTACCATCAAGTCGCTGTGTTTGCTTATTATTCAGGTATGATTTTCCTCAACATTCAGCTTCATGTTCTTCAAAGTACGGATGCCCTGATATTACTTTTTTCCGTTCTGATATCTATCCCTGATCCATAAATGTAGGCCGATTGGTGTGTACCGATAGTGTGTACCGATAGTAACTCTATCTAATCTAAGTCCTGATATTTATACAAGCACTTTAAGTAAAATCTATGTTTTTTTTTTGTCCCGACTAAAACATACTCAGCTTGACTGAATGGCATTTACTTGTTGGATTATATATATATATATATATGAAGTGCTTGAGAAAATCTGTTTTTGGTTATTTACTGTATATATTTACTATTTGCTGTAATATGATTAGTAATAGAAACCATGTTTTAAAACTTAAATAAATATAAAATATCTTTATTGTGCAAAATAGTTAAAAACAGAACTGAACAGTGTGTAGATAAACCTGTGGTGTGAACATGTCAGCACCCAACAGTTTCTCTGGCAGCAAGCTGAATGCTGCCAGAAAAGAGCTGAATGTTGTTTCACATCCAGATTTCTTAAGTCATTTGTCTAGTACCTTCGCCTTGTTTGATTGTACTGCATTTCTGAGTGCCAGACTCTGATGGAGTTCAGTAAATATCACCACTGTTCTGCTGTTAGTAACAGTGACTTTGAGGGTTTTTTTTTTCTTGATTGCAACTATTAAGGCCCCTATTTTCTAGTTTGGTTGCAACTACTAAGACCCACTGCTGAATGATACAGCTGACCAATGAAGGCACACCACAGGTGGGGCTAGGGAACACACAAGCCTGCTTAGTGGGCGCTAGAGGCTAAATCAAGGCTACAAGCTGCCATTATGCTGTTTGTCTGCCAGTTTCCTCAGTAACAATCAGCACTAACATTAACTCACACTGTAATGCTACACAGCAGCAGATGAGTGATTTACTGAAAGAAGCAGCTCAGCCTTTCAGGTAATGGGGTCCCATTAGCGTGTTTTTCCTACCAAATACTGCCATTAGAGATTTAGCCATGAGCATGTTTACTGCTGCTTGTCATCCCACACCACCAACGTGTTGTGAAGTTCTGTTTGCTTGCTTCATAGGTATTAGCTTCTCTGTCTCCAAAACCAATACTATGGTCAGGTGCCAGTAATGGAACTGATACCGATGTGGCATCAGTATCGGTAAAACCTTTGGCTTAGATTGTTTGTTTATGTCAGATACATGCAATTACATCATTTAGAAATCATACTATTAATGGAGAAAAGGGAATTAAAGAGGGATTCTGGGTTTTCCAACCGCCCGCTCCTTACTTTTAAAGATGCATCACTTTTGGGAAGTCATCTCTACACTGCAAAGTCTTTTACTATTGTGTCCTACTGATTTTTTTAATTAAAGGGCAGAAACGGCTGCTATTTTGCACAGATCTAAAAGGGTTAAGCCTAGCTATCGTGCAAATCACAAGTCATTTGAGCAGCACTACCCTACTTAATTCACTTGTCATTAATATGCAGTCTACATATATGTCTGCCTGTATGTGTTTTTATGTGCATATTAATATGTGTGAGGGTGATCTAAAGATGGGCTCATGAAGCTCAGTGGGATCATAACTCACCATCTGCTCCCGGTCATTTACATGCCCCCTGTCACTGCACCACAGGCGCTCATCTAATGAGCTCCAGTGCAAAGAGGAAAAGAGGACATAGAGGGAGCAAGAGAGAAAAAGTGAAAAAAGGCAAAGGAGTGATCCAAAAGAACAGTCAAAGAAGAGCACGAAGGAGGGAGAGAAGTGGTCTGTGGCTGGCTTTAAACTGACAATTTGTTTTCCATCTACTGATAAACAGAAAAGAGGAAGTGTGTGCTTAATAGCTGAGCGGTGTGTTGATGCCGCCATTTTGAAACACACCACAGAACGGTGTTACAGTGAGAAAGCTTTAGCCTTTCATTCAGTGGGGACAGGTTAATGCACTAAAAATATCAGACTCGCCATCTACGAGCATCTGTGACCGAGACTAACCACATATAAACTATAGAAACAGATACTACAAGAGTGTTTGTTTGAATACTGTGGTCACTATTGAGATATTGTTTAAGCTGCATCACAAAATGTCAAGGTGAAAAACTATATAGACCAACAGTTTGGTGAAACTACAAACACCCTTTGGATGATGTATTGTATCTTGGAAGGAACTTTTGAAATGCTACATTTGCTTTGGGCTGGAGTTTTGGAGGCCATACGGTGCTTTGACTTTGACCATACAGACTTTTTGTTTTTTTGCTAGCTGGCAAATTGCTCATGTTGCTTAAAAGCAAGAAGCATGTTTCAGACAGTCCACACCAAAAACAATACCTCACAGCAGTTGCACATCCTGCTGTTTGATGCATCATCAGGAAAGAATTTTTGTGGTTTGCTTGGAATGTCCATTTATGAACATGATCGCTGAGGGAGATGTTATGTAGCTATGAAGTTACGAAGTTGGCTTCCAACAGTTATGATGCTTTCATTTTGTCTTGTGTAATATACAAAGCCCCCCACTGTGTAATATACAACGCCTCCCTTTCCTTTACAGCTATGCAATTTTGCACCTCCCTAAAAGCCCAAACTCTATAATTAAATGTAATCCTATTTAATCATTTTATATGTTAAGTATCTTTTTAGTGGGTTGTGGAAATGCACTATTTTTATTAATAATTTTTATATTATTCATGCAAATGTACATATATTTCTATCATATTTATTTACTCATATTTTTGTACATTCTTTAAAAAAAAAAATTCGGTTTAATTATATAAGTTCAAGGCAATCCACTGTTAAAAAGACAAGTTCAGTATACGCCTGATGTTTCCAAAGTGATCTCAATATGGACCAAAATAAAAGTGATGTTTTTTTGCCATAAAAGAGCAGCCCTACTAGCTAGCATTAGCTAGGCCCAGAATGTGATTAAGGATATGCTTTGTTAGCTTGGCAATCTGAAATCCCCTAATGGGCATCCTCTGTGGAATAAAACCTTGTGTAGAAGCCCACAAGACACCATCCACGTTTGCATCATTTCCAGTTAATTGTGGTGTTAGAATTAACTCAAAATCTCCCTTGAAGGGTGAGCCTTCACTCAGACATTTGTCCAATACACTAACAGACAATATGCATATATAAAACAGCCATTGTAATTGTTAACTAAAGCTCATCTGAAGGGGCAGCCTCTGTTATTCAGACCTTACCTAAAATTCCCCTTTCCTTTTTTAAAAAGACTTTAAAAAAGCAAAACCCTGAAACTCTCTTTAATCTCTGCAGCTAAATTAAAAAATATGTCCTTAAATCTACATGTAACATTATTATTCTTGTTGTTGTTATTATTAGGATGAGTGATTTTTCTAAAATAATCTGAAGTCCTGTTTTTTTTTTTTTTTTTTTTTACCCATGGTATAAAAAGATATGTTATTCGTAAACATGCAGTGTAAATAACTGGTGTATTTGAGGCTTTCAGTCCACAGCTCATCTGAGCAGATGTGTTTGGTCAGCCAGGTTTGGCGCTCTCCCCACCACCAAGGAAAAATCCACAAAACCCCAGATGGCCCTGCTTTTTCACGATTCTTTCACTGGGTACAGAAAAGGCTGCACACTAATGCTGGCCACTGTCACAGAAAAGCAGGCTTTATCCAAAGATAGCAGGTTTCTTAGTGTTTACGGATTTAAGGTTTTAATGCTTGCATTGTCCTTTTAAAGGTTTATGGTGTATCACTGCCTGAGAATACCGAGACTGTCAGGCCTGGCCAGGTCTCTGTTGATTTTATGGATATTTACTTTTTTTTACTATTTACTTTATATCTGTTTTATCTCATAGACACCTCCTGCATGTGCCTCGCTAACCCAAGAATGTTGTTTTGGTTCATAATATAAACAATAATCTTTACACTCGAGAAGAGCCAAATTGATGGATTAGGTGTGGGGCTGATGTTCCGGTCATGAAGGTCGGCACTCATATTCTGGTGTACAACATTAGTTTATGGTACCAAAAACTCGCTGCGTGGAAATGGAACAATATTTCAGGTGAAATGACGTCAGTGTGTAATGGGATTAGGCCAGATGAAGCGGGATTAGTAGGGTCAGCCTCAGCATTTGATCCACAAATCATGATTATTGCCGTCGCTGTAAGTGATTTCAGTAAGTACTAAGCGGATGAAGTAATGGAGCAGAGAGGACTTTTTGAGTATACCTGAAAGTGACAAAGTGTTTACTGTATGTTTACAGCATTATGGCAAACAGTGCCACTATACACAATATTTAGTTTTTGTGGTGTTAGATTAATTCGAACAGACTAAAAACAGTATGGCCAATGTAAAAACAAATTACAGTGGAGTTTTATGTGCATTGGTCGGACTAATTGTCCTCTCTTTGTAATGAAACATGCAGGCGGTCAGTGTCCACAGTTAGTCTCCACCAGTAAGTGCTCAGAAAAGCATGGACAGATGTACTTTTTGCTGATAAACATTGTAATGCTGCACACTCCTACTGTGTGCATTGGTTTGTGGTTGCAAGTACTTTCTGTGTGTTATGTGAGTTTTAATGATGGACAGGTTTAACCTAAGTGAGCAGCAGCAGGACATTATCAGGTTAGCATTGTGGGCACTGCATAATTGTGTTGTGTGTGTTGTATTTTAAAGCAGTTGTCTGTGATGTCTGTGGAGCAGCTCTCTCCTCTTAGATGATCAAATACAAAAAGCACCCACAGTCTGAACAGCCAGCTGCTTTAACCCCCTTCACCACACAAAGACCGCCTGCCTAAGTGTTTATGGGCTCGCCTTGCTGTCTTTGTGAGGACTACGTTATGTTGCTGTATGTATCAGTGTAAGGATGTTTTTGATTAAGGGAGGATTTTCATAATGTTTTCACTACAAATTACTGAACAATTGGTTTTTGGATACTACGCCTAATATTTAGGGTTTAGGTTGGCTTTATGTTCAGTATTACTTCCTCACTAGTAAAACAAGACTAAGACGTGTGTGTGTGTGTCTGTGTGTGTCTGTGTGTGTCTGTGTGTGTGTGTGTGTGTTGTTCTTTGGGCCAAAGAAATGGCCCAGAAAAGCCTTAAAGTCTGGTTCCATTGAATTCCATTAAATGTTTGTTTCCTGTAAAGTTAACATTTTGTATATATAAGGTTTTGTTCTGATAACAGTGATATTGTTATATGTGTCTGAACAAAGCCTCATATCTTTATAAGGGTAGGGAAAAATTTAAATGCAAATCAGTAACAAGATTTTGTTTCTCAAGTATTTTGATAAATTTTGGTATATCTGTTCGTCATGCAAAGGGTGACTGGATTGTGCCAAAAAGTTAAAAAAAATACAAAAATTGAGAGACAATTTTGTTTGGATGACAGCAACAATATCGTAACTTCACATTTTCATTTTTTTTTAGTTTCTAACATTATTTGAAAGTGCCTGTTGCCCTTTACATTGTGTGCACATTTCATGAAGAATAAACCAAAGCTGGGGTGTGTAGCTACATTTTTTTTTTTTTTTTTTTTTTTTTTAGTTCTGACAGCAGCAATATGTCGGGAGATATGTCACATGCCGTATCAGATTGTATTGTATGATTTTGTATTGTGGTATTGTAACGTATGGCGAGTGTGCTCTCTTGGGCTTAACATCTGATCGAGATTCTTGTTAGATCAGGACACTGTAAAGCATAGCTTTGGTTTCAAATGTTGAACTTTATGTAAAAACGAGTTCTGAATTGTTGCCTTATAACACCCCTAACACAAAACATATATGATTATTACATGTAGGCACTAACGTATGATTATATAAGTGTACTTGTGTATATGTAATGTAAATATAACATACGAATGACCTCATGTTTGTGACCTCTGATTGTCTATAAATACCAGTGTGTGCGTGTTTGTGTAGTATCTCTAATCCAGAAGCAGAGGTGAAATGAGGTTGTGTTTGGTCAGAGGCTGGGTGGGGCGATGCTGCCTTGCTTGGCCTTTGCTACACAACAGATTTTTTTTCCAGGTTAAATCAGTGATAATAGAAGAAAAACATGATGTGCTGACTGGATGGAAAAATGTCAGTCTTCTTAATTCTTTCTCTTTCTCTCTCTCAGGATTTGGCGGTGTAAGGTGTAGCGGGGGGCTGAGAGGCAAGCGCATGAGGAGGGGGTATCCAGAGACCCCTGTCCCCACACACAGCGCTTGCACACACACAGCGTAGCTAAAGGGAGACACACCCACCAGCCTGCCAGCAGCCATGGTAAACTGCTTTGTGTCTGTGATTAGTCTGTGTGCATATGTGGTATGACATTTCTATCAGGCATGTGCATTTTGACTACTTCTGATATTATTCTGATATTACCTATGTTATCTGAGTATCTGCATAAGTTCATGAACTGATAAACTGTTAACGGGGGGAACCGGGGGACAACAAAGGACTAGTGTTGCACTGAAAAATAGCATTATGCTGAGGAACATACAGAAAATGTTTATTCAGCAATAGCTGAGTTGAGTTTGTGTCTGAACTGCATCATGAGTTAATGAGCAAATCAATGGAAACGTTTATCATGAAATTTACACCCAATATTATATCTGTACATAACATGAAGAGTAACAGGCAGTTTCATATTTTGTATCTATATTCATGTGTAAATGATATATTTACTGTATAATAATAGCATATTTAATTTCTGTCTGAACAAAACCCCATAATCAAAACGGTGTCCAAACTGTAGTATAACATACAGTTTACAGTTCTGTTCAAGTCTATGCGAATGAGAAAGAAGAACGTTTCTTCTGCTTTGCTCCGAGTGATTTTATTCTTCAGGATTTGACTGGATAATGAAAAGCAGACCGTCTTTATTTAGATTTTCTTGTTAAGTTTAAGTAATATATATATTTTACTTTTCAAGACAAAGATGTGGCAAAACACTGGTAATCAGACAAGGCTTTTAGCCTCCGCGCTGCTCTCACTTTTCTTCCATGGTCATAGCAAAAGCAAGGGAAAACATAACCTAAAGAAACCTGTGTGTAAGTGTGACTGCCTGACAAGTGTGAACAAGAGACTGACTGTGTGTCTGTTTGTAAGTTGCTCTGTCATTAGCTGACCCTCCACACAGTGCGACAAAAAACTTTTGAAAACAGCATAAATACTGCCAGTTATCTGATCTCACAAGTCAGGTGGCGCTCAGAGGTGCCAGAAGTCATCACACTTCTGTCAAAGATTATGGAGGAACAAAAGTTTTGTCCCTCACATGATGCAATGCAATAGACAAACATCAAGATTTCACTGAATCGTTGGTCTGTATATATTCAGTCTGTATAACTGGGCATCAAACAGTTAATAAAGTGCTCAAGGTTCTATGCACATCCCTAATTCCTATCACTTAGTTTGTGTGCGCGTGTCAGTCTCTGTTAGCTGGTAGTGATATAATGATATTCATTTATTCTTCTAATTTGAAATTAGTGAGGCTGTCCAGGTTAACATGTCAGTTAATTATGATGAATAATGCAGTAAAAATTCCTCACACGTTTTGTATTCTCTCTCTCTCTCTCTCTGTCCAGTTTCTACTGAGCACTGGGAGCAAGTGTAGAGACTGTTTGAATATCACATTCCTGAGCAGATGCGTGTGTGTTTTAATATTTTTTCCAGGAAATGCTTCTGATGTTTTTAAGCATTTCACTTTATAATCAGCAAACTGATACATAGCTTTTAAAAAGATAGACCATATGCTCTGTGTAGCACTAAATAGAACCACTGAAGAATCGTATTTTAAGGTGTTCGTGTTTGTGTATCTCATCCCAAACCATCTCAGTTGGGTTTGGGTCGGGTGATTGTGGAGGCCAGGTCATCTGTTGCATTCCATCACTCTCCTTCTTGGTCAAATAGAGTTCTTTTTAGAGTTTCCTTCCATTGTGAACATTGTGGAATCACTTTCTATATGTGAAAACAGCCTAACATAGTTGTCGGAGTGGAAAATAAATTACTTTAAATAAAGTAAATTGAAATGCCATGAAATTGCAGGGTACTAATCCAGTATATTGAAAACCCTTGATATAACATGATTACAATTGGTGTACATCACTTTGACAAATTATTTGTTTGATGAAACATCCAGTAAAACCCAAGTGTAATTGACCTGAATGCTCAAATCATTTATTGCCTAAAGTGCCAAAACCAGAGAAAATAATAAAAGATTATGCAAATCCAAACAATATGCAAATATTGAAGTTAGGGAAGTTTCAGATGTCTGTTTTGAAAGGAAAAAATAAGAATTTAATAAGTTATATATTGTATAAAAATATTTGTTCTAATTGTGTGGGTCAAATCAGATGTGTTTTGGGGCACCTCAGGGCAACCCTGGATCAGCTGCTCATTTGGCTATATCCGCCTTCTGTAATACCAGCATTGTGAAGGGCAGTATTGCAGTAACATTAACGTTAAACATTAACAAACTGACGTGCCTGCTTACGTAACAGCAGTCTAATTGTGATATAGACACACCACTCTTGAGCCTGTTCCTAGCTGGAGTGAGATGTCAAGCTCACCTATGATGTAGCATCCAGAAGTGGGGAGAGAAAGAGGGAATGAGAACGCATGTGGCGAGAGACAGAGTGAGAGAGAGAAGAGAGTTTGATGAATGGCTTGCAGCCTCAGCGCAGGGAGCGGGATCTCGGGGGAGTGTGAGAGCTGTGCAGTTTGAATTATTAAAGGCTCAGGGAGGAGGAGGTGGCTTCATGAATAACCCAGCAGCGCAATCAGCACACCGGTAGCAAACACCACTAATGCTAACCCAGCAGTCACCCTGCCTGGGTCACCTTGGGCTCATCTCTCGCTCTCTCTTTCTCTTTCTCTCTCTCTCTTTCTCTTTCTTTTTTTCCTCGCACGCTGTCTTTCTCACTCACTCGCTCACTCCACTCACACCAATATGTGTGTATGTAAATTCCACAATGTAATAATATATATATGTATTTTGCAATGGGGTCCACAAGTCTGAAAAACTAAAACGAAGAAAAGTAATTGACAAAACCAACATTAAGTAAAATGAATAATTATTGAAAATTCTCTTGATCTCTTGATCAGAGGCTTTTCACAAACCCGTGGAATCTCTTAGCTTGATCGGATGGTGTAATTAATTAGCAATGGAAGAACTTATTAAATATAAAGAAAGATTCTGTTTTCCTTTCAAATTGTTATGCTGATATATAATCATATATATTGATGTTTCTATTAAATGCAGAACTCTGCAGAAATCTGGAGCATTACTGTTGGTCCATTATGGATTCCATAATATCCATTTTGGAAATTATGAAAATAATTGCAAAAAATTGTCTTTTTTTGGACAATATGTAACTACTTATGTATTTCTAATGTATACAAAAGTAAGGGTGCCATTGGTCAAATAATCTGTTTTGTTGATTTACTAAGTATAAGTTCCTCCACAGAGAACACACCACTGCAAATAATGTTTATTTACTGAATAAAACATTGAAGGGTAAAAAGTGTTATTTTTTCATTATGTTAAATTCAGAAAATGTATGAATTGTACAGTAAAATAGTAGAAAAAGCATCTTTGTACAGAATGTGTTCCTTTTTTTTAATGTTAAAAAAATGTTAAGTAAAACCTGTAATTTAACCAGTGGTATTCAAACTTTTGCATGCAGCCTTGTATTTAATTACCTATATGTAATAGTATGTCCTTAATGTATGATCAATATGTCCTTTTGTTTTAAGTGATCTCATACCTTAATGATGTTACAGCTATAGTGATCCGTTCACTTTTGTCAATACCAAAACAATCATAACCCTCCCAAAATTTTTCCAGAGGTGTTTCCGTAGTGACCGTTTTAGCTAGTAGGTTTAGTTGGTTTTAATCAGAACCTAAAAATGCTAACAAATACATTATTATCAAATATGGGTTTGAACAGCGGCACACACAAAATCGTATTTAAAAATATATATCACCATGTGACCATGAAGGACAGGAATGCACTCTCATTTCCTGGTCTGAAATGCATAGGTGTGAGTAAAATAAGACCCCAACTGTAGACCCAGCCTGTTTTGATATTGACAAAAAAACATGGGAACACTGTTTACTGTATAATGTAATGTTTTTTATTTAAAAAATTAAGCTAAATCTAGCTGTTTTTCACCTTTAAATAATTACAAAATATAAAAAAAAAAACGGAAATATAGAACAGAAAAATCAAAAATGTTTGCCTTGGGTTTAACTAGATCAGGACATGATCCCTGTAAAGATCAAAGGCTGTTGTTTAATAGTTAGATTGGTCCATATATGTATATATGTAAATACCTATATGTAATATTTCTAAGCCTAAATGTTTGTTTTCCCATCTTTTCACTGCTTTTTCTAGAAAGAAATGGAGTTATTGTTCTGGTAAATGTATGCCCCTCCACCCCGCCCTGCCACACTTCCTCTTTCCACTTATGTGTATAGTTTATTGATTTATTGTTGAAAGAATGAGGTGACCTTGCTGGCTTGGCTTGGCTTTTTTTTTTTTTTTAAACTCTAGTCTAAGTAGCAGGAAGAGCAAATATGTGCACACACGCGTGCTTCTTGTTGGCTTAGAATCAGCTCGAACTGGTGTCCTACCCTGCTTACCATAAGACTTAATAGCAGCTCATAAACATTAATTTTGGACATGGGACAGTCGTACGACTTGGACTGAATGGATGGCTTGAGATTGCATATTGAACAATGCATGCTGGGTATTGTAGGAGTTTCTGGCCTGCTGCGTTACACTGGCAGGCATTCAGGATTTGAACAATGATCATTGTGTTGCAGCTATTGTGTGGAGGTGTATTATGGGCTTACAATGTGTTTAGTGCATTTCAGCTCTTGGGGAGTTGGAAATACAATCGTGTGTGTGTGTGTGTGTGTGTGTGTGTGTGTGTGTGTGAGAGAGAGAGAGAGAGAGAGAGAGAATGTTTTATACAGTTTGCTACAGGACTTGAGGTTGACTTGAGACTCACACTTTCAGCTGCTCACTCTGCCTGCTGCTGACAAACATGCACACAGTATATCTATTTTTTGATTAGAATTTAGTGACTCACATGCATATATAGAATAAGCTCACTACATATGAATATGGGCTGGTCGATAAAACAATAACAATACGATTTAAACAGTAAATAAGGATGCTGTGAGTGTGGAATGGGAGTGTGGGAGAACGTTTTAGCAGCTGAAGGTTTTAGCAGCTGAAAGTTTAACTTGCGCTGTGCAGGTTAAATGCAGAAGCTGACATGAACCATGTAGGCTGGTGGCTGGGCCTAATACTAGGCCTGTTGCAGTCACAATTTACCTCATGATTAATTGGCATACCAGTAGTTGCACTTAACAGTTTGATTGTGTATTTCCAATTTACAGTTGTTGTAGTACAATGTTAAGGCAAGCAAATTGTCTGACAAGCTATTATACTCCCTTGCTGTTGGCAGTTTGTAGCTTCCAAATGAAGGCAAGCTCAGCTCAAGCTTAAATAAGGTGATATTGGACCAGTCAAAAGTTAGAACTTCTGTAGGTTTGGTAAGACCCATGGTGCCTCTAAATAAACATTCTGCTGTATTAAGTTATGTTTATTTGTCCTACAAATTGTTGTGTCTTTGTTAGCTAAGAACAATTCTTCATATTTAGATAAGAACAGGTCATCTTCCAACAGAAGCCACAATGTTTATACAGTAGCCCAGAACAGATAAACGACTCATTGGCTTTGGAGCGTGGCTCTCACATTTCTCATTTTTACATTAAAGCAGCAGCTTGAATTGGGTTGCACTACACTTGTCGAAATGTCCTACTGTAGCGCATTAACTCCATATATAAAACCCCAGGTAGGATATTATTCAGGTAGGATTATTACTCCATATCAAAAATACTAGCAGCATTAAAACTATAAGGCTAAGTCAGCTTCTTATTCAAATTGTCCTATTCTAAATGAAATGGATCAGCAGTTCCATTATGGCTCTGACATTCAGCTTTTTTGTCAGCTACTTGTTCATATTTTCCCATTTCACCTTAAATGGTGCAGCAGTCACTATAACACCTCACGTTCCAGAATGCAGCTGCTGCACCATTTAAGGTGGAAAGGGAATATTCAAATAAGAAGTTGTAAAAGTCCTTATTGGAAAATGTTAGCAGTATTAAAAGAATAATTACGGTGGTGGTCTAAGTCAGCTAATAAGGGAGGAAGTAGTGACTTTTAAGCTGAGTCTGTACTGAATTAATATTAAAAACGCAATAAAACATGTGAAACACTGAGTTACTATGCTGTACTACTGATATGAGCATGCCCAACAACCGCTTGATGGGTAGAGTAAATAGCTAGAACACCGGTTCCGGACAACCATTCTGTGTTGATTTTGAGAACCCAAAATTACTTAACCCCCCAAAAAACACACAAGGAAAAGTAAAGGAGGGGAAATCCTTACCAGCAGAGAAAAGAAAACATGAAGAAGCAAAATGACAATGGCAGAAATACTGACGGCCACTGCAGCTTCTTAGGGAAGGGAGTGGTGGGTAGGGGTGTTCAGCACATTGCAATACACAATGTCACCACTAGAGCTTACACACCTTTAATTTTTAAGTGAGGAAATTTAACCTATTAACTTAGAGCTCATGAACAGGCAGTCTGCCACACTGCATTTAATATAGACGTATCGTCCAGACCTACTCAGAAGGGAAAAAAATGGACAACATTGTGTTGTGGTTAGTTCAGATATGGGGCAGGTTACCTGCAGCGCTCTTTAGTTGAGTGCTCTGACTGGAAAGATCTTTCAACTGGAACGCGTAATCAATTCCTGTATCACAGTAACACTAACACACGCGCACTTTGACCGTACAGGAGCCGTAAATGCATAATTTAATTGGTGATTTGAACATGACAATATATATTATTGTGACAAATTATGTCACAGTGCATTACAATATGCTTTTCTGAACATCAGAAAATGTCAGTACATGCAGAACAACTGACCACCTGCATGTTTTATTGTAAAGGGAGCAAAAATAGTCATTTTGATGTAGCGCAACAATGTATGTACAACTATTGAATAAAAATCACTAGTATTTTTTTTTTTAATTATATTTTTCTGTATTATAACTGATAAGATCACTCATGTATAGTGAAGTGTATATATATTTTTTCCCTTTTTTTGTTTCTTTTCCTATTGCCCACCTTTACGTTGATGTACACTGATGAGCTGAAGCGTTATGACTGGCACAGATGAAATGAGTAGTAGTTTCACACATTTCATTGGGTGTTTTACTGTGAGTTCTGAAATGCATGTGTGGTGCTGCCAGTGTTAGTTATGATGGACTGTCTACAGACTTTACGTTAGTTTGTTTAATGGCTTTAAACATTACGCTAGTCATCTGTTACCTTGGCTAACATTTCTATCCTGGTCTCAGTGCAACACATTTCGCCTCATTCCTTTTACCTGGCTTTTATTTTATTTATTTTATTACCATGCCTTTTATTTTCTCATAAAGAACAACAGATTTAATAAATGATATATGAAATGTAATTCCATTTATTCTGTATGAATAGAGTGTAAAATGAGCTTGAACTTGCATCTCCTAAGACGTGCTATCGCTGTTTGCTGTTTTTCGTCCCGTGTGGGGTAGCCTTCAGACGACTGAAGTAGTCTCTCAGCTAAAGAAATTAGAACCTCTGAGTAAAATGTAAGATGCATGGTGGGGATGTCTCCTGCTTCTTAAATATGACAACATAAGCTCAGAAAAATAGTCACCTTGCATGTTTAAGGTGGTGGTAACTTCAGGCTCATGCAGATGGTGTTGTTTGAGGTATGGAAATAAAATCACAGCTGTTATTCATGCTTGTGGAGGTATTACACACTATTAGGCTTGTTTCAGTCACAGGTGAGGTAATACTGTTTTTTTTCCCTTTTTTAAATATATATATTAAAATATATATATGAACTGTCCTTAAATGTACTAACTAGAAGCAGAACCTTCAAAGTGACTGACAAGTTCCATGCTACAGTGACTCACTATCACCTCTTGAGGTACAAAGTGGTATTATGAGACAGGACAGACTAGTGCTAGCTGGTTAGCATGCTAACTTTAGCAGATATTTCTGCAATGTGATACATAGATGTTTGATACACTGTCAAATCTGTTATTTCTTCGCATTCTGATGATAATTGTAGCTAATTTTCAGGTGTTTTAGTCTTAAAATCACACAAATTGCTCCTTTAAATGGTCACCTGGCACTACATGTGTGTGCAGACTCCTGAAGACCGTAATTAGTGTCACTTTTTTAAAAAAGAAAGAAGAAGGAAAAAATGCCACTACAACAACAGCAACATTTTTTATTCTGTTTTTATTATTTCATATTTATTTCATTTCTGTTTTTTGTCTGTAAGGTGTGTGTGTGTGTGTGTGTGTGTGTGTGTGTGTGTGTGTGTGTGTGTGTGTGTGTGTGTGTGTGTGTGTGTGTGTGTGTGTGTGCGTGTGCGTGTGTGTGTGTGTGTGTGTGTGTGAAATCAGGATGCAGAGCTCCTCCCTCCTTGGCTGTTTAACACTTGTGCATTCCAGCGGAGAGGCATTACGGCTGTGAACCAGCTTCTATTAGTAACGCCTCATAAACTTTACTCTCTCCTACATACAGCAGCGCTCATACACTTGTCACTGTCAATAAGCACACGCTCACAAAATGTAGCACCGTGACTCTGAGTAAGTACTCAATAAATGTCTAAATATAATTAATGATGAATGTTTATTTAAATGCTTGCAGAATGGTAGGACAGCAATGATGGCAGTAAACATTAAATGCAGGAAGTGGAAATATTAACTAGCAACTGAGTTTCTGCTGTTACAGCGCAAACAACAAAATTTGTAAGAAATTACTTAGTCGTCCAGTTTATCAGAGAACCTCCACAACAACGTCACAACCTAGCCACACTGGGTTTTGGGTGCATTCTGTCTGTGCTTTTGTTACAGTTTGTTTGTAGCTCATTTGTGTGCAGCTGTGGATGAAAAGTAAATATAGCATTAATGTTTGATCCCTGTTGCCACAGATGGCATCTACTGGCTGAAATATACTATCCCAATAATGACTGAGTTGTTGTAGTCTTTAGATGAGTGCAGAATATTTGTCTGTTTGGATATTTGTGTGTTGGGAATTTGGATGGGTATTACATTTTTCATTTTGGGATTTTTTTTTTGGCTAATTGTATGCTAACAAAAGCAAACTGCAAAAACACTGCAGTGTTTGACTCGAGGTTATGGGTTATAACAGTGCCCGGACCCTTATTGGTGCCACAATCTATGTCCTTCGTACCCCATCCTCCCCAGAGTGAAGCTTCAAGATATTTGCCCAAAAAAGGATCAGATATCAGTGATTACTGAGAAGTAAGCTAGCACTGATCTTTGAAAGATGAGCATGGCCCATGTGGATAAAGGCAGTATGCTTAGTTTAATTTTAAACAGCTTGCAAAAATAATAGTAAATAATAATTATACATAATGTGGTATTCTTGTTTGTTTCTCTTGTGCCTGTTAACTGATACAGAGCAATAAACAGTCACTATGTTATGATGGAGCAAATTTCCCACTGTCTCTTTTGTGGGTTTCTTAGATTGTGACATGCTATATGAGGAAAAGTATTTTCCCAAAAGCTTAAGTGTCATGATGATGTGGATGAGTCACATTGTGGCCATATAATCCTTTGTGGTTTGCCATAGCTATTTACGGCTTATTTCCAGAGCACTGTAATGACTGAAAATGATGGGAGTATAAGCACTAATCCCTTTATTTATGAAGGTATTAGTATTTATTTATTCATCTAGAAGCAAGAAATCATTGTGACTGTTATTTTTTTTATTTGTCAGCCATCTTTCTCTTTTCTTCTCCTGCACAAGTTACTTCCTTTACTTCTTTCTGAAACAAATGGCCTTGATGCAGGGAGACTTGTGTGTGTTTATTGCTATCAGTCTATGTGTATGCTGGGTGTTACTGAACTTAATTTAAATGTATGTGACCTATTCAGATAAAACCGGCTGGCATAATGTAAACCCAGGTTAAAAAGGATAAACTTGGCTTTAAAAAAAAACCCACACACATTACACAGGCCTGTCGTGGAGAAGATGGATGAATGCTGTTTCTCTTATGTCTATATTCTGTTAAAGGTCACTTCCTCTCCGGGGAGGTGTGGGTGAATGACACTGATCTGATATTGTACAGATCTGCTGCAGAATATAGATCCAGGCCAGAGAAAGGCAAAGATGGCAGGGTGGAATAGATGTGGTGCTGAACTTTGAGGGAGGGATATGAAGCAGTGAGCAGGCAGGTGGTGAGTGGACAAGAATGAATTAGGGGGATATTGTGTTCCTTCACCTTCCCATGGCTCAGCAAAACCTGTGCTAATGTATGAAGCAGAGGAGTGTTTTCATAAAAATGCTTTAGATCTGACTTTGGACATGTGCTACTTTAGTGCTTGGATGCAGTGAAAAATTTGAATGAAAGAGCAGTGGTACCATCCACACGCAGATGAATTAATAATAAAGGTTCAGGGAAAGTATATATCTCAATCCTTAAGGTATACATCTAACACTACCCACTCACACAGAGCTATCAATGTATGGAAAATGGAATGTTATGTACGGAAAATATAATAGAATAAAAGTTCTCAAAGGGTTCTTTAAGCAATGCCACTGAAGAACATATTTGGTTCCATATTTAATTGTGTTGTTCCATATTTAAAAGTGTCTGTAATGGTGACTGTGATACTGATACCTATGACTGCCATCAATTTCTGACACACACACACATGTGCAGGTGTAGTCATGCGCCCCAGTCGGCACAACTTGACAACATGTCTGCGGTGTGGGATGACGAACAGCAGTCAAAATACTCATGGATAAATCTTTAATGCCAACAGGAACAGTTTACCTGAAAGACTCTTGGTGTAATGATAGTGTTAGGTATGGTGTAGTGGGTAACACCTTTGCCCTGCATGCTGTAGACTGGGGTTTGATTCCCTGCTTAGGTAAGCACCCTATGGTATGCATTGGACAAGACTCCTAACACTACTTGTGTAAAATGTTATTAGTGTCATAATCACAATCAGCGACTAGTCAACATGAAGCTTAAAGCATCATTGCGAGCAGTAAAGTCAACAAACCTGACTAGTCAGTGCAAGCCCCTCATATTCCCACAGCTCATTTAGAAAAAAAATGGTTCTCAGTAGAACCCTTTGCTGAAAGGTTTTCTAGGAAACCAAGAGGTTCCTTTTATTAAAAAAAATGATGGTGCACTTTCCAAAATGATATTACATGGTTAGAATGTTAGCATAGCCTTATTTGTCCCATTTTTCACTCGTCTGATCTTTTCAGTGGTTCACATTTGTGTTTGCAGGTGGCACAGATCTGTCGCTAGTATGAACGCACCTCTGTGCTGAAAGAAACTTGCTGTTTTAAGGTTAAAGCCATTGCTCACCCACAGCCCACAGTGGATGATTGCATATGCACTGAAGTGTGATGAATTTTGTTTTGACCATTATCATTACATCAGTGTGATCTGATGTGAGGTCACATATTGAATTGATTTAAATTTTTTTGTGCAGAAAAAAATCAAACCACTACTCAATGTAATGCACGACCAAGACATCAAAATATAATATCGTAGAAAACACTGGTGTTCAAAATATGATTTATTATTATTAACAATGGCAATAGACTGTTTTTTTCTGACAGTGTGTGAATATATAACAGTGTTTAATTAGAGTATCTTACAACAGCCAATAGCCAATCGGATTTTAGAACCGGAGCTGTCCACATAGAAACATATGAATGTCAGTATCAGCCTCTCTATGGGTGGCAAGGAAGCATGAGACAGGTACATGAAGGGAGGGCAAGCAGGACCCCTTGGTAGAGCACAAGGGCCAGATAGGGGAACAAGAGAGGCTGATTGAGGGACACTGACAGTAGTTCATTGACTGATTGTCTGTTGAAGGACAGAGACAGAAAGAGGACATGGACGGACAGATGGATGGATGGATGGATGGGGACAGAGTACCAGGGCTCAGTGCCTGATTAAAAAAGGTTACAGAGTGCCTGTCACCAAGCTGAAATTGATTTCCACCTGTTAGGATGACGTACAGTCCACAAACACACACACATTCTCTGACTGGCGACAGAGGCAGGAGGGGTAATGCAGCACCCTTATGTCTGATGTGCAGTAATAGGTGGCTTAGTCTTACTACTTCTGACCACCACCAGAGACTCTGCTCCTTCAGCATTCTTGCTTGGAAGGAATGAACCATCTGACAGACTTTCCAACAGGGCTGCAACTAACAATTGGTTTGATAGTTAAATAATCTTTTGATTACTAAACTTAATAATCAAGTATTTGAATTATGTTACATAATTATGTTACATACAGTTACTCAGTGACCGTATTTGTGAGGCAAAGCAGTAATGTATCTCTTTTAAACAGCAACAGTACTGCATTAAAAAAAAAATCAACATTCAGACCTTACTTTTTGCTCTTGATTCTAAAATCCGGTGTAGATATTGAATGCGCATTGAAATATGTTCTAAATAAATGTTGTCCCTCTGTATGTCCAGTTTTACAATAAATGCAGGTTTGTTATTGAGGCTGCCACTTTTTTTTCCAAAATATGAGTTCAAATGAGTTAAAACAAACCAAATAAATAATGTGATCCAGGAGGTGTAGAGCGTTTCGCAGTTAGAAACGTATCCGATTCACATCTGTATCACATTCTCCACCCATAAACAGTCCTTATGACAGTGATGCAATGTTTAACATATTCAGCATAAATAAATGTTAAATCGGGAAAAAAAGAACAATTTAGGGGAAAAGCAGAAAAGAAAGACGTGGATAATGTTTTGGGTTAAACTATGTGAAAGACTTTTTTTTAAATATTTATTTGTATTGTTTACTTATCTGTATTTTCTGTCATCTGTTTACATGAGCAGTAATTCCATCAAGACAAGTCCTATACTTGCCCGATTTATTGATTCTGACCTGGCAGTCTTGTGGAAGTGTTTATCATGTAGATATTTCTTTATGCACCAAGGTGAGCAGAGGTGGACTAGATTGATTAAAATCACTTTCAAAGGCATAGAATAAATTTGCAGAAGTCAGTGAGGGTGATACTTTAAAAGGTGGTGAGATGGGAATGATCTGTGGCTGGAAGGCAAAGACAGTCCCTAAAATGCTCATATATATGTAAAAATAAGCCTGTTTGTGTCTTAGAATTACAGATGTATTCAGAGATTAACTGAAAGTAAACGTGGATCTGGTCAGTTTACTCACTGTGACTTTTGGGTTGAGTGAAGTGATGCAGCTCCAACAAACTACTTTGCATTTGTGATCCAGAACTAAGGCTCTTGTGACTGAATCAAATCCAATACTAGTGGGGTTGGGTCAAGTAGTGGGACCTCTAAATCCCAGTATCAATGTTCAGACCTAGTCTTCCCAGGCGAGGCTGTAACTTCCTCAAATGGGTCACTTAATTCTTGTTAATACTCTTGATGTTGGAAATGATGTTGGATGACTATATGTCTGAACACTACTGAGCAAGTGCATGTGACCAAGAATCTTTGTCTTAAAGTCTTTCTCTTTCTTCTCGTCTTTCAGAGGTCCATCCGCTCATTCGGAAATGATGACCGTCATGTAATGGCCAAACACTCCACCATCTACCCATCCTCTGAGGACCTGGAGGCTGTGCAGAGTCTTGTCTCCACTGTTGAGTGTGCCCTCAAACAGGTTTCTGATTGGCTGGACCAGTCCCAGGGTGGCCAGCCAAACCCAATCAGCACCCAAGAGGAGGAGGCGGAGGCCAGTGCTGACGAATCTGCAGAAGGAAGTACCAAGTGAGTGTAGTCCTGCGTGCTAGAAGTTACCTAAATTCAGATGTTTCACACTGTTGTTGACTTTAAGAATGACCGTACTGGACTTCAGAATGTATACCTGTATGCTTGTACTGTCAGTGCCCAGTATAAGCCTACAGACTACAGACGAATTTCAAATGAATTTCCAATGGTGATTCGAATTTGGCATTGCAATTTCGCCTCTGACTAGGCTTAAAAGGGCAATAGAATGGAAAACCGTATATAGGCATAGATACAGTTTTAGATACAGGTGTATTTATTCAGCATTTTGTTCTCTGATCTCTACATAACTGTGTGACTTTTGTCAGGTAAAATAAATAAATAAATAAATCCAGATGTGGTTTTACATGCCCATTTAAAACCCTGTGATTTGGCTCTAGAATGACACAAGCTGTTTTTCCTTTTTTGCTAAACTAATGATGATATTTATTGATTTATTTGATTTGATGATATTATTCACTGATGGTTCACACGGAAGCAAAAACGCACAGATAAGAAAAATAAAGATCTATGTTAATAAGCTCGGTCCTCGTATTGTTTAGTTAGCTATGCTAGTTACTTGGAGCTGCTAGTAGCTAACATTACCTGTACTAGCTACTTGTTTTCCATCTTGACATCTACACACAGTAAATTAAAGCTGTTTCTTACCATGAAACCTTTAGTTTAAGATGATCTTCTTCAACCAGCACACAGTGATACAATCACGAAGCATGACTGCTACTTACAGGTAACTGTTGGGGTTTTGATGCTAATATCTCTCTTCAGTTAGCATTCACTTCATGTGCTACGTGCTTCGCATCCAAGCATTACATTTACATTTACATTTACGGCATTTAGCAGACGCTCTTATCCAGAGCGACTTACAACCGTGCTTAGTGTTCCGTTGGATAATATTCCAGCTAGTACAGGAATTACAGGGGTTACTATTTGCATGAGCCAATACTAAAGACTAATATTAAACACGGTTGATTTTATTGGACTGTCAAGACAAGAAAAGACCCAATTTGGACGGATATCCTGACCACCTTACACCAAGACAATGGGAGCATGCTCCAGTAAAACTGCTCGTCTGTGATAGTTAAATCGGCATAAGAATAATAACAGTGAACATTATTACTGTGTTTCTAATTTCTTTCTCTTTCTTTCATCCTATTTCCTCTCTTTAAGTGAGGGCAGTAGCAGCAGCAGTACTGCTGACGGAGGCAGGGTTCTGTGCGGAGTGGTGAGGATTGGCCTGGTAGCTAAGGGGCTGCTAATAAAGGACGATATGGATCTGGAGCTGGTGCTCATGTGCAGAGAGAAACCCACACAGACGCTGCTGAGCACCGTCTGCGACAACCTGCCCCAGCAGATAGAGGTACGGATACCACAAACACTACACTAGCACAACACCAATACAACTCTTCTGTAATTCCAAACCTGACATCTCACTGACATAACATTCAGTCTTTGTCCTCTTCATCTCATTAACTTCTGTCCCTGCAGTAGTTGTTGTGCATGTATGTATGGTGGTTATAAAAAACTGCATTAGTATGTGCAGCTTTGGAGATTTTTGGGTACTGTCATGGTATGAAAGAAACTCCATGCTTCATTGGTGGCTCTGCTAGAGTTTCTGAGCAACAAGCACACGCATTCAGAATGCATTGTTCGACAGTCATTTCTTTTCATTTGTTAACTTATTATTCGAAGTAGAATGAACTCAAATGTCTAAGTCTGTCAGATTACTTTTAAGTTAAGCATCATGCATCTTATACTTTTTACAGTTAATAACCCCAAAACGCTCATAATTTGCAGAGAAAATACTGTACATTGTATTATTACAGAATTTATCTTTGTCCATAATCGTTACTGTGTATATGCACATTCTGAACATCAACTGGGTGTGATGCATTGGATGATCTGAGTACGTTTGGCAGTTGATGAATATGTTAAGGGTATAAAGTGTGTTTAGGCTGTGCAGGTGCTGCTGCGGGGGCAACAGCTCAGAGACTAACAACCTCATTCTATTTATATTCATCATGTGTAATTAATCTAAGACTGCCAGACTTCCTTAATTACCCACGTAATCAATGCCCACTAGGATGGAAGAAGGGCAAGCGCGCACACACATAGGTGTGTGTGTGTGTGTGTGTGTGTGTGTGTGTGTGTGTGTGTGTGTGTGTGTGTGTGTGTGTGTGTGTGGGTAGGTTTTTAAAAAAAACTTTTTCCTATTGTCTTCTCTCCTCGGTTTTGCCCCCACCTCCCTCTTTCGTTCTTTCTTTTTTTGCTTTCTTTCTTTTTGTCTATCCACCAACGTTTGTGAATTTTGAAAATGCTCAAAAATCCTGGATGGAAAATAATAATAATAAAAAAAAACACACACACACACAAAAATATTGCATTTTTGTCTCCCTTTTCCTATTATTTTCTTTCTTTGGTTTGCCCCCCCGCCCTTTTCTTTTTTTACTTTCTTTTGTCTATCCACCAACTTTTGTGAATTTTGAAAATGTATTACTTAGACGAGGTGAAAAAGGTAGAATATCACTAAAGCTGTGAAGTGAAAAAGGCTGGAGGAAAAGGGCTTTTCAAATAAATTATGACATTTCAAGCTGTGAAGTCACATGATTCAGTTACTCTGAATCATCAGTTACTGATTTTACTCCTCGACATCCAGCGTATACCCAATGGTGACCTGCTGTTACTCTTTTACCAAACATTTCACCCACGACCCTACAGTCCACATACACGACTGGCTCATACAATGCAGTGGTGATTGTCTTCAGTGGGCGCGGGTGGCCGATGACTGTTAACATTTGGCTCTACTATTTGCATAGCTTTCCGAAGTGTCCTTAGACGTTCTGAAATGTCTAACCCAAAGCTTGTTTAAAAAATTACTTTGCACAGTGTGCTCCCAGAACTATCTGGTGGGTTTGCAGTTCCAGGTGGTGGGACGTGGTTAAAGTCGGCTTCCTGGCTGAATTTCCTGTTCCACTTTAAATGGTTGCACCGAGAACAGCCGAGAACAGTCAGCTTCAGGTGGACATCGTCGGGGTGGAGAGATTTCAGCCCTCAATCTTTTCCTGCTCAGTGTATCTGAGCTGCACCTCCATTAAAACCATGCTGAATCTCTGTAAAGACAATTCTACTTAAAGCAGAAGCTTTCACAGTAGCCTATAGCATAACTATAGTGGAAGGAAACATGACTTAATCCTTCTCTTGTATCAGTCGGAGGGTTAGTGAATGAGAAGCTGTACTTCCTCTGTATGGATGCAGGAATGCAATGCTGTGTAGGCCTGCTTGTCATTACTGCAATTCACACAGTCTGGTACTCTCACAGCAGATCAGTGGTGGGGGAGGAGTAATTGAATTCTCTCGTTTACATAAAAAAGTGACAGAGATTATAGGTGTGTGTGGAGTGTGTGGAATTAATAGAATGGTTATAGTCCAATCTGACACTGAGCCTGCACATCTCACCAGATTATAGTAAATCAAACCTATACGCCTAAAAGCATTAGTTTCAAACCTAAGCTGCTTTGTGTATCTATTGTGTGTGTGGATCATTAACTAGAAGCCACTGGCTGATTTGAGCCAGGACACTAGAATGTTACTTTGAATTTTAATAGTAATCAGTGAATTGTGTTTTTGTGTTTATGAATGAATCATACCTAATTCACGCTAGGTATCCATGTTACACCAAACTGCATCGCTGTTCATGTGGCCATTAAAGCTTAAAAAAAAGCCTCACAAAGAAGTCTCATTTATAGGAGCACATTACATGCATTAACTGCTTACACGTGGGTGTCACAGACATGCGGCAATGTTTCTCTATGCGCAGTCAAAAACAAGAATTAATCCACCAGGAACAAAATCATCCTAAACGGTTCATAACCTACTGGAAATATGACTGAAATATAAAACATTTTAAAACGCCATTTAAAGGAAGTGCCAACTGTTGATAATGTTGGCATCGGCTACAGAGCTAGATAACATCACCTTAGCTTAGGGATATACAATGTGACAATATGTAGAATTTTGGTGATAAATTATGTCACAATACAAAACGCCCTGAACATATTTTGGATATCATTAGTCTTTCATTCAAAATGAGTCATTCATATTTAACCCCATACACATTCTGTCCTCCTCACCTCCATATCCACCTTTTTTTCCTTTTGACCACAGGGTTTCATGATTATGGCTGAAATGTCCGGTTGGGGAACAGAGGTGTCATTCATTACTGTTTCGGCAAAGTCACAGAAAGTGTGTTTTGTCCCATTAAATGTCTGCAAGGCGTTCTGGAATAATGAGTAGTTTGAGACGTACATGAACTTTTTTTTACATGTTACAAATAAACAAATAAATAAACAAATAAATAAATACTCCCCCCACTAGTAGGCTGTGCAGAGACTTTCTTAGCGTGAATAACTGGTATAACGTTAGGCTGTAAACAGGAGCCTCTTAGTGTTCTGGCTCTCTGGGTGTTATTATGTCTGTCGGCAATCAAAGATAGATGATGGCATCGTGCATTGGCTCTGACTGTGCCATTTTGCATCATTTGTAAAATTATATTTCTTGCCGCATCACCCACCTCTACCTCGGCAAACTCTTCACAAAGTCATTATTGTATTGTGTGCAAAAGCTTTTTACTGCTCTATTGAATTTGTTTTGTCTGCTTTTTGACCAGTGTTATGTTTTGAAAATGTTTGTTTGTTTATCTTTCTAACTCTGCCTTATGTAAGTTAATCAATAGATTAGAGTTGGAAACCACTGCTCGAGTATTACTTGGTATAATGGGCAAATTGTTAAGCCTTGGGCTATGCCCTGTAAACTAGATTTCTCTCTAACGCTGTATCCTTCATCCTTAACCCATGGCAGAAGCTGACGGAGGAGAAGTATGAGGTGCAGTGCTGTATCCCCGAGGCAGCCATCCTGGTTCGCAGCATGACAGAACCCAAACTCACACTGAAGGTCACACTCACCTCTCCGGCGATGAGAGAGGACGGCGAGACAGGAGAACAAGGTACAACCGTATGTGTGTGAGTAAGTGGAAGTGAGTACTAAGCATTGAGAGAAAAATCTTTTATGACATGAAAAGCATTTGGGCAAAGACTGCGTAAACACAGACATTACATGCTAATACACTGCTCTCCTCTTTCAGCACATTGTCACAAGATAGACATCTTATCAGACAATAAGGAACATTTACAACAAGAGGCACAAGAAGTTTGAGTCTTCTCAGATATGAAAGTTTAGTGACACTAATGGAATGTGGCTGTGAGTGACTGGATTTTTCTGTAGGCTTTCTTTTTTCTTTCTCTCTGTTTCTAGTGGTCTTTCTCATTGTCTCATGCCCTCCATTCTTTCATTCATCTTTCTCTCTTCTTTCTCATTCTATATCTTTCTCTCCCCTTTCTTGCTTTCAGTCTGCCTGTCTCTTGTTCTCTCTCTGTCTTTCCTCTTTGTCACAATCTCATTTGTCATTTTTCTCTTTTTCTCATGCCTTATTTTCTTCTTTCCTTCTTTCTTTCTTACTCTCTTTTTTGCTCTCGTTCTCTTTTTCTCTACTGTCTCTCTCTGATCTGTTCTGATGAAATTGTGGTAGGTAGTGGAACAGGGCTATATCCAGGCTAGAAATCAGTACTCTCATTGCTCATTCACATCCATCTTTACCACACTTCTACTGCTGGACAAAGCGCAGCGAGTGAGGGATGAGGGATGACAGGACAGAGGGAGAGATAGGGCTGACAGGACGGAGGGAGGGAAAGAGGGATGTGTCGTAGATCACAGCACCTCTCGTATTTCCCCAGTAGGGTCAAGGGCTCTGTCCTTTTGAGGTACGGCTCAATCTGCGACAGTCTAGAACTCATCAGGACACACACGCACACACACACGCTTGGTTTTTATATCTTGCCATGACACAGGCATACTTAGAATCTATATGAAAAAAAAAAAAAAAAAAAAAAAAA